>JAPMOR010121881.1:0-25569 GCA_026543865.1 Argiope aurantia | reverse complement strand
AAAAAAAAAAAAAAAAAAACGAAATTACTTTCCGAACAACCCAATATGCTCCGTCATCGATGGGAGAAGCCAGACCTTCATCTTTTCGTGTATCCTTCAGTTCGACGAGAACCAAACACAATGGCGGAAGCTTCTCTCCATCATTGCGAGTTGAACCCCGTTGAAGATTACTACTTTTAGTAAATTTTACAGGTTCACAGGTCATGAAAAATGACTCAATTTAGATCCACGCTTTTATAATAAGATTTCTTTTCGCCATATGTTTGGCATAGTTTAATCAAAAATCGTTCTTGTGACAATCAACTCCATCGAAAAAATAAACAACAAAAAAACTACCCTTTTTCAATAGTATCATTTAGAAGGAAGATTTCCTTTTTCTTGTAAAACATATCCAAATGATAGTAATTGTTAAAAAAAAAAAAACTTTTTAACTAAACGCTCAGTTGTACTTAAGTTTCTAAAGAAGACACTTGAAACAATCGAATGCAGAAATAAATGATACAGCATATAATATTATTAAAGATTTAATGCATTTAACTGTATATACTTAATTATAATAAATGAATGATTTTAAATTGTTCGGTAATTGTTAAAAAAAATCTGTTTTATTATCACATGATACATGAAATAGAAATTTAAATAAAGAGGAAAAAAAATATTAATAGCAAAAATTTATCTAATAAAATTCACAACGTTAGTGAATATAAACTATAAATTTTCACAAGGCAATTTACTCTATTTTGAAAAATTATAGAATAGAGTATTAAAACTTAAAAAGTCTTCAATTTAGCATTGTTAAAGAAAAAAATATATTGAAAATGGTTATAGATATATAATATGGAAAATAGAAAAAAAATCGAAATTGTATATTTATTATATAAGAAACATATCTGATGAAGTCTTGCTAACAGTTTAAAATTCTCCAAAAAACCATGAGGAAATAACTATCACAAAATGATTTAATAGAAAGTAACTATTTTTAACTAAATCATGCGCTTGCAATGCTGATTATTATTTAATTAATATCCTGATTTACTTATTTTAGAAAAATTTTAATGGTTAAAACTAATAATATCTTAACATTAATATATTAGCAAATTTTATTTCATTAGAATTCTCATTTGTTTCAAAATGGAAATTATTATCTTTTTTTCGATTAAAACTTATGATCAAAGATGTATTTAACTTGTGATAAACTTATTAACATATTTCCATAATTTATCATACATCGTATTATATTATATTTCCCTTGAAGATTAATGTCTTGTTGATAATATATCAAGAATTTATCCAATATATGTCTCCAGCAGGTTGTTGCGAGTTCGATATTTTAATTGGTAAAAATATATTGATTTATATTCGTGAGAAAACGAATCTCTTTTCCTATTTTATTTGCAGCTAAATAGAACAAAAATTATTAAAAAAAATCCTTTTAATTCATCTTTGTCATGAATACTTGATGAAGTTTAATATAATGGGTCCTGTTAATGCCATTTTTCCATTACTTTTTTATAATAAATGAATGTTATTTTTGAAGATTTCAAAATATATCAATTAAGAGACATGGAAAATCCAATATATGGATTTATTCAACCCCAGAAATTGAATAAGAAATTATTTTATGAATATTTATTTGGTAAGTTTCCGAAACTTGCTCTAAAATTTGTTCTTTAATTTTTCATTAAAATTTTTTTGATTTAACATGTTTCAACTTTCCAGAGTTACTAATTTGAATCCTTTAGTTTGAAATTTTTTTCAATTAATTTTTTAGTTTTTTCTGTTTATAATGATATTCATTAAAATGAATGAACAAAATATAAATTGATTTTATAACCAGACTTTGCAGAAGAAAATGTAGTTAAAATTATAATTTACTCATCCAGTTTCTGAATTTTTAATCAAATAGTTTGAGGCATGAATATTTTTAAAATGCTTGTAAGACATATCAAAATTTAAAATATAGTCGCTGCCAGATATTGTTACTTTTAAAATAAAATGAAGTAATAAAAAAATAAATATTTTTAAAAAATATATATATATTTGTTTTATTTCATTATCTATAGAAATTATTTCACAATAATAAAAAATTATTATTAATATTCAATTTATAAAAAATTGACTTAGAAACAATGGTTTATTTTTGAAATAATAACAGCCTTTTTTGTATAAGAATAAAATTAAATATTTTTTTTATTCCCTACCTTTCATTCATCTTAATCATTAAAAATTTGAAAGAATTATTACTTAGGATAATAAATAATAATTCTATTTATTATCCTAAAATTAAACAAAAGGTATATGACATTACATATCTGCAAAATTTTCTACAGAATAGTTGTATAATGCAAGTTTTTTCTTGACTTGCTGGATCATATTAATAGTCCTCATCGATAAAGCCAAAACTGTCAACCTCTATATTAATAAATTCAATATAACCAAGATGTTTAATTGCTTTTTATAAAAGAAAATAATGCATGAAGTTATTTTAAATACATCTTACAAATATCGGAGCTGTTACTAGTAAAAAATTCAGTTTTCATAAATTTATCCTTTTTAACTAATTAAATGCTTCAGTTGAATTTTAAATGCTATTTAACATTAAAAAAACTTTTATTACATATGCATTTAAAAACATGTAATTGATAATAAACTGCAACACTAATGCTGCAAATAAGAAAATTTAATTATCGTTAATGAATTAATTTTCGTAGCACATTCGAAAACTGACTCTCTTTTTTTAAAGGAAACAAAAGATATTAATTTGTTAACGTATCTTTTTTCACAAGAATTCAAAATTTGGAACCTTAAAATGAATTAAACATGCAGATAAACTATTTGTGAGCTAAAAATTCGTAATTTAAGAAGTTATTTTCATTGAGAAGGGCTAAAATTATCTTAAAAAAAAACTGAAAACATTAAAATAACATTTTAAAAGAAAAAAAGTTACTTTATCTTAATTTAGCTCTTTTCATGGATGAGTAATTTACAACATTCTTAGTAATGCTGTATACTCAAATGAGTTGTTAAGGTTAATTAAAGAATTTCGAAATTATATACAAATATATTACTTGAGTTTTCATTGGAGTTAATTCAGATTTATAAAAAAATCATTTGCTTTACTGCTTATATTATATAAAAATATTATCTAGTGAAATAAACCTTTTTAAAAGAATAATATTTTTGCATTTTAATAAATTTCACACAGACATAAAAAAATGTGAATTTTGAAACCGACAAAATGAAAACTGATATAAAAACTATATACAGAATAACACAAATATTAAACTCTCTCTCTCTCAAACACTTCCTCTTAAATATTCTATTTCAGGTACTTTTTGAATAAATTTTTTATTTGTGATTCAAATGTTTAAAGAAATATATGATTAAAAACACATTTTTCACCTTAAAAAATACTCTTATTCATTTCTTGAAACTATTCTGAAACTCTTATCAAGCAAAGAAACTTATGGTAATTACGATAAAATAAAATAAGGAATATATTAATTCAAATATCAAACATTAAGAATAGTATGTTGTACTCCTAGTCTTCATTGCTAAATTTTATTTTACTTCTGATTGTAAAAAAAAAAATTAAGGCGTTCATATAAAATTAAGTGAAAAATGTCTTCTCTTGAGAAAAAATATAGATACATTTGAAAAATTTTCATAGCAATTTTATTTACTTCCAAAAATTTTCTCCTTACTCCCTGAGTTCACGTTCCTTTTTTCCTTATCACGGAAACTGGATAAGAATGTTCAGCTTAATTACCCGTACATAATGTCCAGTGCATGCCAACCGTATAGCTTTCAATCAAGTTTCGTCCCCAACACTCATCCCCAAGCATTTTTTCCCTCATTCTTTCAAGTGATGGCTAGATCTTCCTCCTCCATATTCTTCACGTGATTCCTCAGCCATTCGTCATTTCCCTTTTCATGTCCGTTTCTAGATCCATCTCCATCACTCTCGACCACCCCCTCCCTCGGTTCTTTTTTTTCCAGATCTTTTTTTTTTTTTTCTCTCCTCTTTTTTACTCCGCCCGTACCCATCTTTGAATTCTGCTCTTCGAAGCGTTCATTACGGAATGAAAAATGTACTGTTCTTTATATGCGAATTTTATTTGCTAGGGTGAGTTTGACAGTTGTCAGGAATAGTGTATTTCGATGTATTCCTTGTTCACATAATCATGAAATGATATTGATTTGATAAAAATCCCTCTTTTTATGAAGTTCGAGTTCCCTTTTTTTTTACATGTTTATATGACAATGTTTTAAATAAAACCGTATGAATTAAGATAGAATTTTAATGCTACTTGATATATGAGCAAATTTAATGCGAAGAAAACAGTTAAATCGTATCAAATTTTAGACATTTTTTCTTATGCAGAATGAAATATTAAAAAAATCAAGTTATTCGTGAAACGATCTCTTTTTTTTTCGAGTGTGTGTTTGAGAAATAAATGATTGTTGTGTATAATCGAGAATTCCTAAATTTATTTTGTAATCAGAATATAACGGTTATAGAGAATGTATAAAATGTTATAATAAATTATATAAATTTATAAATAATACTCTCAATATTGTTACAAAGAATATTGTAGCTATTTAAGTTTTGGATGTAAAATGTTCGTAATAAAGGAAGATAATGTTAAACCATTTTGTGGTTTTCATACCGATATTAGTTTCAGTTAGAAATATTGTATGAGAATTATATGCTATTAGTTTATATTTTCTATGATAATTTACTATTGTATTGCATTATTCAGAAATATTTTTTGAATAAAAAACTGATATTAGCGTATGAAAGAATGTCTTCAAAAAATGATACTTGAAGATGATGGGAACGAAGAAAATTCGTTTCTGTTTCTGGCATACTTTTTTTTGTATTGATATGGAACATGTAAACGGATTTTTTAAAAACAAGATTCCGATATATAATATTCTCTTCTTAAATTCAAAAAAAAATCTGTAAGGTAAATGTTTTTCAAATTATATCATGCTTTGCCTTTTCCTTATTTAATTTCCTTATATTACTTATACAAACTTGGGATTAAAAGAAATTTCAAATATTTTACTTTTGGTGAATGAAATTGAGATTGAAAATATTTAAGAAGATATTTTATCAAGTATAATTTACAATTCATTGAATAGTAGGGAATTTTAAAGTTTATATAATATTATCAATACAATTTACTACTCGAAAGTATTTTTTTCAACAGTACCAGCTATTATTCTTATTATATCTTATAAAAAATTTTTAGTGTATAGAAAGAAGATTTCACTCATCATGTGATAAAATTTATTTTATTCAATCACAAAAGATGCTTTCTACCGAAGTCACGAAAAAAATCCATGAAAACTTCTCATCTAGCCCTTCGTGACGATCTCTCCACGCTCTAGTAGAGAAAAAGCATTTAGCAGAGACATTTTGGAGAGGTTTCCGGCAGTTTGGCCTCAGGTTCTACTCCTTTTTTGCTATTTTCTTTTCCCCTATCTTCCGGCTTCTGATTGCTCCATCATAAGTTTTAGATTTTTTTTTTCTTTTTATATTACAGATTGATTGAGATCGAAATTGTTACTCATTATTCGGCGAACAAGAGGTTCATCAAAAAAGGGAATGAATCCAAGTTTTTTTTTTCTGCTAAAATCTTCATGATTTTCTCTCAAATGGTGTCATGAATAAGGGGTGTCGAATTTTTATTTTAAATTGCTATTTTAGAATAAAATAATCAATATTTGAAAGTCATTTTCGGGAGGCAGCGACATATTTTTTGGCAAATGCTTTTATTGACAAGTATTACTGTATTTTTGTCTATAATTTATTAATGAATATTAGAAATACTTCTCTAATGAATGTATGGTGTATTTATAATCGTATATCATGAATATAGTATTGCTATTTTTAGGAATATCATATATTCATAGCATATTGCAATTTTATATCAGTATCTTTTATTTGTTGGCATATTGCTTTAGTTTTGCTTCTTCACAAAGATTACTATTCGTAAATAAGTGGATTAAGTAAAATAGAAAAAAAGCTGTGTAAAATGTATGATTGATACTGTCTGTATTCATAAGTACATTATATGTAGTTGAAACATAAAAATTTGTTTTAAAAAATCAGCAAGAAAGTTTTATAAACGGAATTGATTCAAGTATAACCTATTTCAGCTATTTATTCTAAGGGATTTACATAAAAAAAGCTACTGAAACAATAATAATATAAATAAAAAAATATAGTAATGCATAAATAAGTCGATCAGATTTCAGCCGTAAAATAACTACTACCTCCCAGCCTACGGAATAATTGAATGATCTGCTTGCCATGACAGTAATGGCAGAAGGTATAGTTGAGTCCGAAAGCCCATCAGCTTGCTGGGTATAACTCCTCTTGTAGAAGGAAAGCAACGTCATCGTTAGGGAATGGACATCATCTTACCCTTTGCTATAATCACTAAGGAAGTGAGAACCAACCACCACATCGAAATCTTCTCATCTCTATATCCAAGGTGGGACTCAATCGATTGTAAAAACGCTTCAAAGGCATGAATACAGCAATATTTTTATTGGTATCGTTTAAAATGCATATCTTCCTCCGTGTTTAGGATAATTTTTAATACTCTACAGTAAGTTTCGACAAAGTATGTCTTTTTTGAAATTTTGAATGATAATTCCTACTTGGAATTCCTACGAATTCCTTACAAATCATACTTAGAAATCATATGTCTAGTATTTCCAAATCCTATCCAAATATTTCTTTAAAAAAGATAAATAGATAAAATATATTTAAACTTACTAATAATTTTAACGTGTGGCATCAAAATAAGCTTAAATGAATGTTTACATGGAAATGCATCACATTATATTTTCTATATAGGAAAAAAAATGAGAATAATGATTTTTTTAAATTAATGTTTCAGTTATGTACAGTTTAAAATTTTGATATTCTGATTTTCCAGTTTTTAATTAATAATGTTAATTTCAACATAAAATCATTATTTAGCAGCATTTATTTTCCTTTTACAATAATATCAGACATTTGGTTTCTTCTCTTTGAACGGTCAAACAGCAATTATGAAAGTTGAAAACAACAAAGTTAATAAGATTAGTTATATGTTTAAAGGAATGAAAACTGAAAACCTCTTGCAATTAAATTATAACAATTGTAAATATTACGAGACAGGAAATAAATAAAAATAATTTTATAATTAGTATACCAATTAAAGAGTCTGCACCCATATCTATTAAGTACCTTCATGTCCTATTTTAAAAGACCCGATTAAATGCTTACCGATAATAGATTATGATAATTTAAGCAAGTTATGAATTCTTTAAATTATACAATTTAGAATCTGGTCCCTCAAAGCATTAGGCTCACCTAAATTTGTCTTTGATTCTACAATAGCCGGGTGCAGATCAAAGTATGCCTTTCAAGTAGATGTAATTACTGATAATTGCTTGTGTCTGCTTTTAAATTTGCATTAATGTAATACCCACTTCAGTGATGTTCAAAACAATATTCTATGCACTAAATTCGAGAATATTCATTGTCACTATTAAGCCGTTTAGATTACTAAGAGTTCAGTGCATACATGTTTCTAAAGGATTTATTCTGAAATTCCTATTTAAGAATTAGCGCATTAAAGTAATTAAGAATTTCGCAAGGAGAGAGTACAAAAACAAGTGATTGGAATGGACGGTTTCTACTGAAATCTATATTTAAAATTTCATAATTAATATGCAAAATAATAAGCGTAGTTAAATTATAATCGATTGTATGTGCATTTGCACTTAGACATGATTGTTCATTCATAGCGGAATTCCATTGGCGTTCATTTACAAATATGATATAATAACATGATGAATATTTAATATTTTGCATAGATTTCTCACTAAATATCTGTTAAAATCAATAACACAGATGACAGCAATATTTCTAAATCAGCAGAAACTTTTATTTATGCTTACATATTTCTTTAAACCTCTTCAAGTCATTAAATCATTATATTAAATGTCTATTGCTGACGAATTCTTTAGCTATGCTTTAATGTATTCCCCCATAAGAAACTAATATTTTTCAAATATTCACTTGAAATGTATTTAAATCAGTTGCCAAAATTATACACGATTCAAGGAGTTATCCTCATGTTACTTCATATCTCAACATATTAAAAAGATAATTTACATTATTCAGTATTTCGAACTCGTTACATATTGTCTTGATGTAATTATAATTATAAATTTCTTTAATTATAACATTCTTTTCTAATATATTTAAACGAAAATAACTCCTTGTCCTCTGATTACCTAAAGTTACTCAAATTCAAAAACACTTAATTATTAATTCACACATTTGATGTCAATATGCCGACTTGTAGAAAATCAATCACACTGAGGAATACAACTTGTTGCATTAGATCAGATAATTTTAATCTTATCTTAAATCTTTAAAATGTATAACGAAACCTTCCCAGACGTAGATTCTAATTTTAGAATACTGAGCTATTTTTTATATTTTTGTATGTAACAATGAGAGGCAATATATAATAAATTTCTCATATCTAAAGCAATGTAGACTTTTTTCATCGAACTGAAAGGATACGAAACTAGGTTAATTTTCATTAAACTTCATTCTTTAACTTTGGCAAACAATGTCTTCTGAAAATTTTCCTGAAACTTTTTAATCATATTTCTGTTTAATTGCAGTTTTGTGAAATCATGCCCTACATTCTTAGCTGAGTCTCCGGTAATAAGAACGGTATTTTTTTTAAACTATTTTGGTATCGATCGAGTATTGTCATTAATTTTGGAGTAAAAATTTCCACCTCATTTATTTTTTATCTATAAACCCATCTATGCTTATTTTTTCCTCAATAGCTAACCGGCAGAAATTTGAAAGCCCAAATTGGCCATATAAAATCCAAATACCTGACAATTCCTCTCATCTTCAAATTCCAATGAACCTCAATTTACTTGCTTTCCTATTTTTTAAATCTCAATGATGCGTTCTCTTCATGGTTTGTTAGCTTCATATTGACTCTTCTCAGACCTCCTGTTTGCCTCATCTGTCAATGACTCAATAATTCTTGTCCGCCTTTCATTTTATAATTTTCTGAACATTCGCTGAAGCAACTTCGTATAAGTAACTTAAATCTCATATATTTATGTTCACATTTTTTTATTCATGTCCAGCTTTCGGAAAGCAACAATTCATCTTGTGTACAGCCAACCACCCCGCCATCACTGAACGTAATAGTATTGACAGGATTTGTTGTGGCCCACTGCTATCTTTAACATAGTCCATCCATAACACTGACGATTCAACAAACTGACATCCTCTTCGAGGCAATTGGCTCCTAGACTCAAGGTGGTCAATCACTTTCTTTTCATCCTCCCATTCACCTTTCTTCCTATTAAACAAGAAACAATCACTTAAAGAAATTCTCCTCGAAATTCTCAATATTTCTCCGAATTCTCGTTTCACAACGAAAATCCACACACTTTCAAATTGTTGGTAAAAAAACTGACAATTTTTAACATTATGTCCTTCATTTATGAGTATCTGGTACCATCAGTACTGTACTTAAGTCATCATTTTCAGCTTTCTAATTCTTTCTTAATTCCCTGATTTCTATGGATTCCTTTATATAATGGTAAACAGTACCGATACCACCACAGATGCATTTATTTCCCTGCATTCTTCAAAATCTTTGAAAATATGCGGGAAATCTCACATGCTCTGATATAATTTGGATTACCAGTGGATGGTATCTTCTTATATTTATTTCTGGGTTTGGAATAAAATCGTAAGTTACTCTTCCTTTTTTGGACATATACCATCTGTCAAACCATTGTAGCTTTATTTCTTCTCTTAATTCTCATTTTAAAACACTATTTGATTTGGGGACAATTATATCAACTCTCTTTCTGTACCACCAACTTTGCACATTGATCCGCCTTTTTATTATCGTGCATTCCAATCCAATTCAATTCGATCAATTTTTACATTCTGAAAGCAAGATATGGAGGTAAAATGAACTTTCAGTTTTCAAGATTGCCAATAGGGTGATATTTTTATATTATTTCTACTCCCGAGATTTCCCTGTTGTTGTCATCTCCGCATCCCCCTTTCCACCCAAAATGTAAGATATCATCGGACTTTTAAGATGACATTTCTTTTAAGGCACAGTTTAAACTCCAATAAATTTTAAAATATCTCCAATAGGAGGTGCTTGGTGACTAGATGTTTAGTTTCCGATAACTTTATGGCATTGGTAATTCAATGCATATTTTAATCATTAGCTCTCTAATTAGAAGACGTAATTACACTCCATAGATTGACTGAAATAGACGGAGTGTGAGAATTAAGGGTATAGATAAGAAGCTACATGAACGAATAAATAATTACATGCACATAGAAGCTCCCATTTCTATCGTGAAGTACGGTATTCCGAAATACGAATTAAAAAAAATAAGATATAAGAAAAAGGCGTGGAAGAAAGGGAAAGTGTATGAACTAAAATTAAAATGTAAAATTAAGGACCACCCTAATATATAAAGCACTTCGAGTGCACATACATGCTACATGATTTCAAGAAACAGGTGTAGGGTTTATTAATAGTGTTTTTCTTTTTCACAATTTCAAGAAACTAGTCCAATTTCTATATTTTGTGAAAATTTCATGGCCCACGTCATGACATTCCAGTGCAGTGAACCATCTAGGAAGCCATAAAAAGAATAAGAGCATGAGAAAGTATGCAGAGCTTATATAGTACTTGAAATGAATTTGCTGACTCAGGATTTTGATTCAAGAGAAAAAGTATAGCCTGTGCAATTCAGATAGTGAATCTGTAATAAAACTAAACTAAAATGTTCTGATTTATGTAAGTTAAATTTGAAATAAAAAAATCCTTGTATTGAAGAATTCATATTGATGTAGGCATTATTTATGGTAAAATACAAATTAAACTGCTTCATATAGATAATTGATTTGCATATTGCCTCCATTTTCACTGCTTTAAATGGAAATTGGAAATAGAATAAAACTATTTTTTATGATTCAATAATTTTTAAAGATGCATACATGTAGCTATTTTTCGCAATTTAACTGCAGGAAACGCCAAATTTCTGATTTACCAATTTCGATTAGATGTATCGTATAAAAATTAAAAAAAATAGTATATTTTTTGTAAAAAATTATCGGGCTCATTTTCTTACTTCATTTATTACCAGTACATACAAGTTTAATGCGCATTTCAATCTTCCTTGAAAATCTGGTATATATGAAAATCTCCTGGTAATGAAACATTAAAGATTAATCTTTTAACTCTAAATTACAAAAAGAAATATGTCATACATAAAAATAATTAACTTTTTAAAACATTGATTACTTTTTGTAAGAATTTTCTTAAATTATCTGTATACTATTCCCCATATATTTTGTTATTTTTTTGAAAAGAATAATACAACATTGAGGATTTTTTTCAAAAATTTCGTCAGGTTTAAAGATAATTCCTGAAAAAATCCCATTCTGCGTAGATAAGGACACACGCTGAATATTGCATTTAAATATTTATAGTTTTGCGTCATTATATAATATCTACATTTTCTGAAAATGCAATAAATTATTAATTTTATACTTGGTATGCACTGCTCTTAAAATGATCTGACTTACATTATTTCAGTATCCAATATATTATATATTTTAACCATAACTATAAAAGCTTTGTCGTTACATGTAATAATTCATTTTAAGTAGTACACTTGTCAGTAAAACTTAGGGAAGGCATTGATCATCCCTTTTAAGAAGGCTGTAAGAGCTGGAATTGTTGAAAGAGCCTGTAATTTCGATCATTTAATCTTTAAAGATGTCGCTAATTGAATTTGTCTGGATATTTGGACGGCTGTTATGTGTGATAAATAAGGTGTTGCGACAGTGGCGACATTTCCTATTATAATTAGAGCACTAATTATTCCTTGTTTTCCTTTATATTAGTTTCAAAATTGCGTTTTCGATTAACAACAGAAATGCTATATGAACTCTTCAAATTTTAGACAGAGAAAAGGGTAGTGTCTTTTTGTAAAATGGGTACTTAATTTCTTAATGGGGTAAAAATGAAGCTTTAACAGTGTATCTCACTCAAATATTTTTAATGATTATTATGAGAATTGATAAATTTCAATAAAGCATTCATAGCTATTAGGCATTCGTTCAGATTCAGATATTGCAAATTTTACAATTTTTGTGCACCACCCTGTATGCACAGAAATGCACAGAAGCTTCTGTGGATTTGAATCTTCTGTGCATATAGGGTGGATATCATTAAAATTCCCCTATAAACAGCATCATGCAACGCAAACAGATGAACGGATTGTAGCGAAATTTGGTATACAGACTATATACGAGATACACTCACGGAATGTCGAAAAAAAAAATTAGTTCCAAAATGTCTATTAGAGGGAGCTTTTCATTAACATTAAATTTAGCACAAAAAACGAGAAAAACGGAATACCGAAGTAATATATGAAATTCAGAGAAAGAATTATGAGTAATAAAAGGTAAAACCGAGAAAAGCTGTCAATTCTAAGGGAAAAAATGAAGCGTTTTGTAAAACAAGTTAGGGTAAGAAAGATTTGCTGTCATTGTCATGTTTTATATCGATGTTTCCGGCTGTAATGATGGTGGTACTTGTTGCGACGTTGAGTGATTTAAATAATTTTATAACGCTTCATGTGCAAAATATCACGAATGATCAGTTACAATCTGTCGTTGAAAGCACTGTCCATCGAATTGAAATTTTGCCGGTGAATGAGGGTGGTCACATGAAACACATTTCCCTACATTATACTGGACTCGATTAACAACAGCTCGTCTTGTGCAATTTTGTCTTAATCTGTTTTTGTTTCTGCAAACTGAACTGGTTTTTTTCCCCTCAAACTGTGTACTGTTATTTTTTCCTTACCTTTACTTAAAGTTACCTCACTTAAGGTTTACTTACTTTAAGGTTGTGCTATGAAAAGGTAATCAGAAAGTAGTCAATAAAGGTTGTTACTGTTTCTGTATTCCATTTTGGTCATTTAATATGTTAAAATTAAGTTTTTTTCCGAAAAGACGCTCTCTGATGCACATTTTGAAACATATTTTTTTTTTTTCGAAATTCCGTGAGCGCATCTCAAATTTCGCTGCAATCCGTTCATCCGTTTGCGTTGTATGATGTTTATAGGGGAAGTTTAATTAAAACCACCCTGTATTTCATTTCTTTTTTAAAACCAAAAGCTATAAATCTATTTTTGTCTAAAGAATTTGTTATATATAAATCCTGTAAATGTTTATTTTAAAATGATTGTTTTCTTCTTTTAGAGAATAAAATGCTTTTGAATATTTTAATTAATATTATCATACCATATTATCAGTTGACTGATTTAAACGTTTTTGTTTGATAGGAACCTTTAAATTAAATGCTTTTCTATACAATGACTTTATTAATATCCCTGTCTCGCTCGAGTAATAAATACCGTTAATTTGTGATAATAACAAAAAGGATAAATTGAAATTTACCCTTTGCATTCGCAAAAGTAATTCGATGCATAATTATTATCACAAATACTTACCTTATATAATGCTTCTAAAAATAAATAAAAAAATATATATATTTATTTTATGTTGAAGAATTTCCCCTAAAAGTAATATACATCTTACAACTCTATGGGCATTTCAAAAATAACATTTAAAAAAGAATTATAACGTCAAAATGATGCACCATATTGAATGGTGAGTGAAAGACACCTTCCGAGTGCAAAGATTAAAATTCATTTTTGCATAAAAATATATATATTTTTTAATGTTAGTAAATTTTTGCTAATTTTATATCAAAACAGCAGATAAATTTTTCGGTTACACTTTGTTCAATTTTATGAAAAATTACTTTTTTGTTTCTTTTATCTTTATTTATTATTATTATTTCTTTTATTCTTTCATTTACCAATATCGCAAAAGAATAAATTTTCAAATATTTTTAGTTACACATTATTTTACTGGAATAATTACAAAGGTTTTATTTTTATATTTATTTTTTTACTGTAATTGGCTTTTACGATACACGTTTAGTTATTACTTTTTTACTGGAATCCAAAAGGATTGCATTGCATCTAATAAATTTTTAATTTCTAACTGTTGGTGGGAGGGGCGTACAGTATCTCATCCACCTAAGGATGGATTAACACCGAAGATTCTTATTTCGTGTCCTTTATTACACGTGCACTCTTTCAACCGGTTTCAGCGGATGCTTTTAAAAATATTTTGGCTGTTTCTTTGCACTACGTCTGTGAGACCGCACCTTCCTTTTAGTGTTCCAGTACTATACAAGGTGTAGCAGATGGCTTTAAAACTTGGGTTTCGAAATATAATCCAACCTAATGATTCTCATTATGAAGCAGAGCTGCAGAGACTTTTAAATGAAGCAGAAAGTGAGTATAGTGATGAGGGCAATTGTACAGAAGAGTTTTTCGATGAAAGTTCGTATTCAACTTATTCTGATATGTATATTCAATTATAATAAGTTTTTCTAGTGATTACGTATTTTGAAAAATTTTAAAAGTATATTAATATACCAAGAGAAATATCAATAGAATTTACAGGATTTTTATTCTTGTATTTAACCTGCATGTTTAAAATGCTCTCGAAAACAGTGTAACGAACAAGTTTCACAAGTTTCTGCGTAGAAATTATGCCTTTTAAAAAGGAGTGAATTTTACCTATTGTCATTTTCTTTTATTTTTCATAAAATTGTTGAATTGTCCATTATATTATTTTCTATATACCTTCGTTGTACCGGAAAAATAAACATGATGTAAAAAGTAATGTTTTTTTCTAGAATATTATTTGTTCTAACATGTAATTTGAGAAGAAAGTAAAGGTTCAAACGCAATTATTTTTTTCAACGATAATATATTTTAAAAAATTTATAAAACATACTCATATATCAAGAAAAATATCTGAAGGTATATACACAATATGAAACCAGCAAGAAATATCTGGCAGGTTTCCATACTAATACTTTCATTAGAAAATTTAAAAGTAAGGAAATTGCGGTCTCGTAGACCGCACCTCCCCAATTAGCTTCTAAATTTTCACCTCCCCTGTTAAGGGTTAATGTTCTTACCCCGTTGCAAAGTTTTTTTGACAGAAAATCTTTGAATGATATTTGCCAGTATTAAGTTAATATAATATATTTTTAAAAAAATCGAATTCATTCAATTATTTATCTCAAATGGATATAATTTCCCTATTTTTCTTTAGTATTTGAAGTTTCTCAAAACACTCTTTCTTTATACTATTCCATAAAAAAAATCTTTTCAACTAATTTCAAATTTTCGTTTTGATTAATTTAATAAAAACATAAATTTTCTTTCGCCTTAATTTTTTTTATATTGAAGAATTGTTTTCTCTAATTATCAACAATTTCATATTGAGGCATATTTCCTTTATATAATTTGCCTTAGAAATAGTCAAACTTCAATTTTTATTCGCAGAAATTTCTAAAATAGGCATGGTCAATTCTTGAGTTCCTATGTTGTGTTTGGTTTTTGGGGACGATTTTTTAATCTTTATAATCAATATAATAAATATTTATGCTATGTATTTCCTTACCTTTCTCCTTAAATTAGCCAAAATAAACTTAAAAAGAAATTCTTAAATAATACCATTTATTTTAAAGAGTTATTCTATACTTATAATAAAGCTGTGTGTGTTGGCGATTTACAGGCCAGACCGTTCTACCTATTGCTACCAAATTTACCATGTGTATATCTTGTAGGCCGGGAATTTGCACCTCGGAGGGATTCCTTTTGAATTTTTAATTATTCAAAAATTAAGCGAAATTTCGACATTTTTTCGCGATAGCTTCCAAAAATATTATCGCACAAAAATGATTTTTACATCAAGTTAAATATAAAAAATAGCTTTCTAATGATACAAATGTAATAGCGTTTTAACATATAACTAAAATTTCAATTTTTAATGAATTTTCAAAAAAAAAATAAAGGTATTTTTAACAATTCATTTTACGCAAATAAACTTTAACCTGCACGAGTACGTTTCGCGTTCATGGGAAAAAAAAGCCTTTATCGACGTGTTGCCATCAAATAGATAAAAGCTTTAGTTAAAAAATAAGTCAACTATTTTTGTAAATTAAATATAGAAATGTGTAATTTTCAGCATGTGTCTGTAGAAAATGAAATATGGTATTTTAAAAAATAAAATAAAAGGAAGTTTTCTATGATCATTTACAATATATGCATTATTAATTCAATAATTCAGACTTTTTACAGTATCTGTATTATTAATTCAATAAATAAGTTTTATTCGAAGCAAATATGTATTTATATACAGGATAATCACTCCAATTAGAACCCAATGCCTAATTTAGGACATCCATTCTAATCAGGACCAATTACCAGTCAGTAAACCTTTTATAATTTGCATGTATCTGATAACAAAAAGTGAAAAAGCTCTAAATGAAGTAAATAATTTACGGTATAAATTCAATAAAATAGTCAATAAATGCTCTGAGGAATCACTAATAATTTTTACATAGATTCGTTTTCCTCAAAAATATATTTAAGGATATATTTTCGAGACACTAATCTTTTAAATAAAAAGAATCGCACTCAATCAACTAAATCAGTCATTAAAGCTGATTGATTTACGGAAATTTGAATGTTAGTGTTCTGAAAAAAAAACGAACGATTTTAGACCTTTCCCTCCACAGTTTTGAAGAAAATACACCAATCGGAGACGGAGTTTCTCCAAGGGTGATTAATAGATGCACATATGTCTCTATGTGTTGGCGCTCTAGAAAAAAAAAGATTAATGAGAGAAAGTTTTCATTGATGATTTAAAATAACTATATTATTAATCCAGTTTTAATTAAGACATACATAGTGTAATATATACATAACCACTCTAATCAGTGCCCAATAACTAATTTGTCATACATCTGCTAACAAAACAGTGTGAATGAAGTAAATAATTATATTTTTTATATAATTTGAATCAATAAATGCTCTGATTAATTAGGAATTTTTACATATATCCTCTTCCCTGTGAATAATATTTAACGAAATATTCTTGAGGAACTAATATCTTAAATAAAAAGAGTTGCACTCCAATCATCTAAATCAATCACTAAAACTGACCGATTTATGAAAATTTGAATATCAAGATTTCATAAAAACGGGCAATTTTAGATCACTTCATCGACTGTCTCAAAGAAGCCGATCATCTCCCAGAGTTTCCCAAGAGTGATTAACTTGATTATTAAAACGTTGATAGTTCTAAAATTTTAATATTCAAAATTTAATAAATTGTTCAGAAGATTTATACGTTCATTTATTTATTTAAAAGTTGAACCATCAACAATATTTTGCAGAATCTGATTCCTTAGGACCAAAGGATTTAATGATAAAATATTATTATTAAAATCATTTAAATACTTAATATAACTAAAAACCGAATTTTGCGATGAATCCATGGAAGTGTTGTTGAATAATTCTTTGAAATAGTATAAATTATGAAAATTACTCTACCGTGCACTTTAGAGTTCAGTACCGAACGACACTGCTTTTAGTTCTCATTTTTTTAATTACATGCTTGGTTTCAGTAATAAATGTTTTTCTATTAATTTCAGTTTCATCATTTCCACTTTAATGTGATACTAAATTTTACGGGCGCTGATAGAAAATTGGAAAGAAACCCATAGTACAATAATCAGAACGGCTTAAACCCTACATAATAGTATAAATAAATAATATGACTATCAAAATTTCAAGTTTAATTTTTTGCTATTGCGAGACCAAGTTACATAAAATATTAATTGAACATTTTAGCGAACATTAATACTAGCGAACCGGTTGGTCACCAAAGGCGGCTAGTTATAAATAAGTAAATATTCTCACATTAATACACATTTTTCAGCGAATTTGTTGATTTAATCTAATAATATATAGCAGACTTTAAATTACTTCAATAGTACTATTGGAAATTTAATATTTCTGAATTAAAACAATTAAGTCGAGCGCTAAAGGCGATAAGTTTATTAAGATAATCTTAAAATATCATAATTAAAATTTTCCTGAATGTCCTGATGCATATTCTATGATGAAATTAATTTAAAAGCCAACTGAAAACTTTTCAGTAGTTAAATGTTTCATTATCAGTTTTACTGCAGTTTCAGAAACAAAAGGAATTTTCAGTTTCTGTAATTTCAGGCTTTTAGAACAAAGCAGATACGTTGTCTGACCTCTTCTATCCCTTTTCTGATTCTTGAATGCTTCCTGATTTGAAATCGCCATCAGTTCAGAAAGTTTAACTCTTCCCTTGAGAATTGTATTAAGCCGGTTTAGCTGTTGAAACCTCGTATTAATGCATTAAATCCAAATACTGTCCCTAGGGATCAACGACTGAGTGGCAATTCAATCAGTTCCTTAAGCTCCAGAAGCAACAATTTACAATCTGTTGAATTTCAGCCATTGGATGTGAAAATTTAAAGCAAAAGTTTTCATTTTTGAAAGTTAAGTATGTTAAATATAAACTAAATACGAAAGACTTTTCGCCTAAATTAAGAGTGGAAGTGATAAAAGTTAATTTTAATATGATTAATAATTATTAATATAAGAAATCTTAAATTATGAGCAGGACATGCACCTTCTTGATTTCTAATATAGAAATGTATAAAAGCTGGGTTGAGAATTTGATAAATATTTCCGTTTTGATACTATTTTTTCTCTGCCTACGGACAGTATGTGAACGCGATTATTCTAAACATATGAGACTGTTGAATTTTGGCAAGTGGTTTGGTTTCCAAAAGTGTAGAATTCTATCATGTTTTGTAAAGTTTCACATTTAGTTATATTATCGTCCCGTTTAAAAGCGACACTAGGGCTGTTGTGGGACGGACATCGTAACTTTGAACCTCAATCAGATGACGAGGATAATGCCGGAGCTTGAACACAATCTCTAAACTTCCACACCACAACAGCGGAATGATATTTGTCCACAACGTATTTAAAGTGCACTAGACACGCTTACACGATGATTCTTGGGTGCAATCGTATCTCGAACCTGAAACTCTTCAGTTCCTAAGCCGAGGCTCTACCACTAGTTCACCGCTGCCCTCTTAATTTGTAAAAATTACATTTAAGGAAAATACTCTTTCGTGTTCATGAAAATTCCATCATAAAAACTTCTAACCGATAGGTAGGTGAAGTGCATTATCTAGTTGGATCAAAATTGGATTGTATGTTAAATTTTGTGTCAAATCCGTGCTGTGGTTTATTGTCATTCATTCTGCACAGTCGAGAGTATGTAAAGTCGAAAACTCGATCTTCGATAACAGATTTTCAATATGCAGTGTTATGGTCCGTTATATAAATTTGTATCAAAGGTAGGCATATTTGATAAAATAAAGATTTCAAATGCATACTTTATTTTCTCAATTATATTGCGAATCACAAAATGCGTTATAATCGGTCACTATGCGCCAAGTACAGTTACATGATGAGATGCGATTTATTTTCGGTTCATCCCCCCCCCTACGATACATTTCGGCTTCTAATAAAAAGAAAATAATAAATTTGGTTATTCTATGTTAACTCTTTAAAAGAGCATTTTTTTCTAATAATAATTTATTAAAATGTTTTCGGAATTGAGTTTAATTAAAAAATTTTTCATCTAACTTATCAGACATAATTAATTTGATGCATTAGCTGATTTGATAAATTATCAAGTTAAGATATTGTGGCATGAGGGTATGATATTTGAAAATAAATAACCGATAATTCTGTTCGATAAAAAAAAAATCAATGTGAGCATAGGACAACTTATATAATTGCATAGAAAAACTGATGAATGTTTATGACAAAAATCTTGGTATGTCCATTCTATGTGTTAATATACGAGATAGATACACGCCCTCTATTTATAAATGGTTATCACTATTGATCCTATTCTAGTTTCACTTCGGTATTACAAGACTACTTTCTAAATATGAATTGTGTTGCAATTGTAAATCATGGTCAAGTACAGAGGAAATCAACTTAATTTGTACCTCTTGCTCTTTCTTCAAACTTTTATACTGATAAGAGGAAGAACTCTTTATCATGATCTATTTACTGAGACTGAGCATTTTTCAGGGGCCTTAATTTTAAAATAGATAATTTTAATGCTGTTAAAAAATGTAAAAATCTAGATACATTTGAAAGAGTTTGAATAATACTTTCAAAAATCTCCCTGCAGTAAGAATACATTTTTAGTTTATCAATTGACCATGAGTTTTAAATTTAAAGAGAAATAAACATTTTAATGTTATAAAAATGTTCAAGTAAAAGGGTCATTATAATGAATCTCAATTTTAACGTCGTTTTAAACTATACTTATATTAAAGAAGTTAATCTTACGAATAATACATATTAGATCTATTTCTCATTACCTACATGTCATGGTCTTACCTACATGTCCATTTTATTTTAACAAACAAGAAAAAAATCTAATAAATTTTGCATTTTTTAAGGAAATATAAAATTTTGAACATTTGTTATATATTCTTCAAGTTCTTGAGCAAACTCATATATATTTTAAAACTGAACAAGTTTGTAATGCTACAATGAATACTGCGATCGTTAATATTTCAGTTTAATCCTTTTATATGTGAAAGCAGAAAACACAAATTTCTTTAGCATTTAATAAATTGAAATGATATTTATTAAAATCGTTCTTTTTTAATAAAAATATTCTAAAATAAAAAAAAATTATACTCTTTATTAAAAGCAAAGAGATTGAATAAAAAGGAGCAGAAAAGAAATTGCGATAAGAATGATTCATTAACATGACAAGATATTATCATTTGACTTTTTTAGTATCTCGATTTATGTAGATCAGAATGTTAAATCGTAAATAGAAGTCATGATGATGAATTACCGATCTCTGCATTTGACATTCTCTGAAACATTCTTTCATACGCATGAAAAAGTGGGATGTGTTTTTGTGCTTGTGGTTTAGAAGAAATGGTACGTTAACAAACGAAAAAATAGAAGATTAATCATTCAGTTGCTGATTTGAATTCTTTTTAAATTAAATATACTAAAATCTTCAAAAATATAATTACTGAAACTTCAAGAACAGTGTTCCTCAATTGGTATATTTGCAAAAACTTAGGAATTTTATTATCTTAAAGACGTAAACTGCAGCTAATCTAGTGGCTCCCCAATAAAAGGAATAAACATTTAAGCCTTTTTCTAATTTCTATTATAGGAATATGATAAAATTGCAACTTTAATTACAATGCTCTAATATAGGTATACATCACTTACTGATATATATATGCACAGGAACGGTTACATACGGTTAAGGGAAATGAATGATCTACTACTTGTACAAACAACAGGAAAATAAAAAAAAGTGGACATTAATTTTTCTATTTGTTAAGAAATAAAGGTATTAGTCCTTTCATTCTACCTTTGAGTTATCTAATCTGTCCTTAATAATCAACCTATTTATTATGTATATTATGATGCGATGTGATAAGAAGGAAATATTATCCATAAGGTAATAAGAATCCATCAAATAAACAGTATGGAGAAGAGTAAATCACCAATCAGTATACAGAGGAGAAAAAATTTGTAGCAATAGTCTGTTTTTTCCTTTAGATCAATGAAGATTATATGAAACTACACTAAATTAAGATCCATAAAAATGCATTTATTTATTAATAAAAAAGAAAAAGAAATTTATAGTACAGACAGCAAATGTCTTTACTAACTTATCTTTCAAACAATGCCAACGAACAAAATAAACGATACAAGTTAACTAAGTAGAAGCTATTTTAACATAATTAAATTTGAAACTCGAAAGTCCTGATAAATGCTATACATTATATAAATAAAGCATAATAATAAATTAGAAAATGTATCAAAACCGAAATACAATTCTTGGCTATAATCAGGATGGTAATAAACACGGTTATAAAATTAAGATCCGGATGCTCATGGGAATTGGTAAAATGAGATAACGATCATTATATCAACATTTAAAAATTGAATAATATTTTATAAATAACACTTTTATTACCATACAAAATATGTGATTTTATATATTCATTATATATTAATATTTTATTTTATTAGTTTTATTTAGTCAGTATTTGAGAATTTATTATAGAAATTAATTCGATTTATTAAATCGGAATTTTCTAAAATTCAGTACGAGTTGAAAGATTTATTTCAGATCAAAGGTGAATATTTCATTTATTTTAAAATTAGGTTATTAGAATATAAATTATATTTTTACCGAAAATTCATGAGTGTAAAAAAAATTCAAAATTACTGTACTTCAGGAAGTGAAGATAAAAAACGTTTATCATTTATTTTTTTTTTTTTTTTTTTACGAAATTGAAATAAGACAAGTTGAGTAAAAGTTATAAAAGAATCCACACCACTATCTTTGCACTTTAATAATAATTTCTATAATGCACTTTAATTCTCTGGAGACATACATGTTGAGATCCTTTATATTTCTTCTAGAGTTAACTATTCATGATGCCGAATGAATAACAAACCTTTTCTTAGATGGAACGCAACAAACTATTCAAGTATCAAATGCTAATAAATGAAAATTATTAAAAAGAATCATATATCAAATATTGAAATCACACGAAACTTAATACCTGGAAAAAGAAAAAGAAAAAAAACAATCTTTCATATTTACAGATTATTGTTACTCATTCTATCGACATATCTGATTTCATTTGTTTGAAGACTTAAAACATTATATATTAGATGTGCTACATTTTAAGCAGAGCTAAATGCCTAAAAATAAGGAATTTAGTTGAAAAATTCACTTTTTGCCGTTTTACAAATGTATGCTTTCGCATTCTAAACTTTGAAAAGTCCACTTTTTGGATAATGTGTTAATAAGAGAAATTTTATGCAGTCTATTTGGATGAGAGTATAATTTTGCATCGCATCAAAAATTTTAAGATATCTATATAAAATTAATGAAGAAAACTCCTACTAGAATAGATAAACATCAAGTTTCTTCCACATTTTGTAGAATCATCCAAAGAATCAGGATGTGCTTAATTATGTCAATTTATCAATGAAGCGTGAATTCTTAAATTCAGATTCCTAAAGATTACATCTAGGCATTTTGGTTTTTGACAGATAATTTGGTCTAAAGAGCTCATTCATGTCTTATTTATCAATAAACTTTTCTTTCTTACTCTGATTACTTTGAAATATCTTTCAATGGCCAGCTTATGATATGAGAAATGCTGAAAAGCAAACTCAATCAAAAATAGTCCCATTCGCTAAGCATTTTAATCAGAGGGGACAAATTTCATTTTATCTTCTCTTAACAGATTAATGCTTCCCATGAGATCAAAATTATTTGTGGAATTCTAGAAGTTATTCTGGCTTTAGATGAATTCTTAGGATCCTCTATACTCGACATTTTTAAACATTGTATCGCATCTATTATCTTAGCCTATACCATGTTGTCTGAATCACAGAAGAATGAATTTTACTCAATCATATGAACAATGATTTAAGACCTCTCGTTATTCCGTTTCATAACTACCTTAAAATGAATTGGATATTGTTTTATGCATTTGGTTATATTGCATCAGATAAGTGTATATATCATCACAATGTAGTTGGCAAGTATCGTCAGTCGTTTGTAGAATTTGTTTAGAAATTGAGTAATCATAAGAATTAAATCCAAATCTTATAGCCATAATATCTTATCCAGGATTATTATATAAGGACACCTCATAGCCAGATATGGAGCGTATTGTTTCCACTCTGGATTTATGTTACAATATTCAGAGCGCTCTGTTGGTCTTTATTGATATGAATTTCATTTATCTCTCTTGCTCCGGAATTTAACATGAACGGAATTTAACATTTTTTTACAAACAGCTTCCGGTTGCTTCATTTCTCATAGAATAGTGCCAAACCTGATTGAAATCAATTAATATATATATGCTTCTTAATAATGATAGTAATTGCATTTAAAGTACTGATATTAAAATTCGTACATCTTCTATTGTAAAATCTTCCAAGCAGTGTCAACGAAAGCAATGAACGATGTTAGTTAAAAGAAGTTATTTAACATAATTAAAACTGAAACTCTACAGTATTAACAGAACAATAAATTCCAAAAATGAAAAAAAAAAGGCAAACACAATCTATAACTTTCTCTATACAATTAGAATTGAGAGGTTAATGTGGTATTGGCAAAATACGAAGAAAATTATTGATAAACGGCTCAAAAATAATATTTTATAATCAACAGTATTGTCAGCCTACTAAATATTTGTGATCAACATATTGTTTCGTAAATATATAATTTTTAATATGAATTTTATTTACATCCATTTATTACCATTGCTTTCGAATTTACATGGGTAATTTTTTACGAACACATGCTGATTGCTTCATTTCCCATAGAATGGTGCCAAACCTGTCGTGTTTTTTTGTCGTAAATATTTATACAAATGGGAATGGAGTGGTCAAAAGAAAAACTACTATGAATATTTAATGTTATCTTCTATTGCAACATTTTTCTAGCTTGTGTTTTTTGAAGCGCCATCAAAACCAAAATTCCCTGTTTATTATACCAATATTATCTTGCAGCTATTTCATTTGCACTTAGCTATTTCATAGTATGATGCACTTATCAGTGTCATGTGACTGATACATTTATCTCCACGATTACGAATCATATAAATGTTTTGTGGTTTCCACGTGCTTCTGTATGCATTAATTTTTATTTTTCCTAATATAGTATATTTTCATTTTTACTGTCAATAGGCCCACCCATCTACGACGAGACGTACTTCCTTAAAAAAGTGTTCCGTGGCCGGTAATGACCTTTCGGACTCAACTCACAGTTCTTAGCAGTGTTGCTGTTGCGGCGGCCCGGTAATTCAGTAATTTTTATCCGTGTGCCTTCGGGTGGGTTGGAGAGTCAGTGATATGACTTATTGTCGATAGGTTCATATCTTGGGCGTTTAACTGCGTACAATTCTTTAAGAGAAAAAAATGGAAGCTATAAATTAAAGTTAAAAAAATGCAACTTCTTTGCAGAAATTCAAAATGAAGATATATATATTTTAAATTTCTATTATCACACATCAAAATCGACTAACTTAAAATTTGTCAAAAGCTATAAATTATAGTCTCAATAACTTCTATAGCAAGGAAAATCTAATTATTTCCCCCAATTAATAGTCCTTTTAAGCGAACTACAGATTCAGCAACATTTTTATCGAATTTGCTTTTTTTTTAATACTAAGCAAATCTTGATACTACTGGAATTTGATACTCAAAAAATACTTCTGCTCCATCCGTATATCTTATTCCTGCTTGATGTGAATATTATAACGAAATAAAGTTATCAGTTAAAGAACATTTATAAAGTTATTAAACCAGCATAAATGCATATAAGAGAAAATTAATTACTTTTGACTTAATGGTGCCTTATGTGTCAGCCTATGCAGAATTAGTGTGAACCAAAAA
>JAPMOR010121866.1:0-47253 GCA_026543865.1 Argiope aurantia | reverse complement strand
TAAAATGGAAGTTTCTGTACTTAAAATACCTAGCAAAAATTAAGCGAAAACTCGCTTCTTATATTTACTCTGTGCATCGATTTACAAAGCGATATTATCAACATTCGGGGTTAAAAAGCACGTCTTTCCGTACATTGTTCCTAGAAACCATCTGACTTTTGTAGCATACCAAATAAACGAAAGCAATAAAATCTCACATGAATGAGCGATAATTTGTTCCTATCAAACGGCCTGTTGACCGCCCGTGATGATCAGGAGGGCTATAAAAAATCGTGCTAGCACTTTCCGTACTTCTCTTTTGTAAAACCGATGCGATTTTACAACAGATTACTAATCTCGTCTCCCTCACTTTTCAGAGATTTCGCACGTAGAATAAAACTATCCAGAAGGTTAAAAGGCAAATTTATTGACTAAGATAATTTTACCACATCCCTGATTGATGTTAGAGTAAGACTTTCTCTGTAATTTTCAGGGATAATATACATGTCACAAAAAATTATTGAATGTTCAGAATCAGAAAGTAATAGCGCCTTTTTCAACATCTATACAAAAATGCATTCTTTTAACAATAATTGTGTATATACTATCTAAGTCAAAAATATGATAATACAAACTTTGTGAATTTGCCAGCAAGTTCTACCGAGTATGCTCTGCCAAAGGCAATTCATCCTTTAGTTCAGACAAAATGCTAATTAAAAATAACTGAATATAGCAGACATCATCCAGATTGATATAAAAATAGCATTAAACAGACATCAAACAATCCCGGAAAACCACAAGTAAGAGAAAAGAGTGCAAAATGCGCCAGGCTCAAAGCACGCGGGGGGCTTCCGAGAAGGCTTTGTTTGTGAAAGGAGAAACTCTCTGTTTATCATCAGTGAGTTCCACAACAACAGTTGGGAGGAAGCTGGGATCTTTTCTAGAGACGCATAATCCACGATTTATTTGAATAACAAATAATTTTGCTATTGTCATTTTTAAATATTTATTCCAAATATCTGTTATTTCAATCATATTATTATTAAAAAATTAATTAGTATTAAATATGAAATTTATTAATTGTAATTAATACTTAATTTACTAATTTAAGTAATGTGTGATTGAGTTAATTTATCTATTTCAGCTTACTTCTTAAATTTCATTTTATTTCAAAACTTTTTATTTAATTTCTGTATTTCAGTAAACTATTTTCTGAAAAAATTGAATTAAATATATACGTTATTTCTTTAAAATCTTTACTTTAGTTCTCTATTCTACCAATATATAGCTCCAGTAGTAAACAGAATATATGCAATCAAAGCCATGTCACAAGCAATTAAAAATAATCTTTATGGAATAATGAGTGTTTCGACAAATGCGAATATCGGAAAGTCTAGGTCACTCCCATGAAGTGGAGCGGTGACTTCGCACAGCCTCACACTTTCCAGTGAAGTCACCGCTCCGATAAATTTCGGTGATATTCAATTCAATGATACGATAACCTGCCCGTTCACTTCAGTGTGTAAAGGACTTTCCCTATGCATGGTTGAGCTCTTGTTCGACAGCTTCCATTGGGCAGATCGTATCGATTGTTACTTTCTAACTATCGTGATCCAAAACCTGTAAACGGAATATCGCAGTAAGATCGTGTCAAGGATTTGAATCACACCTTTCTTTGAAAAGTATTGATCACTGATATTTGTGACTTTTTGATATTGGTTACGTAATAACCTCTCGTAAAATATTCGTCATCCCTAATCTTTTCTTGGAATGTGCGTCAGTGTGTAAAGGACTTTCCCTTACCAAATTCTTGTTCTCTAGTTTTAATTGGACATATCGTATCGAATGTTGCATTCTATTGAGATTCAGAACCTGTTATCGAAATATCACCAGTAAAATCATATAAAGGATTTGAATCACACTTCTCTTTGAAAAGTATTATTGTTGGTATTTGTGGCTTATTGATATTGATTGCATAATAGCCGTTCTTAAAATATTCGCTATCCCTAATCGGAAATTAATAAACAGAGTAGGCCATGTATTATGTTCGAGTTCCTATCTGGCAACGATATTGTGAGTTACTATGAGATGAATTCAGAACATCTCAACTCTGTTTTACTTCATTCGGCTTCCCTGAAAGTTTTCAACGTGGTAAGTGCATTAAATTGATAATTAGTTTTTTTAAGTAATTGGTAATAAATAATTTTTCTTTTCCCATATCAGATATCCTTCTTGTATAAAAAACAATTCCGAATTTTAAATAGAGAAAGAATCTTTCTTTTTTAACTAATGCACAAAACGTGATGTTCTGCTTTGTCATACGTAGGTACTCTAAAATATTTCTTCTGACAAATAATATGTAGTAGTTTTGGTAATAGGCCAGATTTTAAGCATTAACGTATTTCCTTTTATATGCCTTTTCTTTTTAAACTTTTCCTTGTGATCTTTCACTGGCTTAGTTAAAGATCACAAGTTAACAAAGTTAAGCCTTATTAGTAAAATCACTTGAGCTTCGTGAGAAGTATATATTTATAAATTTATTGACTTTTGTTCAAAGATGTGATAATTATTTAAAAGGGCAATTTTGAAAAGTTTCTTTATTTATATTGTCAATAACTGATAATTAATTTCGTAACATCATTGATTCGATATGTGTATGGTATGAAGGGTGATGAGAAAACTTAGCTTCGTATTTGTAATATACATTGTTATCAAAGCATTTTCAAAATGCATCTAAAATGGAAGAAATAAAAGGAATTTGCATGTACAATGTTTGGTGCCGCTTTATTGTAACTTAAGGATTTCAGGTTATTGGTTAATTGTAAGTTTCATCCCCCCCCCAAAAAAAAAATTAATAACAGTATAAAGCATTTAGGTCAGCATTGTAAGCTAAATAGATCATATTTAATTTAAAGTATTAGCAGTTCTGTTTTAGATTTCAAGATTAAAAATTCTTTTAAAAGAAAAGTTTTGAGAGAATAGGTAATCTAAATTCTTATTTAATACCATCCGTGTCTAGCTCTTTTTTCTAATACAATAATTATTTGTATTATATTAATATGCGTGAATTGTTAATTTTTTGTGTTAGATAGGATTTTTTTGTTTTGCTTTACATCAAATAATGCATTACAAAATTGTTGAATTATCTCTTTGTCAAAGGTAATATTTATGTTCTCTGCATTAAAAATATATAGTTGATTTTAGAGGAATTAATGTTTCTTACTGAATATTTGCTCTGTATTAAAATTTCAAACTAGATATTTATTTTTTCAGGTTTTCTGTAAACTTAATGCCACACAAAAAAAACAAAAAACCTTAATATAATTGCCAATTCCCAAAGCATTTCAGTTTATTAATGTAGTTTTAGAAATTTCATTAAAAAATTTTTTTCATAAAATTGACTAGATTTTCAATGTGTTTTTACTTGTGGCTGGTATTCTTTAAATGAATTTATTAGTTCACTTGTATATAAATTGTTAATTACTGATTTTAAATACTTATTGTGAATGTGATTGGCTTTCTTTAAAATCAAGAAAATTGAGTAAATCTTTAACTATTAATAAAATATTACTTTTTTAAAAGTAGTTAGAACATCTGTTAAATGAATTTTATTATATAGATATAGTTAATAAAATTTCTTTTTGTTTTGTTTTTCCTTTAATGGGGTACTTAATTTAGAATAATGGAATGAAATTTCTTAAACTATCACAATTTGCTGTTTTGTGTGTTGGTTTGTAAAGAGATATTTTGCATTTGGAGACACTAATCTTCAAAGCTTAAGAATGTTTAATAATTTTCATTTATTCTTAGATTATAATGTTATGTAAATAGGTCTTTGTAAGTCAACATCTTATAGCATCCTTTGGTTATACTTAATTTTCTGATTATATGTTTTAGTTCCATTATGTGAAATTGGTTACTTTGCAATAAAAATGGGGGGTGGGTGGTTGTGGAGTGTTATAAAATACTAGTACTTTTTTTCTCCTTTTAGTACATTCACGAATTTTGAGACTATAAATAAAATTTTGTGATGTTGCAATCAACCAGTGGTCCAATGTAAATTCTTTTTGGTCATTTATAAGAAATGTGTAATTATGAGATCTTTATTATTGAATATTTTGCTATCTGAAACTTTATAAAGTTGCTTAGCTTATAAATTTGGTAAAAGTGTAGTTTAGTGTCCCTTGTGTCAAAGAAGCCAAATCGCCAATAAAGATGGTGGACAAAATAAACACTTCTGGAAAGCAGTTACGGTTTCCACTTTTTGCATTAAAATTATGATCTTTACTGATATTGTAATTTTTATTTTAATCTGGGATTTATTTAATCTGTATATCGTATTTTTATTTAAAAAAATTTCAGCTTTTGGGTCATTGTCGCTGCTTATCTTAACAATTTTTAAATAAAGTTTTTCAAACCGGCAGATAAAGAGTAAAATTTAGAGCATGCAATGCCTTTCGACATCTGAAGAAGGCACCAAGCAAAATCTTTAATTTCATCTTAACCTAAGGACTGTTTAAAGTGCATACTGACAGTTAAAAAATTATAATATAAAACTAAATTAAAATCTTTTAAGAGGTAGGTTTTAATTTGCCATTTTTCATAAAATAGTCGTAGTTCGTGTACAACTCAACATTGCAAAAAGTAGTAAACAAAACAGCATTAGTGTTGCTAAAAGATCATTTCTTTGGGTTGTCATATTGGCGACAAACTCGGAGGCGCATTAAACTACACTTCAACCGATTTAAAAAATTATTTTTATTAAGCTTGTAACTTCTGTTTACTTTAAATATATTCATTTAAAGTAAATTGCTTGCAATTTATATAAAGAAAATCTAATTTACAGCAATAGTTATCTTAATATACATGTTATTTCATTTCTAAGTGGAAGAAGCCCATTATACTAAATTTTATTATCTTTGAATGAGAAGAATTCATATTTTTATCATTTACGCATAAAATATCAATTATTATGTTCTTTATTAACTTCCTGTTGCAGTCAATAAAATATAATGAATAAACTAAGAATATTTTATTTTATACGTTGATTTTTTAAAAGTTATGCTGTATATTCATAGTTTTGATTCTGTTACAATTCAAATTCTTATAAATATATGTTCAACATTTCTCATTTTAGGTTGCATTGAGGAGCAACTTTTAAAATGGTAAATACTAAAGGTTATAGGCGAGGTACCAGGTACCTTTTTGCCAGGAGATTTAGACATCGTGGTGTTGAGCCAATTTCCACTTTTTTGCGAGTGTATAAACGTGGAGATATTGTTGATATCAAAGGAAATGGCGCTTTCCAGAAGGGCATGCCTTTTAAATACTACCATGGAAAGACAGGGAAGGTGTTTAATGTAACTCCTCATGCAGTTGGTGTCATCGTCAACAAGAGAGTGAGAAACAGAATCATCCCAAAGCGCATTAATGTCCGAGTTGAACATATCAGGCACTCCAAGTGTAGGAAAGATTTTTTGGAGCGTGTAAAAGAAAATGACAGGAAGAAGAGGGAAGCCAAGGAAAAGGGCATTCAAATTAACCTCAAAAGGCAACCGAAACAACCCAAGACAGCCCATTTTGTTAGTACCAAGAACAATGAACCGCAATATCTGGAGCCAATACCATATGAATTTATTGCCTAATTGTTATCAATAAAAAATATCCTTCATTTGTGTCCAACAGTCTTTTTTTTTAAGGTATTTTATTTAATGTTTGATTATAATGTCAAAGACGAAGGTACCATTTGCTTCTTGTTATCAGGATAAGATGAGGAAAGAAATAAGTTTCCTCCAATTGAAGATTTCTCTTCCTTTTTTAAAATTTGTATTTTCAGGCAAACAAGTTGTCTTTTATTCTTCAAATATATTTCATTGAAGGTATTTAGTATCATTTGATATTACTTAATATATAATAAATTTTAATTTGATATGCTTCGTTAATATGCATAGGTACTTTGTGTTGTAAAACTTTGTTTTGAAGCTATATAGTTTAATGGTTTTTAAATTTCTGTTGACATAGGATACGATGCTGTTATCTATTTATCACTCTTTAATATTTAAGTAATTTTCAGGTAATCTTCCATCCTTATGGTTTTTTACCCTCAAATACTGACAGGTTTTGTAGAAATTTTCTTATTGATTCCTTAGGGTGATTTTTGTATAAATTATTTGGAACCTTCTGTTGCCATTAAAATGATAAAAGGAATATTCTCTGTTAATGGTCTCGAAACATTTTCAGTTGCAGCTCTGAAAAATGAATGTTTGGTAGGAAAGGGGGATCCCTTTCATATGAGATGATGGTGGTTTAGCAACAAGATCTTAGTATTATTTCATCTCGAATAAATATAGCATTACAACAATTGACGTTATTTTATAGAATTGTTTACAATATCAATTCTTTTTTCTGTTAATTTAATTTTCATCATTGGATGCATTTTTATTGGAAATATTTATGGAACATAATTTTTTAGGAAAAGAAATTAGATGCATTCATTTAAGAAATGTGCATTAAATGTAAATTGCTTGTTAGGAGAGGGATCACATGAAATATCTTCTAGTTTTGCTATTTAAATTCTATCCTACCTTGTGTATCAGCAAATTTCATTGCTTATATGAAATTGATATACAGTTAAAATATATTTTTAATTGATGAAACATAGTTAATCATTTGCAATATTTTGATAAATGATTAACATTTTTGAGAACAGATATCTGTTTTCTGTGCAAACCATAAAATATTTATATTCTTTAAATGAAAATACACTTGAAGTTTTGGTGTTAGAACTTTCTAAAAAATTCTTTTTATCAAGATTATATGTAATATTTATGTGTTTCATCTTTGATATCTTAATTTTTTTTCCATGAACCTTTCAGTTCTCTCTAATGACTATTAACATAGATACTTTAGAGTGCAATTTAGAATCTAATGGAGTACTGGGATGGGTAAATGAAAAGTAATTGTCTTGGTCAAATTGAACTTTTAATTTATTAACCGAGAGCAATATAGACGGTACTGTCCAGAGTTGCACTCTCAAGTAATTAAATTCAAAAATTTTAAAAAAGTAATATTTTAGAATACTGTAGTGAATAGTTATTTTCCAAAATTATTAAATTAGACTCGCTGAAATAGTTTGTTTTTCATAACTTTTTTCAAAAACTATTCCGTTGTTTTGCTCATGATATTGCATCACATTAACATTCTGAATTTTAACTTCATGCTACTTTTCAGTATATTTGAAATAACTACAATCACTTCGTTTTTTTAAGTTTGGCCGGTTGTTTTTTAAGGTGATATTCCAGATTTCAAATATCTTAAGATTCGCTTATATTTCTTAAAATAAAATTTAAGCATGACAATTTATTTTCGAATTATAAATTTTGATTTATTAGTTAACATTACTAATGTCAAAATCTTGTCTGTTGAAATGATTCATGAAAATATGAAGTGTACATATATATATATGTAAACAAACTCTGAAACAGAAGTTTGCAAAATAAATGAAATTCTGGAAAATATCACTAATTGAGAAACATTTTTAAAACACATTTCAAAATGAAATTTGTATACCCAATGAATACACTTCAAAATCATATCATTTAAGCCATTCAATAGCAAAATATATTCCTGGTAAGTACTACGTAATGTTCAGAATTTTCTGTGTAGGTAATATATATTTAATGATTTCTCATTAAAAGACAATCTTGGAGGAGTTATTATTACAGCTAAGATTTAAATTGTTCGGTTGTCCAATAAGAAGAGCAATATTTCTTTGTTCGGAAAAAAAATTGAAAATACCTAGCATTTTTCACGTTTTAAATCCCGAATTCCTTAAATTATACAAAAACTTAAGCAAATAAAATTGGTGTTGATTTTTGTAATATCCATTTTTTTTCTCCGCATTGGTAATGATCAAGATGTGAAGATTGCAATTATTTTTCAGTGTTAATTGGATTTTGGTAAAAAGTATAATATTAATGAAATTTTAAAAGCTGTTTTTGTTGGTATGTATAAAAATAGATAAAATTTTGAAATGCGTAGTATAATGAAAAGAACTGCAAACGGCTTCTAAAATAGTTTGAATTATATGTCTATAATAATTTGAAACAAAGATTTGCTCAGAAAGCCATTCAAACCAAGCTAACTATAAATTTGAAATCTTTACCAAATAGTGATTCTAAATAAACCAGCTGATCTATAACAAAAAAAAATTAGGTTTTTAATTTTTGTGATACTGTAACTAACTCCCTGGCTCATCTATTTTTATACTATATCAAGGCCCTGGATTCCATTATAATTGTTCTTGTACACAATGAACAGTGCTTAAGAATGTCGATTAGGTATATAATTGAAATAAAATGTAACTTTTATCCCCGGCGAACCAATTGGTCACCAAAGGAAGCTAGTTTGAAATACGAGGTTATTGAGATTAAACTTCCGATTTAATGGACCGTACAGGATGTTGCATAGGTCATAACGATAGATTTGGAACACAATTCCGATTCTGCTCTTGAGATTTATTGATAGAAAAAAAATACAAATTGTAGATAGGAGGCACTGCAGTATATATATATATATGATTTTTCCTCCATAGGGTCAAATGCATCAGTAGCAGTTTAGTGCCCATAAGATTTAAATGGTCAGTGACTGTTTTAAGTAATCATATTACAAAAAAAAAATATTAATTGCAGATTAATCATTTGCACTTTAAATTGAAGCATAAATTCTACGGGAGCTCACAGAAAATTAGAGAGATACAGATTATGTCATGACTGAAGGCCTTTATTATATTATGAGTGAATTGAAATTTTAAAATATTTTAATGGAGGAGCTATTAAAGTAGGAATTACATAAAAGATTTAATTATTAAAATTTTAACGAGCATTAAGATTGGCGAACCAACTGGTCATCAAAGGCGGCTAGTAGTACAATAAAATAAAATTATTTCTCCAGAAATGCAAAGGTGTTTGTAAAAAAAAAGTCACAAATCTCAGTCAACCGGAATCGCTGCACAGGAGTTTTTCTATAATTTCCCAGCATATTTATAACAGTTGTTTTTTGAGTAAAATTTATTTCGTTTTCTCAATTTGTCATTTCCTGCTGCTTTTGAAAACTTCCTCCATCTTTCCCATTTCGTACTCTATGGTGTGTAGCACGTGAGTACCTGAATGTATTCAAGGGAAAGTCCGCATTGCATTTCTTTGTACATAATTTACAACTGGGGGGGGGGCTTTTGAATCTTTTAGCAGTTTTCTTCTATTGAAATTCAGTAAGTACATATACATGTATTGACTAAGAAGAAACCTTGGAGGATGATTTATAGATAGAATGTAGTTGGCCATTATTTTTTCTTCCTTCTGCAGCTTTCAGAGAAAATAATACCCAACAAAATATTATACTAAATTGTCGGATTAAAGAATTGATTGCGGGAAAATTCCTTCTATTACTATTACAGTTACACTTACTTATCAAGCATTTGTAAAAATTGACCCAGAAGCGAGTTTCATGCTCCTAGAGTTAACAAACGGCAGAATGAGTCAAAGAAGTGTTTAGGAGAATTAATTCTCAAGTCCTTTGATGGCGTGAGATGTATTTGTCAAACTCCCTTGTGAGGAAACTGAACATAATTATTATTATTGTTATCTATAAAGCATGATTTAATGCAACTTATGTACTTCCCTTATAAGTGTGAAGGGGAATTTAGTGTACTTGTATATGTACCATGTATAGAATTCAGTATAACTATTTGAAGATTCAAGTTCAAGGAGTATAAAGAATTATATCAGAAGCCCTCATAGTTTAGCCTCTTTTCAAGAACAATGGTAATTCATCTTATTGTAACGATAATTTCTTTCTGAATCTTAAAAGCATTTGGCTGGAATTATAACATTAGGTAGCTCTATATAAATTTGATTCTGGAATTAAGAAAAGTATGTCATATTTTACAAATGAACAATTAGTCTATATGAAATACCTTCATTTCTTTGAATATTAATAGAATTATTTTCAAATTTTAATATAATGCTTTAATAATATTTTGTCATGTTTAGTGATTGATTTTAAGACTAACCTATGCCTTACATTCTGATCTTCCCAAGCCTTACAGATAACAGCCCAAGATCTTACAGCTTGAATCATTCAAGAATTTGCATATCCAAACAGAAATCAAAGTTTAAAAGAAAACTAAAAACACAAAATAAATGAGCACTAATAAAATAATAAAGAGCATTTAATTAAAAACACCAATAAGATCACAGATACTTGTGAAACACATTTCCGAAACGTTTAAACGGCCCATTATATATATTATATACATATTTTTCAAAAATCAATAGTACAGATCCATTGAATTTGAATGCAGTAATATAAAATTATAATTTTTTTGATACAAAAAATTATAAAGCAACTATTCAAAGCCTAAAATCCAAATGTGCAATATTTATCACAAATAAAAACCATGAATATTGATCACGGCAATTAAGAACGTTTCTTCCGTGGGGAATTTTCCTCATCTTCGGTCTTTCTTTTTGGAGGAGCCATTTTCAGAATATGTATACATTCAGATGATGACATTCTCGGAAGGTCCAATGGAGATAAGAAAATAAATTGCATCTGAGACATCTCCACAGCTTTTCTACACAGCAGATCTACACTCAGCTGACGATTACTGGAGTCCTATAAATAGAAAAGGGGGGGGGGGTTGAATTTGCAGGGGTGGGAAAATTATTACAAATATTATTGTAATGACAATTTTAAAAACCAGATATCAACTTCAAATAATAAAAAATAGTAAAACAGAATTATTGAAATTTCATGTGTATATGTGTGCATGAAATCAGTATCGCAATGCTTAATTTGTCGCATCTCGACACATATTTCACAAGTGGAATTATAATTATATTTGTACATAACATCACTTTATTATAAAGTTTTGATAAGAAACATATCAGACAATAGTGGTGCTCTTCAAATCTTTATAAAAAAGCAGTGTGCACTGGAACTGTACAAGCCAGGCCATTTGACCTTAAGTTACCAAACTCGGTACATAAATACTTTGGAGGGAAGGAATGTGCAACTCTTAGTAGTTTTTGTATTAGAATTTTAGTTAATTAAAAATTAAGAGAAATTTTGCTATTTTTCTGCACTAACTTCCGAAAATATTGAAGCACATAAGTGAGCTTTAAATCATCTGAAAGTTAAAAAAATAATCTTTTCAATGTTTTAATCAATAAATTAAATTTCTATTTTTAATAAATTTTTTTAAAAATATTTTTTCAAAAATTTATTTTGAACAGAATGAAAATAAAATTTATACTTATATCAATGCATTATGAGTGTGTGACAAAAATTATTTTTATCAGCATGTTGCCATCACACTGATAAAAACTCAACTTGGAAGATTAAGTTAACTCTTACTTCAAAACTAAACCTAGAAAAGTGTAATATTCAGCATGTGTTTGTATGAAATGAAATAAATATGAAATGCAATATTGTCTGAAACAATAAATGAGAAAAAAAAATACCAGTGATATTTTAAAAGAACTACATTATTAATTCAATAATTCAGTTTTATTTAAGGCATATATAGTTTAATATATTCAGAATATTCATTTAAATCAGAGCCCAACAAGTAATTTCTAAAATTTTATTAATTGGCATATGTATTTAACAAAAAAATTGTCTAAATGAAATAAACTTTTAACAAAATTAAGCACCTTTCATGACATAACACACCCTGAATACATTTACTGATTGAAATCAAATTAAATATTATTTATAGCATTTAAATCTTTTTGAAAATAAGGCTGAATTTTATGATGAATCAGGGAGATTTTTTATTGAATAATTATTTGAAATACATCATAAATTATATATAAAAAAGTATTCTGTAATATGCATAGAATTACGATGTTCAAGGATTCGATTTTCTGTAGTTATATTAAAAAAGTGTTTGGCTTCAGCAAAAAAATATTTTCATATTTATTGAACTTTTATCTCTTTCATTTTCAAATTCAAATCTAAATCTTAAAACAACTTAGAGAAATATATAGTACAATAAATAAAATATCATAAGGCTTCTATAACAATATGAATTATGCTACTATCAAGATTTGAAGCTTAAAAATATTTTGCTAAAAAAGGACTTAAGAGACCACGGTACATAAATATTAAATTAAATATTTATGTAGCAGGAGCATTGATCCTGGTAAACCAGCTGGTCATCAAAGGTAGCTAGTTATTAATAAATCAAACCAATGTTTTATATCTAATATGAACTTGGCCCTTTATAAAAAATTATTTCAATGATACTAATACAAATCCAATTAAAATATAAAAGTTTCTCTTCCATAATATAATTTGAAAAGCAAGTTGAATTTAAAAAATGAAATTATTTGCTTTCACATATAAAATTAAAATTCTATCAATAAAAAAATAGCATATTACCATAAATACATCATATTCATCCAAGATAGCAAAAGGCATTCTTGTTCTCTCCCACAAAGCAAGAAGAAAAGCAATTGTCACAAATGACCTTTCACCACCACTTAAACTACTGTGGTTCTTCCGATTTTTTTCACCAGTTCTTGGAGATACCTATAAAATTATATAACCAGTATGTAAAACAATTCCATTTGCAGAATATAGACAAGATGCATAAGAGTTTTTCAATACAAAATAACACAACAATCCCAGTATTTCTCTGTTATTAAATACGGTAAACTTTCTAATTTTATCTTCTAATGAACAAACTTCCTTTTCATAAAATAAATACAAACTTTCAACACATGCATTATACACAAGCTTTATACTACAAAACACCCATAGAAAATGAAAAAATATTTTAAATTCCATCAAAACAGATTTATCAGAAGCATTCTTCATAAAATACATTTTCTTTTGCTTTTTCATACAATTTAATTTTCTAAATTCATTCACTTAGGATTTAGTTTTATCACTTCTTTCTTTTCATATTTCCATACGATGTTACAAAATGTTCAAACACCTTATACATGAGTTTCTTTAGAATGTTTCTATTTGTGAAATTCCTATGGGTTTTGATAGCTAACTTATATTTCTTACATCACTTACATAATATATAAAAGGCTAATATAAACAGGTGTATAGTTCATTTGATATTTTAATGCCTTTGCATGTTATTCCCCCCTTTTTTAATTCTTGTGTTTAATTATTATTTTTTTTAAATTTCTGCTACTTTGCATATAAAACATAAGAAGATAAGAAAGGGTGACATACATTCATGACTAAAGTTCTACTGGCATGATCGAAAACAAGATGTCCTTGGTATCCATTCCCATTAAGGATAGAAACAAAAGCCAAACAAATAATCAGTTCGGTATTTTTTCTAATGTAGTCAAATGTTTCATACCGGAACTTTATCATCTCTTCAATGTGCTTGAAATTGAAACAGAAAGTAAAATGTATTATTTACAAAAACAAGATGAATACAATATTTCTTTAAGAACAACACAGAGAATAATAAGTATTTGGAAACAATAATTGCTAATAAATATTTAATACATTAATTATATTCGAATGCACATGCACTTACAGCAAGAAATTTTTCTATTTTTTTAAGATCCACTTCAGCTCTATGTAGATTTTCCAGTTTTTCTTTATATTTTCGACTTAAACTCTCTCGGTCACAGTTACTGAAAAAAAAAAATAGAAAACTATTTTTACTATTCATTTAACACTAAATAATGTATTTTATTGGTATCTTTAGAATTCTTAAACTTATGGGTACTTACAGAAGAAATAAGTTTTCCTTTTTTCATTATTATGGTGAAGAATATTTTATATAAAATTTAAGAAAATAGGAAAAATACACAACACATAAAAAATTTTCATCAAGATAAAATATCTTAACAAAATCTCTCTAGCTTAGAACAAATCTCATATTAATTGAATATTATTTTTTCTCTCAATTTAACATAAATATTCTTGAATTTTTAGTATTAAGAACACATATCACATTATTGCAGAAACAAAATAGCAAAATCTGCTTGAGATAAAATCTGATCCTACAAAAATAAAACACTCTTTTTTAGAAGCTTTTCTTCATTAGATTAATTTTTTTTACTAAATTATTTACATAATTGATGGTCTATATGAAGAGTAACTATACGAATGAGTTGTAAACTGTATTTTTTACAACTGAAGTTAAAGAACTCATAAAATGATATTACTAATAAAAGAGTTCACAACTGATCCATTAATAAGGATGCAAGCAATACTCCGACCTAGCCAGATCCATGTAGGAAACTTGATGGAAGCACCAAAAAACAACCCCACCTAGCACGAAGAAACAAATGATATTTGATAATATTGGACACTTGTAAAAACAAAGGACATTCTAAAAGGAATGCATGTTAATCTAGAGGGGGGAAAAAGACCCATTACATTTTACATTATGTATCAAATTGTGAAACATTAAAAATGAATGAAATACATTAAATGTATAATGAATCCTTACATTAACAGATAATTAAAGACAAGAGCTTTCACAAAATGTACTTAATAAAAGATTTAATGACTGGAATTTTTAAGAATTTGCTCATCAAACTCCTAGGCCATCTGATTCTGTGTTCTCGCCTTCGTGCACAGGCTTTGATCACATGATTTATAGACTTCGATGCAACACTGACAAGACGAAATTTTGTCAGAGAAGAGGCTTTGGTGTAAAGAAAATACACCATATCCACCACATACTTGGTTAGTTTGTAAAGATATCATAGTTCATAAGAATTATAAAAATATCTTTAAAAGTAACATTTTTTTGTTTTTTTTTGAAATGATAAGCTATAATAAACTAATACAAGACACTAAAGCAATTTTTAAAAAAAACCAAAATGATTATTAGAGAAATATTTAATTATATAATAATGTACAATGCCTAGATTATTTTCCCCCTAAATTGCAACCATTGTAAAAGCATTTATCACAGAGGGGCATGAGATTTTGTATTTCCTTAATATTTAAAGATGTTATTTGTGGTGAGGAAAAAGTAAAAGGGAAGGTAGAAGAAAACATACTGGCATTATCATAATGGAGAATCTATAGTTCTTAACCTTATCTTCACATTCAGTTAGCAATTAATCAACAAACAAGAAAATTTTGCATAATTCGTTTTACATCATGAAAATTTTTAACTCTTTCATTGACACTTTATTTTCATACACTTTAAACCCTTCATTGTATTTTGTTCATACATTACACAAATTTGTCAGTGAAATTCAATTGGTCAAATGTTCCTAGAATAAAGAAAGTGAATGATAAAGCACAACTTATATGCAATGAGCTATTCAAAATAATAATAATAATGTTTTGAAAGCTCAGCATGCAGTCTGTACAATACTCAGCAACCTAAATATGACTTCTATTGTTTACCAATAAGTCACCTAAATGGATGTGCTTAAGTAAAATCACGAATGGAAGCTTCCATGGCAAAAATTGAAGATGTAACTTAGTTTCTGGATACCTACCTCTCATACATACATAATAAATTGCTTTTCTCATTTAATGAGCCAAATGAAAAATAGTTAAATAAAATTTTGTCAAATGATTATTATTACAGAATTTTTCCAATTTGTAACTTAAATTTGCAAGTAAATATTTTTCAATTCTCGGTTAAAATTAATAAAAAATGACTTCAACCAAAAGATCTTTATAAAGAAAGAAACCTTTTTCACCTTTGTGCTTCCACCACTTTTTCAGTTTCAGTGATGAGGCGAGAGATTTCTTCATAGCTTCTATCAGTGTTTATTCGTGAACACACTGATTCAGCTCTTGAGTGAGCAATCTGGAAAAGATGTAAGTTTGATTAAAGCCAATACAGTTCTTTAATTATCTATTGCTTACAATATGCAAAGAAGCATGCTTTTTAATTAATAAAGGATTTTGGTGACCAACTGTTTCATCAAGAATCTTCATCTGGGGACATGGCAGTTCAAATAGCAAAAACAAGCGGCACGGCCGTACCATCCTTTTCTCGAAGCAGTTCAGGCCATTTTCGACCTCCTATAACTTCGTTGTGGATAAAACTAGAAGCCTGAATTTTCAATAACCAAGCAGGCATTATATAAGCACGGTATATTTCAAATTTCATTAAATTTGAACTAGTAGTTTAAGAATTATAACTAGTCAAAGTTTGTGAATTTTGTCACTGACTGACTGACCGATCATCAAAACTCTTTAAGGCGCTTCTAGTAGACATAGAAGCTTCAAATTTAGAATACAATTAGTGTTTAGTGTATAAATCAAGGAAAAACTAAAATATGCGTTTAATAATGAACGGATCGATAAATTTCTCGAAGTTTCGAGCATTATCCATTTTGTCGGCACATTTGTCATCAAATGGTCGTCAAGTTTGTTACCAAGCTCTGGGATCACTGGCTCGGCATCTGACAGCATCCAATATCTAATTTGAAATAATTCAATTTGAAGCTGTGGAAGCTGCAAACGCAATGGGTGACTTTCAGAGAATCAATCTGATAGAAGAAGAGCAAACTGATCTTCAAAGTATCATCGCAAAACTTAATGCCGATCAAAAAAGAGTCTTCAATATGATAACAAATAAAATAAACACAACTGATAATAACGCTGACGTTTTGCGCTGTTTTGTGAGTGGAACTGGTGGCACTGGAAAGAGCTTTTTAATAAAACTCTGAAAGTTTGGGTTAAGACGTATTTAAACAAAAAAGTGGCAGTTAGTGCTCCAAACAGGAATAGCTGCATTCAATGTGAATGTATTGACCATACATAGACTATTGCAGCTGCCTGTAGAACACAAGAAAACACCGAAGTACAAGTCACTTTCTGACGAAGTGTTCCAAGTTCTGAGATCAGATTTGAAAGAAGTAGTGTTGTTTATCATAGATGAAGTGTCGATGATATCCAATGTTACTTTAACATATATTCATTTACGCTTATCTGAAATATTCGACACAAGCGACGATCAGAATGGGTGGTTTGGGAAAAAAAACATCTTGTAGTTTTCGGAGATCTCTTACAGCTTCCGCTGGTAAGAGAAAAGTCACCTTTTGAAAACTATCAACTGCTGAAACTAACAAGTTGTTAGGTTACCTCAGTATACCAAATCTGTGGATTGAACTGTTCATATACAATGAACTTAGAATTAACATGCGACAGCTCAATGATTCTGACTTTGTTGAAATGCTAAATAGAATAAGATTAGGTGTGACTACACTTAATCTTGACTAGATTAATAACTCTCAAATTCAATTCAAATGAAAACAGATTAATTGAAATAATTGAACACTTCTCGAAACTTCCTGATGATACCGTTTGCTTAAACATCCCGAAATAAAACTTAAACATCTTCCACATCCCGAAATAAAACTTACAGCTGTAGATAGCATAGCATTGCCCCAGATACTTAACAAAAAGAGCTCGTGAATGTATAAAAATATATGAAGACGATGCTTCTATGACTGCAGGCATGGAAGAGAACATAATTATAAAAATAGGAGTAAAAGTCATGTTAAGGCGAAATATTGACGTGAGTCTTGGTTTAGTTGGTTCTATCGGTATAGTGCAAGGAGTAAAGGTTGATCCAGAAAATACAAAAATAATTAAGAAAATATACATTACATTTAATAAAGAACATGTTTACGAGCTTAGGCCGGTCAAAACTAAATTTGAAATTATTAATAGAGCTTATGTTCATCGTGAACAGTTTCCCATATGTATAGCCTATACTATAATTATACACTAAAGTCGGGGCCTAAGTCTAAATAATGCACTGATAGATATCGGTTATTAAGTTATTCCAATTTCGAAACGCCTGCTATAAGGTACATATTCTCAACCTTCAAAGTATAAATGTGCCCAATTTTTGTACACTAAGTCAAACAGTCTGGCCTGTAAAGTGCCAATGCACGTACATCTATTGTTTTTTATTATTAGTAGTGAATTCATTAGTTAACTGGGATAGAATATAAACCCATAAATAATTCAAATTATTATTATTTGCAAAAGACATGCTTGAATAATGAATATCTCATAAAATAAAGAGAAAGAAAATAATGTATTTAAGATTTGTAGAAATATATCCTATTACCATTAATTAATATGAAATGAAATCCTTTTCAATTTTATAATAGCAAGAAATCTGATAATGAAAGTGAATTAAAAGCTTATCTGAAAACAGAACTGTGTTCAGTCAATAAACTATTGAATATAAAATTTCAAGATATTAATGTGTTTTCTATTGAAAATAAGGCATACAAAGAAATTAATAATGATATTTGCAAATTAGAATAATGTGTGTGTGTATATATAAAGTTGTAGGATGTGAGAAAAATAGCTCTTGGAAGGGTTTCCAAACTGAAATTTCATAAAAACTCTAGGAATAGGGGAAAAAAAGCAAGTAAGCAAGACTGGCTAGATTCTATGCTATCAAAACTGGAGGGGAAGAAGAAGGAACCATGACTCATAAAAATTTCAAAATTGAGAATGTATTATTATTTTGGTTTATCAATAAATGCATTAAAAATTATTTATATAGGGTTGTTATGATTAACCTCTCCTAAAAACAGCATCATACAATGCAAATGGGTGAACGAATTGCACCGAAATTTGGTATATAGACTATACACAAGATGTGCTCACGGAATTTCGAAAAAGAAATTTTAGTTCCAAAATGTCCACCAGATTACGTCTTTCCCGGAAAAAAATTAATTTTAACACGATAAACGATTAAAATGGAATACAAAAACAATATTAACATTTATTGACTAGTTTCTGATCACTTTATCATCTAACCATATGAAGTAAAGGTAAGGAAAAAATAATAGTAAGCTATTTGTGAAAAACAGTTCAGTTTGCAGAAACAAAACACATTAGGATGAAATTGCACAACAGGAGCAGTTTTTATCATGTCTAGGATGATGTAGGGAGAGGCGCTCCATGCGACCACCCTCATTCACCTGCAAAATTTCAAGTCAATGGTCAGTGTGTTCAACAGCATATTGTAATTGATGAGTTGTGATGCTTCGCACATGCAGCGTTGTGGAGTTCTTTAAGTCATTCAATGTCACACCACTGTTGCAACAAGATACCGTTATCATAAAACATGACAATGACTGCAAACATTTCTTACCCTAACCTGTTTTGCATAGCTTCCTCTTCTTCGCAAGCATGCAAATCTCGAATTTTTGCAGCAATCCGTTTGCATTATAGGATGCTGTTTATAGGTTAAGTTTAATTATAACCACCCTGTATATGCTCAGACAACACTCAATATAGTAGTTGATAATTGAGAAAGGGTATCATTACAATCAGAAATCAAGTATACATTAACTCTCATGTTATCTTTATTATTGCTTATTGAGTTGTAAGTATTTAAATGCTAACAAGAAGGGTTTAAATTATTCCAGATGAATCTAGCACTCAGTAACTAATAATTGAAGGGATTGGATAAATATCAAGGAATCCAATAAATTTTGCTTCATTAAAAAATGCTGAGGCCCAATTGTCATTAATTAAATAAGGAGATTCAAGGTTTAATTTGCCTATATTTTTACAAAATTTTTGACACCAATAAAAATTTAACTCCTACTGAATGCCTGAAAAACCCACATTGTACCTTATCATTTTTAAATCTGAATTTTGTGATATTGGCAGCATGAGCTATAAAGCTGAAATTCAATAAATTTAAGAATCAATCAAAACCTCAAAGATTAATGATGATAAAAACAAAGAAAAATGCAATTTTGCTGTCAAAAACATGACTTCACTAACATTTCGTTCTTTATTTTAGATTTATTCATAACTTGAGTGTAAGGTTAGATAATGGAAAAACTAGAAATAAATGTTCTTCATGACAAAATAAAATTTTCCAAAATAAAACAATTAATGCTATCAATTGTAAAGAACCTGATGAAATGGGAGAAAAGTTCAATATATGATGTAGCCACTTTTAAGGATTATAAAGCAGTGCACATCTAACAAATCAACAGTGAATTGCTGCTTTTTGTAGTAGTAGTAGAGTACTAGTTTATGAAAAAAGCATCCATTCACTAGCTTGTTATTCTGGAATTATTAAACAATAAACTCTATGACAGAAAAAATATGTTCTTTATAAATGTTTAAAGAAATCATGCAAAAGATCACCTTCGTATTTAGATTTACACAAACTCAATTATTTTCAAATAGAAACACCGAAATTTGAATACAGATTCCCCAGATTAAAATAGCTCAAATTCATACAACAATTTGTAATTTTAAGTAAATGGTTCATAAGTTACAAACAATCAAAATTTTCAGTTCCGAACAATGATGAGAGTTTTGTTCCCCCCCCCCAAGAATTTTTTATAACAATTCTTTTATAATAAAATATTAAAAAAGGCAAAAGCTACACATATTTAAAAATATAAAATTATACCTTATATTCTTTATTAATTTTTAAATTCAAATGTTAAAAACTTATGAATAAAAAAATAACAAGAATTTAGAAATTAACCACAAAACATCCCCATAGCAAATCCATACATAGTATAAAATGAAGTCTCCTGAAAGCGTCTGTATGATTGGACCAGAAAAAGTCGAGAAATACTTAACTGATGTTAGAGATATTTGTACCATTTTGTAGGGTATTTATTGGGGAAGGCTTTAATATACTGAAGCCTTATCAGAATAAAAAAATGGAATGCTATAATTACGATTTTAATTATTTTCCTACTTCGATTCGCGCTACATTTCACTTATCCGCGAATGTGCGAAAACCTCAAACTGCTCATGCGTAAATAGCAAGAGCTGCGGTATGCATCTGCGAAACACTTCTTTATTCACATCTGATTTTAAACACTAATTCAAAACTCATTGTGCCCCAAAAAACGAAATCCAACCTTGGCTGGAACACATTAAATGCTAAAACGCTTCCTTTGTAGCGCGATAATGAAAATGTAGAAGAAATGAAACGTTAGGTTAGCGAATATCAGAGAAAGAATGTCCATACTTAGAAAAGGAGAGTTTTTTGTTGACCGAAGTAACCGTCTCTATTAAATCGCACTGCAATTCAATTACAGAGAAAGGATGAATCTCTATTGTCTGCTAACAGAGAAAGACATTTAAATTTGAGACAGAGTAGAAGCAAAAGAATAAACATTCCTGATATTTGGTCCAAAAAGGAGTACTCCGCCCTGAATTACGATCCATGTGTAGATTACAGAAATGATGCTTCGGTTTCAATAGGAAAAATGTCTATAGTCTGTCCATATTGTTCAGCTTTAAGATGGAAAGATGAATCAAAAGGCATGTGTTGTTTATGAGGGAAAATTAAATAAGATGAAGTCCTCCCTCACTTGAATCATTAAATTCACCTCTTACTAATGAGCATCCTACTTCCAAAGAATTTCAGAAGAACATATGCCAGTATAATGCCTTTCCAATGACTTCATTTATGAGTGCACAGGTGCATGAACACTACTTTACTACCATTTGGCTGGTTGTCTCTTTTGTCTTAGCACCAAGAAGAAAAACAGTCAATATAGTTTACAAAGAAATATTATGAAGCAATCTGAAATTTATTATCATATCTGATTATACAGAATTGATAAACAAGTGTGGAATAGTGGATACAATCACTTATTTGTATATTTTTAAATTTTAAAACACTTTTTCTATTCTATATTTTTAATGAATTGTTTTGTCTACGAACATATTACGTTTTTAACCATTTCAGCCGTCTAAATACGCAACAGCTTTGATATAGTCATTTTTGTCCAAAAAAATATTTTATTGCCAAATTTTAGCAAGATGGATGAATGTGGCGCCAGCGGCCAATCATAAGGTTCCGAGAAACACGGCAGCGAATTAACAGAAATGTAGAAAAAAATCAATAAATGCTGTAAAATGAAATGCACATAAAAAATTTTAATCGAAAATAATTAAAGTAAGAAGAAGGAAAAAACAGCAGGAAAAAAAAAAATCAAGAGAAATAAACAGGAAAGATCGAAATACAGCCACATCAAAAAAATTGTGGCAATGTAATCCCAAAGAAAGCGCCACCGAAAAAATGCCAACTTTGCAAAGCTCTAAATGACTGTATATCAAAGCTTAGCCCTAAATATTTCTGAATGTGTGCTAAAAATTGTTTTGTAGTTATTTTTGATGATTTCTAAGCATATTCTTATATTTGATGTTGCATGACATGTTTATGTCATATCGGGTGGTGGCTAGACTTAAGTCTAAAGCTAATTTTTCTTCTTGGATGTTATGCCATGGGCAACACTGTGCAGGTACTGCCAGTTTTATCTAATTTCACAGAGTTTTTACGATATGTAGCAGTAAGCAAAAGCTTGTAAACTGCATGATATCTGGGGAATATGTCAACTGTATAAAAAGATTCTTGGGCAAGTATTCAAAACTGTATAATAAAAAGAGACGTAAGAAGGGGGGGGGGACTAGCAAAGAAACAAAATATACTCACTTCTAATTTTTTTTGTGATTCTTCCACATCTTTTCGTTGCATAATACATTTATTTTCCTTGCATCTTAGTTGAAGTTCATATGACCTTTTCCCAGATTCAAAATTTTCCTTCAACTTGGATACTCGACTCATTTTTGTCTAAAAAATTACCGTTATTATTTTCATTTTATCTATTTATTTATTTTTGAATTTGTATTTTATAATAAAATGCTTTGGTACTTTTTCATTATATGAAACAAAATCTTAAAAACACATTAAAAACAAAAATTCCAAAATTCACATTTTATAATAAATTGCTTAACTATTTAAATCGTTTTCATTACAAAAATATTTAAAATATCTAAAAAGTATTTTCAATTAATAGTTTTCCAATTAAAGCCAAACTGAAGAGGGAAAAGATGCAATAATATAATTCTGTAAACAGGAAGTCCATGAATGGAGATATATCAAAATCGTGCTTCCTTTTCTTTCATAAGTGGAAATAATACTTGTTATATCTCCATTGTGTATTTATAATCTGAAATTTCTATAGATAATTCTCTGGCAACCCAATACAAATAAAATCCTTACTAAATGGCAATCGTATCATAAGCATCAAGCAGAATCATATTTAGAATTTTTTTTAAAGTCATTTAAAATCATGACTACTATGGTCGCTTCCTGCCAAGTTTTACAGAACTACAATTGTTTCTTCTCTAACCACTGGGCAGACAGATTGTATACCTTATCATATTAAATCATATATCATTACTAATCTGAGAAAACAATATATAGTGTCAAAGAAAACCACAAATCTCTATTCCCAGTCATTTTTGACTATGGATTCTTTGTCAAAATCCACCATTTAAGAAAAAGTTAGAGATTTTTCCTTGGCTACAATTTAAAAGCTTTAAGGCAATATCAAATAAACTTTTTAAAAAATTAGAATACAAAATAACTTACAAGTAACCTTTGGTAATCTTCATCATTTAAGGATTTAAGTGAAGCACCAATAGTCTGTATCTGGCCTTCAAGGTCATGTTTTTTAGATTCTAGTTCTGAAACGACTTGTGAAAATCGTTTCATTTCTTCAACTTTTTGTTCATAGGATTGTTGTAAAATTTGAAGGTCTTCTTGCTGTAAATAAATAAATATATATATATATATATTAATTAAATTGTTGAAAAAATATGGAAGGAAAAATATGGTAGGCAGTTAAATCACCTAAGTTTTGGTTTCTATCTTTTTTGGCACAAAATGGTTTAGTCAAAAAGATCTTTTTAGAGACTCAATTATCATTTAATCTTATTAAGTGTCCTGATCATTTAATGTGCTGTATTTCAAAACATTTAATAATATCAACTCCTTATTTAGTTTGTAAATTTTCCAAGTTCCTTTTCTCCTATAATCATTACATTTAATTTCACCAAATGTGTTTTTTTTAAATCCCTCTTTCAATTATATCAAGAATCTTTTCATCTCTCTCAGTCATTGTCAATGTTTCAGAAGTGTATATAAGAACAGGCCTAATCAAAATTAGCAAATGAGTAATTTGGATTTCTTGTTAATGAAATTAGATAGCAAACATCTTTGTAGTTCACAAAACCTCCATTAGCAGATGTGCTTTTTTTTTTTTTTTGCGAACATTTTTCGCCATGCTGTTTAGCGAGTTTATTTCAGAGCCTAAATATTTGAAGCTCCTGACAGTTTCAAACTTGCATTCATCTATATCAAATTAAAGATTATTGAAACTAGTAGACATCAAATATTTGGTTTTATTCTGGCAGGATGCATCTTACTTGCTTCAGCTTTCAAAGAAAGTAATTCCTATTTAAGTACTTCCAGAGTCCAAGTGACAACACCAATGTCATATGTCATCAGCAAATGCAGATTCATTAAAATTTGTTCCTCTTTTTTTCCCAAGAGGAAAATATACAAGACTGTCTGCCAGTTCAAAAAAGTCATCACAGATGTTAAACTTAGTATCTAAAAGGAATACAGGCAAAGATGACATGCCAAATTTAATGTCCGAAAATAAACAGAGTTTAAATTTTTCTTAGTTGAAGAACAATCATTTAAAGCTTAATTTTTATGGGCATTAAAACTTCATAAGATGCATCATATTCATCTTTTAATGCATTCAATGACATATCAGAAATATATTCACAGCAAGTGAAATAGCTATAAAATGTATATTAGGCCATACAAAAATGTCGTGTCTTATTTGTAAAACATTAGCACCGTGAAATTGATGGCTGCAGAAGTTGCAGAAATTGATGCCCAAATACATGAATTGGCAAAAATGAATAACTAAAAAAAATAATCTTGCTTTGCAATGCTTTTTAGTCAAAAGTAATCATTAAATGATTAGTATAAAACACAAAACATGTTTGAGTTTTATTTCACCCAAGTAATTAATTTTGTGACGACTTAAAGAGCATGAGAGGTGATAAATCCCCCCCCCCCCCTGCCCTTGATATATGAATTTTGTCTTCCTAAATTATAGATAATAAAGAGAATTTTGTGTGTGTGTGTGTATGTAAATATAAACCTTCCTTTATTATGCTACTAGCCGCCTTTGGCGACCAGCCGGTTCGCCAGTATTACCGCTCGCTACAATTTTCAATGAAATATTTTAAGTAACTGGTCTCTTAAGAGATTCTCAAACAAAACATTTTTAATCTTCAAACTTTGATAGTCATAACAAACTTATACTGTTGTTTAGATCGTTTCGTTCAATTTACTATAAATATTTTGCTAATTTGTTGTCATTTCCGGTAAAACTTCAATTTAAAGTGGAAATGATGAAATTGCAATTAATATAAAGATATTTTTTAATAAAACCAAGCGTTTTATTTTATTTATCATCTTTATTGTTATTTATCTATTATTATTATTATTGAATATGAGTATTGCAAACACAATCGCTCAGTATTTAAGTCTTATGTGAACTACAAAATATTTTTGATAATATATGTAATATCTCAAAGAATAATTCATCAAAAATTTCTCAGATTCAGCATAAAATTCAGTTTTTAGTTTTGCTTTCAAAAGGATTGAAATGAAATCAATAATAATATTTTGTTCCGGCCTATAAATATATTTCAAAAATTATGAAGTCTAAATTTAATGCAGTCAGGTATCATATTCTGAGAAATATCCTGGACACACCAAATTTTAAATAAATGAATGAATGTTTCTATTTTCCATGATTAACTAAGACTTATTTATGAAGTTTTGAATGTTAAAAATTTAGAAAAACTCAACATTTTCATAATCTTAGGCCAATTAATCTTGAGAAACATGCACGCTGATTGGAGTATCTAAAATTACCCTTTTTTTTTTATTGAATAGTGATATTCAAATTTTTATAAATCAGTCAGTTTAAGTGATTGATTTAGTTGATTGGAAATTAACTCTTTTTATTTAAAATATTAGTGTTTCAAGAACATTTTCTTAATCGTGATTTCCACAGCAGAAGCTTTATGTAAAATCAAAAATTCGTTATTTATTAGAGCATTTATTGAATCAAGTTACATAAAATATAGTTATTTTCCATTTAGACCATTTTAGCAGATCTGTGTCTTACTAAAGGTTTACAAATTAGCTGTGTGGCCCTGATTTGAATGGATATCCTGTTCATATTAAACAAAATTTGCCTTAAAATAAAACTGATTTATTGGATTAAAATTATAGAGAGTGTAAAAGATCATAAAATAATTTTTCTTGAATTTATTTTTTAGAAAAAATAATATTTCATGTTTGTTTCATTTCTTACAGACACGTGCCGAAAATTATATTTTTGCAGATTTCATTTCCAAAAAGATTTAATTTATTTTTAATTGGAGCTTTAATCAATGTGATGGCAACACTTTGAAAAAAGCTAATTTTTTCCCATGAATGCGAAACGTGCTTGTGCAGCTTAAATTTTATTTTTATTTTATACGAAATAAATTGTTGAAAAATATAGTTAAAATATTTATTTAAAAATTCATTAAAAATAGAAATTTAATTTTAAAGTTAAAACACTGGTATCATTTAAAAGTTACATTTTTGATCTTTAACTTCATGTAAAAATCTTTTTTGTGCGGTAATATTTTCGGAAGTTATAGCAGAAACACGCCAAAATTTCGCTTAATTTTTAAATAAATGAAATTCTAATTAAAAATTCGAAAGAATAACCCCCAGGTGCACATTCCCGGTCTCCAAGGTATACGCGTGCCAAATTTCGTAGCTGTAGGTTGAATGGTCTGGCCTGTAGAGCGCCAACACACAACACACACACAAATTGAGCTTTATTATAAGTATAGATTAATCTGAATAATGTTAAATTGTAGCTTCTTTCCCTTGTTTTTCCACTCCTTAAAATATTATTGCATTATAATTAGCACATAAATGCTATTCACGCATTTCTTCATGTCTTGAATACAGGGAATTGTATTGTACAGGGAATTTTTTTTTTCCAGTTTTGAGTGGCAACTTTGCGTTTACAAATTTCTGAAGTTCTTTATTCTAATATTATATATTAATATTGTAATTAATTACCTAGCACTTCAGATAGATAAGTTCATTCATAGTGAACTCTAGATCATCTTTGAAAATTAATTGAAAGTTTTTTTCCTATTTCCCTTCAAAAGAAATCACCAGCAAAATTTGCAATATTAGATTCACTAAATTATATGTAATCAAAGATCCTTTTATTCTGTTCTCATCATAAATAACTAACAACATGATATATATATATTTTTAATAGCCTATATTAATATGGTATATATTTATTTAAAGGTTATAATGACAATCTAAACAAATTTTGTCTTAACAGATAATCATATATTTTTCATCAAATCCATATGCTTTCTTTTCAGAAATTTTGAGAACTTTTTTCCTCATAAAATAAACTATTCTTCCAGTTTTACCCTTAAACTATTGTAAACTTCTAATTAAATTATTTTTCTTTTTCATGTTATTTAATTCTTAAATTATTGTAAACTTCTAATTAAATTATTTTTCTTTTTTATGTTAATTAAATATTCCCTATTTTTGCAAATTTTTGCTCTTCGGAATTCACAGCTTGAATGGTGGTTTTAGTTAGTTCCAAAATGTTGTCTTATAAGATGGTTATTGTATACCATGGCTGCTAATAATATTATTACCAAATAGGTCTAAACTTGATATAAGAAAACAATCTTGAAAATTTCTATTTTAAATGACCATCAGAAATTAAGTATGTGGGAGCTCTTCTTGATGTACATTTGCAAACCATTGAGCTTTCGAAAGGTCCTAATTGCTTACATTCCATTATTTTATTAATAATAATTTTTTGATAATATACAAAAATCTTTTGCTTGTTAAAGAATTTCAAAAATTTCATGTTAGGAAGTTCAGATTCAAGCTTCGCTCCCCCCCCCCAACAATTTTACAGCTTTGTTCTCTTTCATATGATTGTTCTTTAGAATATTCATTTCCACTTCTGAAAAACTATCCTTGTCCAATAGAAGTTCATGAGAATTTTTTTAATTATTATTTGTTAAATAATCAGCATTTGTTCTATCATACTGAATAGTACATGTTTTGAAATAATGCTCCATAATTTAACGAACTACTAACTTTTCTGCTTAAGACACTGAATAAAACAAATAGTATGTAAAAATAAAAACTAAATATTTTGCAATCTATAATTTGTAGATGTATGGAAGTCAAGCAATATGAATATTATTAATCACAATATCAAATTTTAGCACTTCACTTAGGAACATGGGTTGCATGCACGCTTGCTTAAAACACATATAATACAGCTTTTTATTCACCAGTATTGACTACTGAAACTGCAACTACTAATTTTAGTTGTTACTTACAGTCTGAGGAAGGTAAAGGATTGTTATCAAATCTAAATTTGATATTGTGATTAGCAGATTAGAATTAAAAATAATACTTTATATAGTTTACTCTAAATAATACTGAAAACTTTGTGATTATGTGGATACTTTTTTCCATAAATATTCCTTTGTGATGATTGTAACCTAGACTATAACTTAGATTCTACACATAAAAGTTGTTTCAGAATGGAAGATTTATGATATATAAACATAAAAATATAGCATTTTAACTAATAATTGTATAATTTGGTAAATTGACTAATTAATAAATCCATTGAAAAACAGACAATCAATCTTCTCAACAACATTTGAGTATGCTGGATTTCTTCCTTTGCTATGAAAAGATTTATGGAATCAAATGCCTCCCAATATTTTTCCTTGCGAGAATATGATCTGAAGCTAAAATTCAATTGTTAAATTGAACTTATGTCAATATTTAAATCATAACTATTTTTTAACTAATTTATTAGAATAAGGTTATAAGTGCACCAAATACATTCAATGAATAGTAAAATGTTAACTGCAAAATGTTTCTGATAATCTTCAATATTAATAAATGAAATGTCAAGTTGCAGAAGCAGCAAACTTCAACATTTTGAATTAGCACTGGATTATAAATAAAAAATATCCTGAATCTTGTAATGTAAAACACTTTTCAAGAGAAAAACATTTTCCACGTAGGATCAATATACAATAAAATAATGTATTCCATTATTAAAAAAAGTTATCTAAAGACATTTACTTTTGCTTAAGCTTCAAAATTTCGCAAAAAAAAAAAAAAAAGAAAAGACAGAAAGAAAAGAAAAGAAAAACAGCTCTATTGAACAAATTTGCAACACGCTTAGCTATTGCCTCTTTAAGGTGACACTTCTCAGCATAAGATGAAAGCTTCCCATTTTCCAATATCTCCCCTATTTTACTGGAAGTTTTTCTGATAAGACTATTGTTTTTTCCCTCTCTTGATGAAACCCTTCATAACTTCTTGTTACAACACAGAATGTAGTTTCATAAGTTCTTCCACTAGCTCATTGACATAGTTGCTATCCAATTACAGCTCCATCATATTTGCCAGAGAAACAGTCTCATCAATACAGATTGCAGAGGCCTTCCTGAAGCCCATGGAATCACACGACTATGTTTTCTAGACAAGCTTCTTCCTTGAAGACATAACAGCTCTCTTGATGATCTTGAGGTATCCAATGATAAGATGAAAGTGGTTTTTCTAAAACTCTCCGAGATTGAGTTTGGTTCCTTCAAAGAGGGTTGCCACTCAAATATGGGAAAAAATTCTGTGTTTTCCCTATTTATATGTGTAATATAAGAGAAAATGTGTGAACAACACTCAGTTATAATGGTATAATATCACTCCATAATTTTAATGAGTGGGAAAAAGAAGATTCTTCATTAAATATGAATTTAAACTTTTAACTTGACAACATTTAAACTTTTGGACATGTGTTCAAATATTTTTACAGTTATTTTTCACAAATATAAAATACTCTGCTAAAAGGCCTCTTTTTTTTCAATTTGAAGTAGCTTGTAGTCACTATTCTTAATCGGTATTTTTTTCCCACAGCCTTAGATTTTTAGGATCATCAAGCTCTATTGAAAATAATTAACAGATGTTTTTACTTCTTTGAAAACGTTTCTTCTTCTGACAACGTTTTTCTTAATTACTTCAAAAGAAAATTAATATAAGATAGGTATAATTGGTTGAGATGTCTGAACTTTTAAAAGAAATGGCTGAAGTATATTAGCAACATAAAAAAAAGAATTAATTTATTCTGAAAAGCATTTATCATGCTAACACTTGTAGCAGATCCAAGAATTTTTTTTCTTTTTATTGAAATTTAAATATATCTTTATGTTGTCAAGAACTTTTAGAGTAATTTCACAAACAGAGATATTTTTTACCCAGTGGAAAGAACAAAACTTCAATGAAAATTCAGAAGAATCAATAACTTCCAGGAAATTGGCATATCTAACTGGACTATCATTAAATACTCTATACATTGCTCTTAGAATAATATCTACGTTCCCTTCAGATTTACGTTCATAAAGCATTCAATAAATTATATGTAGTAAACAAGTACTTAGATCCAAAATTTTATAGTCATTTTTGCACGAAAGTTCCTTTCTGACACGTTTTAAAAATTTTTAATTTACATTTAGTCCATTCAAACTAATTTATAAAAGTAACTGTATGTCCAAACTTGATATAATTTCTTTAAAAATTCTTGAGCAGTTTTATGTTTTAAAAATACTGAATTCCAATATGTTCCAATACGAGACCGTATAGGTTGATACATGCCAATATCTTACAATAAGATCCATTTGATATTTTTGTGAAATACAATTAAAAGCTTTATCAAAACATATTATGAATTTCTTATTGTTTAAAGATTTCTTAAAAGATTGTTGAAAAAAATGGAGCTAATCTGTAATAAATAATGTACATTTTTATATGACATAAAGTACACTTTTTAATATTTCACTATCAGTGAAATATGTGAAAATATTTCTGATATATCATTGAATCCATTAAAGGACAAATATGACAACATATTTTAAAGATCATAAAAGTTCAGCTTTAAATTATTATTATTTAGAACTAAGAAGTTTGAAATTGGCTTATTTTTCGGATATCAAATTTCACATTTCCTCTTCTCTTGTATTCTTTTTAAATAAAAAGTCCAGTATTAATTATCTACTTGTATACAGAAAGAAAAGATGAGCGACTAAAAAAAAGAGGAATTTCTACAATTACACAATCACATATGGTGTATTGAAATTACCATTCTATGTCAGCACTTTTTAGAAGGGGGGATATAAGGGGGGAATTTTAAAATTCCCTGTACTTTCCCAAGTTTCATGAAAATTTTCAAATTTCCTCTCCTTTTCTTGCTTTTTAGATTTTTTTTTTAATTTCCTGTAGGTTGGTACCATGACAACACTTATGTATGTTCCAAGCTTATTTTTTATAATGAAATTAGTATCAATAACTTCAATACTAATACAAGATGTTGAAAAAAAAATGCTCGTTCCTGATAGCTACGCATTTGCTTAAACCTAATATAAAATGTTTTTTGCATATTTACATACCAAATAAAAAATTCTAAAACCTAAAATTCTTGTCAACTTTTATTTTTCAGACATAGAGCAACAAATGCCTATCAATCAGAAAATGTTATTAAAAATATTGTTATCGTCAATTAAAAATGGATGTAATAGAAGAAAATACAGATGACGTTATAGTTATTAAGGTTTTATTTTGTGCAACCGCTCTCAACGGGTTACAGCATTCGAATGTACAAAATCACAATTGTTATAGGTGGCGTTCTTGCATGCCATGACATAACATTCCGCCAGCGTTGAAATATGCAAGATTTCAAAACACTTTTAATGATACAATTAGCTTACATTTGCTTAAACCAAATAAATAAACTATTTAGATGAAATATTTACAAATGAACATCAAAATTGCAAAATATATACAAATTGTATACTAAACATGATATACAATTATTATGTACATACAATATACACAACTATCCCTTTTAACTAATTTAAATTTCAAAGATATCCTTTATTGGCAAGAGGCAAATCTTTGAAATAGGGCGTGTAAAAATATCTGTGTTAGTTTTTAATTTAACAACTCTTATTCTGCCCTCATTTCTCTAAAATTCTAGCCATTGCCCATTTGCAAGGAGGCAAATCATTTTCCTTTAACAATACTAAACATCCGACCTTAACGCTATTTTTTTTAATTGCCACTTATTTCTTTGCTGTAAGTGGTTCAAATAGTCAATTTTCCAGCGTTTCCAAATTGTTTGAACACATTTGGTAGTATATTGCCAACACAACAACCTATTATCACAAATATCTACAATTTCCGGTTCAGGTATTGAAGTAATTGGGTGTCCAATGATAAAGTGTCCAGTAGTTAAAACTTCATATTCATTAATTTTATCTGATAATGGAATTAAGGGACGTGAATTAAGTATACCTTCAATCTGAATTACTATTGTTTCAAATTCTTCAATAGTTATTTTACTGTTAGCTAAAGTTCTATAAAGATGGTGTTTAAATGATTTTACTCCTGCCTGCCATAAACCTCTGAAATTGGGATAGCAAATTTCCACTGGATTGACTCTGCGGATAGGTAATTGGCTAAAGTCTCATTGATCTGACACACTAGTTCTTTTAAGTGATTTAATTCTGAAGCTACACCTTTGAAATTAGATGCATTATCCGACATCAATGTTGCAATGTGGGCTCTACGGGCGCAGAGTCTCTTTAAAGATGCAATGAAAGCTTCAGTCGTCAAATCTGTTACCGTTTCTAGGTGAATACCTTTAGTTGACAAACATACAAAAATCGCTACATAAACCTTTGAATGTATTCCCTTTCTTTGGTTTTTAAACTTTATTTGAAAAGGGCCACAAAAATTTACCCCAGAATTTAAAAATGGAGAACTAGGAGTTACTCTCTCTGAAGATAAATTTTTCATTAACTGGTCTAACACCCTAGGCCTTTGCCTAAAACATTTAATACAATCATGAACAATTTTCCTTGCAATTCTTAATTAAGGGTCAGTATTGTAATCTAATTTGATGTAACAAACCTTGTGCACCAATATGTAGACATTTTTTATGTACATGCTCAAAAAGTAACTTAGTGAATATATGCTTACTGGGTAAAATTATCTGATGTTTAGATTCAAATGGCAAGTCAGAATTCCAACTCTAAGTAATCCTTTTTCATCTAAGAATGGATCTAAAGATCTTAACTTACTTGTTTTTGAAATATTTTTACCTTTATTTAGTGCATCTATTTCTGATTTAAATTCACTCAACTGTGCTACACTAGCTAAATATTCAGTACTTCTTTGCAGCTCCTCAGTAGTTAAATATTTACTTATTTTATTACGACATTCTTTAGCTTTAGTGCTATTAATAACCCTGAAAATAAAGCTAACTATTCTAATTAGTTTTATGAAATTATTTGTAAAATTAAAGAGTTCATCATAAAAATTTGAAGGAAAGTCATGTTCAGAGTCACAACACATTTTAGTTCATCAGCAAAAGCATAATCTTGCATGGATTGATTGTCTACTGGTTCATCAGTAAGTTCATCTGGACCAGAAAACCACATTTTATTCCTTATGAGTTCATCTGCACTGCATCCTTTAGAAATAATGTCAGCAGGATTGTTTTTGCTACTTATATGTTTCCAATGGTAATCTGATGTGAGCATTTGGATCTCTGCAACCCTATTGCTGACGAATGTTTTTAGTTTATATGGCTCAGTTTTGATCCATGCAAAACCAATAGTAGAGTCTGTCCACAATGAGATGATATCAATGGGTAATTGCAGAATTGGAACTATCTTTTTCACTATTCTAGATAACAGCAAAGCAGCAGACAGTTCAAGTCGGGGAATGGTAAATGACTTTAATGGAGCCACTCTGGATTTGCGGCACATTAGACTAGTTTTAAACTGTCCAGATTGAGTGAAACATTTTACATAGACGACAACAGCACAAGCACATTCTGATGCGTCAGAAAATCCATGAATCTCAATGTGAATGCATCGGGAAGTAGAATAAACCTGAAGTTGTTTACTTCCGAGAGTTTTATGTAGAAGCTTTTCCATTCTGTCATTGCATCAGATGGTAATTTTTCATTCCTGTCCAATTTTATCTTCCAAAGTCCTTGGATAAATATTTTTGACTTTGTAATGAGAGGGCCTAAAAGTCCAAGTGGATCATAAAGACTCGCTATTTCTGACAGCACTTCCCTCTTTGAAAAAGAGGGAAATGCGGTTAATACTTTAGAATACGGTTGAAACTTTCAAACAAAAAGCTTCGCTTTTCTAGAAATTTTATCAAATTTTCAAATGTAGGAATTTCTGCCGTATTTAGAGAAAGCTCGAATTGCTTCCTTGTCTCTTTATCTAGTTTCTGTAGAATGATGTTTACTAGCATTAAATCAGATAACTTATTTTGCTCGAATTTAAGAACCTTTAACGCTCTGATGTTTTTATTAATGCAGTCCATTAAAGCGCACAGTTCTTTAGCAGATTTGCTACGAATTTTCTCAAAATTTATTATTTCTAGTATATAAGTCAATCAATTGACTTTGATTTTCATAATGATCTGATAATGCGAGTGATTGAAAGTTATCACTAAACGATTCTAATAATTTAGCTTCGCCTCTTAAGCATGCACGGAGATAATACAGCTTTTGAGAATCATTTAATTGCTCATTGTTGCTAATTAAATTAACAAATAAATTTTTAAAATTTGCAAAATCAGCATTTTTCCAAAAAATTCTGGTAATGGAATTTCTGTTAGTCGGATTTTAGTTACTGCATTATCCTTTGAAACAGGGCTTATTTTCAATTCATCTTTAATTGAATTTAATAGCAATCTCAGACCTACCTCTGTTTCTTCAATCCATATATTTATTTGATCAATATCTTCTAAGATGGTTTCTATATCTTCTGATGTTTCAATACCAGAATATTGTTCGGATATCTTGTCCAACCGTGCTTGCAATTGTCCAAGTTTCTTTAATTTCACTTCTAATTCCATCGCGTTAATGTCCTTGGAAACTGATTTTTCGGCACTAAAAATTTCGATTCTTTTCGGAGTAGTTTTTATTGAGCCTTTCAGTTTATTTAGTTTCTTTTCTGAAACCGCTTCTTGGTCATCGATTTTTTCAACTTTTATCCATGGTATTTGCTCCGACTTGCATTTGACCAATGTTATTGTCGATTAAAAATGGATGTAATAGAAGAAAATACAGATGGTGTTATAGTTATTAAGGTTTTATTTTGTGCAACCGCTCTCAATGGGTTACAACATTCGAATGTACAAAATCACAATTGTGATAGGTAGCGCTCTTGCATGCCATGACATAACAAATATAATTAGCTATTTAAAAGAATTAAGCATTAGCATTTGCGAATCCAATTCATGATTGAGACATTTAATAAATACATATATAAATTAAGAGAAAGCAGCTGAAAATATGTTAAATTTATATTTGTCTCTCAAATATTTTAAATCAACTTAAAATAAATAATTTGATTTATCAGAGTAGAGCATTTATAAATAAGGAGTTCTGTTCAGCTTATGATCATATTCATGGTCATGAAATATATCCAAATCGAACAAAATTTCAGATACTTTTGCTATCAGTAAGTTTGAAAAATATAATTCTGATTTACAACTAATCCATTAAAACAGAATTTAGATATGTCGAGAAGAATCTGCACATATTTAAAAAACATTTCTTTATAGACAAACAATGAAATACATTAAATAAGCACTTACCAAACAATTCACAGTTTTTATTTCTTCTTTACGCTCTAATTCTTTGATTTCCATCAAGTTTTTTTTATATGCTGTAGAAAGTTTCACCACTTCCCCTTCTAGATGTTCTATTTTCTCTGGGAGTGATACTACCGCCTTTCTCATTGTCTCTATTTGTTTCCGTATTTGATTAATTCTATTCAATTTTTCTTCTTTATCTCTTTCCATATTTCTAAGGAAAAAGTAAGGTAATAATAAAGGACTTTCTCACAAGTAGTTACATCTGGTAGAAATAGAGAAAGATGAATATGGACAACTGGCATAATACCGTACATCTTTTAGGCAAACAAAAGTTAAATTGTTAGATTATAACCAATTTAATTTTGTGTTTCTTCTTGTCTTCTATTTCTGAATATATTTGTACATATAAGAAAATTTAACTTTGAAATTAATAAAATAACAACAGTTTCTTTTTCTTCATTTTTGTTTATTTACTTATTTTTACTTGAAACATAAAATCCTTATACCAGAATTTTTAAAAGTGGTCACCATAACAAATATGTCAAACAATGAGGAAGATTTAAATTATGCCTATGCAAAATTATTAATGCTGAATTTCATACTCTATCGCATGTTAATGACAAACTGGAGAGCCTAATTTTAGCTAATGATTTAATAATTATTTATAAAGTAAACATGAACAGAGGAATATTTTGCTTAGAGGTTTATTTTGCTAAATTACCAGACATAGTCTCGTTTTGTTTGGAATTTATAATACATCTTTATTTAATTGTAGTGCACCAAACAAAAATTAACAAAATTCTAGAAAGGTTCTATAAAGTAGCCATAAAAAAAAGGTGTGGAAAGGTAAAACTGAACATGATGAAAAATAATCAATATTAGTGAAACAAATTTTTTAAAAACCGCAGACTCTGATTAAATGTATATGTTCAATGGATTGCAAGAATGCCAAATGTCATTTTGTATAAAGAAAAATCAACCAAGCAAAATCCAGTGCAAGCAGTTTTATAACAATCATAAAAAGTAGTCAGCATAGTGCTTAACAGACAAACCACCATAAAGGACAGATATTGATGAAATTTAAAAATTCTTTTCATTGTTAAAATACATACTGTAAATCAAAAGTTAGATACTGTTGCATCTATCAGAATATAATGCAACAAAGCCTCTAATAACAGTTTCATAAAGAAACACTCAGTATAAAACTGCAAACCTATAGGCATAAAAAAACACGAATAATTAAGGTTAGTTAATTATAAATAGGAAAATAATCATTTATATCTGTCAAAAAATTATATCTCAAGACTTTGAAGCAAAAATTATACATGCATACTGGTTGTTATGATTGTAATCACTCTCAACTCAACAGGCAGTATAACATCTAAGAGTTGCAACAGTTAGATATAATATTAGCATATTTTATATTGCATAGAGTTTACAATTAAATTTATTAAAGGTTTTACTTCGACATAAAAGAACTAGCTGTCTTAACAAAATCTAATTTATAACATCCCAGAAATATTGAAATCATCATCACTGATATCATCTAAAACATTTTAGATTGGAGCAATTCAACTAGTCAAGAAATTCAACCAGTTGTGAATCAACCAACCTACAAAAATTAAAATCTAATATATAAAAATGAATTTTTGCTTGCTCGTATTTTATGCGATGGTGTAATGTTCATTCAATTGCAATAAAACTTTGCCAACTTATTGCTTGCATTTGTGGGATGGTTACAGACATAGTACTATTATTAGCATTTATTTTTAACATAATAAAGTTTACAAACAAATCATTTCATATGTTTCTATGATTCAACAGTATTTTAAAATTGACAAAAGACAAAACAGTAAATAGCACGGAGGTAATCGCACATATATCAAAATAAAATTATTATCGAGGCTAATCAATTGTACGTGAAATGAAATCAGAAATATTTAGTGCAAGCACTAATTTTCTTTCTTTTCATTACTGAACAGTCATCTACACAAGATATTGTTACTCAATGAGCACAATATTTTGGCTGCGGCGAATCACACAAATTATTCAGTTTATCTCACATATGCACAGTAGAATTATTATTATCAATGTCGATTAAGATAAGTTATATATATAATGGAGATTCTCCAGTTCAAACAGCAATTTTCTATTTATTCAATGAATCGATAAATGATATTTCGGTTATAAAGCATATATCACGCTAATTTCTATTTTTAAAAATATTCCCCCTAAACATTCATTTAATAAACCTACTAGCCAGGCACGTAGAAATAAGTGAATCAAGCTTTTCAAATAAACGAAGAACAGCAAGCCAGTAATGAAGCAGATCATTTATGAATTGCACATTCAAATGCCTCAGAATCTCAAAATCAAGCAAGCAGAAAAAATCGAAAGAGAACATTTATGTGCTAACCACTCACATGCATCATAATCAGAAGACCAACATCCGTCAGGAATCGAAGCAGCTGTTCTCAACAAAAAGTCGAATGGAGAAAATGTGCTCATTCCACACATTCCGATTATTCCTACCAATATGCCTTTTGATCCCAAACAACTGCAGTTTCCCATTCGACTCGCATTCTTGTTGACCAACAAAAAGGCACAAGGCAAATCACTTCAAATGGGGATTGAATCTAGAAAATCCATGTTTTTCACATGAGCCAGTTGTATATTGATGTTCATGAGTCAAACAGCCAAAAAATTTGTTTTTGCTGGAAAAACTGTAGAAAAACGAAAAAATATTGTCTACCCTAAATAAGACAAAAATACTTGAATAATAGAGGTGTGTTTTTTTAAAGAATTACTACTATTTATACTTCTTCCTTATATATAATTCAATTTCAATGAATGTATATATCATTATTTCTATCATTTCTAATTAAACAAAATATCTATTTAAAATTTCAAACGATATTTCTAAAATTATTTCTTCTGTGGCAGCAACTTGCTGGGTATCAGCTAGTTCTAAATAAATCCCTCAATGAGAGTAGATACTGCAAACATCTTTTTGTACCTACTGATTGCAGAAATTGCATTTTCTATCTCAATGATCCTTTATCTAAAATTTATGACTGATAAAATTCATTGAGATATTTAAAAACACACACAAAAAAATGTAATTTCCTGATACTTAACTAAATGATTTCGGTAACCAGCTGTTCACATGCTATCTAGGTATTTAAAATTATCGGAAAATCCGAAAAAGAAATTCTCCTGTTATAATGTTTGTACTGATTCTGCAAATTTTTGTACCATATGAAAAATAATTACATTTAAACACATCACAAATAACCACCTGTCTCTACCAATGCCATTTTCAAAAGAAATTTCAAACTTGCTTCACTTGGTATCTTGTATGGGAACCAACAATGTAAATATAGTACCGATTACGACAGTATTTATTTCATACAAAAACTGATAACTTCTAGATATGTTGTGAAGGGTCGGCTGCCCTCACCATCTTCAGTTTCAAGTGCAAAATAAAAAATCAGTTTTCCTAATTCAATAACTGAGCTATCATTATTGCATATCCACAATTTAAAACATTACATAGATATATTTTGCTAAGACATGTTTCATCAAAAGTAGTCAACATGACATTGTTAATATGGATCATGGAAGATATTAATAAGAATTTAATTATTTCAATAAATTTTGAAAAAATACAACTTATTTCAAAAGAGAAAACATTATTTTAAATTATACTTTTATAAAAGTAATAGAGTTACAATTCAGTTGAAATTAAATTTTGACATGGAAAAAATGCACAACAGTATTTCCATTGTTTCAAGTTATTGAGTTTGTTATCCAAAACAAGCCTTCAACTTTGTGTCTGGATATGTTACCAGACACTAAGTTTAAAATTTAACCCCAACTCTTCATGTTAAAAAAAATTATCAATATGAGGTTCAATATCAATATCAAAAGTTTAAATTAAAAAGTTGTAAACATTAAAAGAAGCAGTATTTTTTTTTATTTCATTAGAAAATGAAGGGTGGAAGAGGACAGATGATTCTTGATGACATATTTAAAGGCTACAAGATGTTATATGAAATGAAATTTTTTTAAATGAGCTCAGTGGTTCTAAATAGCAAACTCTGTCATGGGATTTCCCCCTAAAAATATAGAGAGAAGCAGTACTTTTTCATTTCTTTCAAAAATGCAGAGCGGAAGATGACAGGTGATCCTTGATTACATATCAAGAACTTACAAGCTTTCACTTGAAACAAGAATTAGCAAAATCAAATCAGCAATTGGAGTTGGTTTTTCAGTTTTTCCTTGTTATTTTAAATATATATAAAGACATCCTGATGGTATATGGCACTACTACTTTAATTAAATGCTTATAATATAATGAATTTTTTTATAAAATCTAGAAGGCCAAGGGGCATTAGCTCTTTATGGCAGGCAGTAGAAAATAGATGAAAGCATAAATTAAATTAGTTCAATTAAAAATTAAAATTTAGCTAATTGAAAATTAGCATTTTAGAAAAGTAAAATCCTTCTTGAGTTTACTCTGCAATAAAACTTATTTAATAATGCCAATATAAAATTAAAAGGTTGATGACAAAGAAACTTAGGACATAAACGTAAAATAACTTTCATAAAAATTTAATTATGAGAAAGTCTATTTACAAAGGGTGTTCAAATGAAGAGGTATAAAACGACACTGTGGGTATAAATGAAGACTTTATTCAAAATATACACCATAGGCTTAAGCCCAATAATCTCATGGATTAACGAGTTGAAGGATTAATTGCTCCCAGAATTCCTGTGGCCGTGAACGGGACCCAGTCCTTCACAGTGTCCTTAAGTTTCCTGTACGAGTTGAAGAGGTACATTTTCAGATGTTTTTACTGGGGACCAAACACATGAAAATCGCAGGGCAATATATCTGGACTGTAGGGCGGATGGTTGAGCTGCTCCCATTTGAACTTAACCAGTTCCGCGTGTGTGACCCTGGATACCTGTGGATGCGTGTTATCATGGATCAGAACCACACCCTTTGTGAGTAGCCCCAGTCTTTTGTTCTTGATGGACCTGCGTAGTCTTCGGAGTGTCTCACAGTACACATCAGAGTTAATGGTTCTGCATTTTGAGGAAGTCAACAAGTCACATGCACGGCCACGTAAATGGAACAGCATTCTTTCTAAGAGCCTCTACTCCCTTCTGTCTCGCTAAGTTCTCCCTTAGCAGCATAGGCAAATATGTTAATGGTTATGTTGTTACGGTGTTTCGTACATTTTCATTTGAACACCCTTTGTATATTTAAAAAAGTTTTTACATCAAATTTATAATGCAATACAAAGAAAATCTTACCAATATTATATGTTTAAATGGTGTTGAAGCAAATCAATTACTAAATTATCTTTATTAATAATAAAGAAGAATGTGCATGTACGTCAAGACATTTAATTAGATCTAGGGCTTTTAAATTTGAACCAAAGTAATTTTTCTTTTTTTGGGGGGGGGGGGCGACTAAAATATGCACTTCAAAGTAATTTTTTAAAATTATTAATTAACTAAAACTTAAGCAAAATTTTAATATTTTCATGCTATAATATATGAAAATATCACAGCATAATGTAACATTTACACTATTTCCAACTTCAAAAGATAATCTTTTCAATGATAACAAATTTAGTAGATGTCTTAAAGTATATTTTGCAACCTACTGTCATTGCAGTAATGAAACCAGATTATTTTCACTATTGCTTTCTAATATTTTTCATGGGTATTTCATTGGTGAAGACATAAAGATTTAGATTATCTTTTCATGTTAAATAAGTTAATATTTAAAGCACCTTTTAGTTAAAAAGAAAGAAAGAAAGAAACTGAGGCAATTACAATTAGTGTTTAACTTCAGAAGTAAGATATGATGAAGAAAATTAAATTTAGACATTTTTAAATACAGTTGGTAAATAACTGCAGGTATAAAAATAGCTGTCAGCTTGATTTGCTTTCTCGTTGCAGCATACTGAATTTTTTTTATTTAACTAAAGAAATTGTAATGGAATAATCTTCTGATATATTATACCATTCATGAAACTTCATTGTTGAATGTTTATTCTTTCTATCCCTTTCTCTTTTTTTTTTTACACATATTTCGATACAGCATATATATTATTAAAAGTTTAAACACTTCTTAGTTAAAATTAAATTTCTCAAACTGAAAATTTAATAATGGGATAGCACAATGAAAAGTTCATAAGATTTTCAAAATAATATGAGTACATGACTATTAATATCTATCTATTTATTAAAAATACACAGCTGAGAAAGTCATTAAAACTAAGTCCAAATCCAAAGAATTATTGGATGTGAACAATTGAAAATGTTCACATCCAATAATCAACAGCCAGATATTTAATGTCAAATGCAACTAATATTTTATAAAACTAAAGGAAGAAAGGATCAGGAGTATAATATGTACTTGATATCTTCTACTCTAATAGCACTCAATCTTGATCTTGGTATCCTCTTCCCAAACGAGTAGATTCGAGAAGGGTTAAAACATATTTGATCACAGTTCATGAAATAGGCAGATTGACAATTCACTGGTGGATTTTTCATGAGATCTATACCATCGTTCTCATTTTCAACAAGAATTTTTCTCTCGATCTGAGCCTAAAAGAAAAATTTCGAATTTGCCAACAAGTTTAGCTTCTGATATAAAATCCAATAAGAAAGTAATACATTTAATATTTTAAACTCAAAATATTAAGATTTTTATTAATGACTTTCACTTTAGAAATCTAATTTTTTTACAAAATTTCAATAAATGTCCAGATTAATTATACTCTTTTAAAAATTATATTCTTAACTTTAGCTTAACAAAAATTATAATAAGATTAAAAATTGGCAATAACACTATTGGATGAAGCAAATTTTTTTTATATTTCTACTTATTAAAATATTGTTTAAATATGCATTTTCTTCAAAAATTAAATTTTCTGATTACTCTTTTAATGTAGATATCTAACTGTTTAAAAAATTCATTAAAAATGCCTTTTATTTCTTTAATAACTTAATACTTACGATCTTTGGAAGAGATCTATTGTGAAATTAAATTTCAATTGATAAAGATTGTGTTTCTAGCTTACTGCCATAAGAAAACATATGTTGCATTTACTGCACCAAGCAAATACATCTTTGAATGGAAGATCATTAATTAATTTCCACTCTTTTTATCAAGAAAAATTATATAAATCTTTTACTACACAAATAAAAATTAATAATACACACACAAAAAAAATACTTTAAGAGCATTTCAAGGTTTACTCTATTGGGTGACTTTTCTTAACATATTAAGGAATTAAATTATTTGATAAACAAAAATTTTAAATTAATTAGTAATTTAGAGAGTTCAGACCTAAGTAAGCTAAAAATGACTTACACTTATTTACATATTTAAGTAAATTTTACCAAAATGGTGTTTGAATAATGGTCCACAAAATGCACAACATTCAGCAATTTACACAAAAGTATAACAAGGATTACTATACTTTACAAAATTTTAAAAAGAGCATAATTAAGTAAATGACATAAAGGTAAAAATATCAAAGTGTAAAATACAATAAACATAATATGAATTTAAAAATATAATGTAAGGGAAGAAATAATCAATTCAGAATCATATGTCATATTAAAACAATCATTTGATATTTTAATTTTGTTGTGACTGTCTCTTTTACTCAAATAATACAAAGCCTACAGCTAAGAATTAAATATCAGTAGGTGGGAGTTTCTACTGACTTCTTACAGAGCAAACTGGTGAGTAACTCAGATCCATTACCCACATCGATTCCCTCACCCAAAGAGATAGGGATGTTTATTTAAATTTTTAATTATTTTTGCAGGTGTTGAAAATGACAATCATGTTATTTGGAAAATGAGCTTTAATAATAAAATCCATTGTTTTTATGAAAGCTGGCCATCTTGATAAATACTATAAACATGGATATGCAGCTCCCTTGCATTTTGTTTGTTTCACACACATACTATAACTTATGGGCCTTTTCAAGAGTCACTAATTCTAATAATATTTTTGAATAAATTTACCAAAAAAACAAACAAAAATTATAATTAATAGCATTCTGGCATCAAATATTGTAAATAAATATGTTCATATAATAAAAGCTATCTTTACTATTTTGGAAATTAAAATTTAATGAATATTCAATTTTAACAGCCAAAGAAAGGATTCAATGAATGTGGGGAAGAGGACTGAATGTATGAAAGTTTTACAAAGATTTATAGTTTAGCCATATTTCTTCAAGAATATTTTTCTTTACTAACAAAATTCTGTGTGTTATTCTTTAGTTACCTATATTTCAAATTTTAAAAAAAAATCATTTGTGTCATCAAAAGTTGAATTTCTAAATTTTTTTATTTATTTATTTTTATAATTTTTTACTGAGTGTCTATAATAAATATGTATATTATCATGTGCATTACATTTTTTAAATATATTATATAAAAAAATGAATTTTAAAGTAAACAATTATGAGAGTGGTAGCTAACTATATCAAGTATTAATTTTTAAACACAAACCTGATCAATTAAACAGTTGGTAACCAGGTGATTGTTTATTGTAAGCATATCTAAAACTGTAGGAAAGTTACACTGTGCTCTTCCATGCTGGACATCAAACATCTAAGAAAAGAAAACTGTTAAAGTAACAGTGTTCAATCAAATTTCAGTGAATCTCTTAAAGTAATAAAGTAGATTTTAAAACATTAAATATATTTCGTTCAATGTGGACAAAATCATGAAACCTTTAATTTTTTTAATTTAAATATATATAATAAGCTTATTTTATTACACTTGTAAGGAAATATCATTTGTTTCTACAATAATCAGCTTTAAAAAAAATCCAAACAGATTCATTGTAAGTTGTACAAAACAAAAGCAATAAAACAATACTATGTACAAAACCCATCTATTGCCTATGATTTATGCTACATACCACAATTAGATTTGAGAAAAAAGAAAAAATGTGTCCTTCCCTTCTCCCTAAAAATTTGCAGAATTCAAATGAGTAAACTGTGCTTTAAAACTGAGAACATTTGTTTTGGAAACATTAGCTATAAAAAATTATAAAGGCTGTTGCATAGAATACATAAATGATATTAAGCATAAGGAGCATTTATAATGTAAGTAGTAACATGAATCCACATACAGCTGAATAATTAAATACAGAGCTTGAAATATTCTATATAGATATTATAAAGAACATATAAAAGAATATATTCAAAATGTGTCAATTAAAAAAAATTGACAAGAGAAAGATTTAAAAAGGCATATAAAACTCTCTATTAATAATTATGGTACATGTGTGTCATGATTTGACACTCTACAGACCAGATTATTTGGCTTGAAATTACCAAACTTGCCACAAATTTACTTTGGAGGGTAAAAACATGCATCTACGGGCGATTTAATTTCAATTTTCTGAAGTAATATTCTTTATTTATAATTAATTTTTTAAAAATAGGTTAAAAGCATAGCCATAGCACCATAAATTTTATGCAAAATACAAATAAAATTTAACCCCCATGAGCATGCTCATCAAACCTCAGCACAGAATAAAAGCCTATACTGTTGCTGCAAGGATCCAGTAATCATCCAGCAGATATTAAGTTTAAAAGTGGGATAGATGATAACACAGACTGGAAAAAGAATCTTTCTCAAAAAATTAGGGCTACTTACAACATGTGTGAACAAAGATGCTTTAAAATCAATAAAGGAGGATATTATTCAAAGACACCCAAGATCAGGTAAATAAGTATCAAACTTTAAGTACTCTGTCATTCCATCAATTTGGATGATGCAGAACCTACCCTTAAATTAGATCCGGAAATCCCAAGAAGAATCTTGCACTGATGTCAATATGATATTATTCCGTTGGGCAGCCTGCTCTGTGAGGGTGCATTAAAGTAGGTTGAGGATACATATCAACCAGAAGTCAGATGTGATCTGAATCTGGTACATATAAACTTATACTGATGAACAAAAATTTATTACTGTTTGTACACGGGAAATAAAATGAGTAAAATATATATGATGCTGCTAGTTTGTAAATTTTGAAATGATGAAAATATTTATAAATATGTGCATATATTCTAAGTTACTTTTTATAAACAATCATAACATTAATTTAATTCAATATTCCCACAAAATTTATTTATAATTTATTCATACTAATATCTAAAAAAAAAACAAAATAAAAAGTTTTCAATTAAAATGCTATTTTCAGAAATTAATTAATCACAAATTAGCAATTAGGCTCTTTAATTTTTCTCTCTAAGATTTTCTAAAAATATAGGAAAATAAATTTACAAGAAGATTAAAATTTTGTAAGTTTTTTTAGGGAAGAATTAAAAATTGCATGAATAAGTGCAGAAAAATAATAAATACAAAACTAAGAATCTATTATTTTATAACTAAAATCTATGTTTACTCATATACAGCTAAAATTACATAAAATATTTGATCCACACATAAATGAATCAAAATTAATTTATTTCTTTTAAACATACATATATTAATCCAACAAAATAATTATCCTTCAATCTTTTATTTTGGTAAGAATAATTAAAAAATAAACATGGTAATATAACAACCTGAATATACAGACCGAAATGCTTATCTTCTTCAAATGGGAAATTTAGGAAATAATAATGAAATTTTTCTATAGAGTTCAAACAAAAAGATTACGTAACATAACGAGTTTATAAATCAATGGAAATTGAACTTCTTTACTCATATAGCAATATATATATAACTTTTTCAAAAAATTATTAAGTATGTGTCTTATAAGATGCATTTGTTTCAGAAACTTGATATAATTTTTTAAAAATGCATAAACTGCAGTATAAGCAAATCATTTCTTACTATAATTAAAGTTTCATCAAATTTACAATTCTGATGGTGGGAGAGATATAAAGAAAAAAAAAACTAACCCAATTGGAACTCACTTTAATTTCAATTCAAATGATAGTATTTCAACTTGAATAAATCAGGATTGCAACCCAATTCCAGGAGAGAAGAAAAATCCTGGTGTTTCCCTATACGTATATTCGAGAATCGAGGAAATGAAAAATAAGCACTCATTCGCTCGTTATAATGAAGTATGAATTTAAGGAGTGGAAAAAGCAAGGAAAGGAAGCAACAATTTATTATTTGAAATAATAGCATATTAAAAGAATTTGATATTTACATACAAAAAAACATTCTCTAATTTAATATTTAGAATTTGGAAAGACAAAATTTTTATATTAAGGGAGGATTATTACCTCTCATGCTCTTTAATCGTATGTCACATAAAAGTAAGGACTCAAATGAAATAAAAGACAAAACATTTTTATTATTATGATATATAACATTTAATGATGACTTAACAAAAAAAACATTACAAAGCAAAATTACTTTTTTATTTAAACATAAAATATTTTTATTATCATGATACATAACATTTAATGGTGACTTAACAAAAAACATTACAAAGCAAAATCCCTTTATTTATTCATTTTTGCCAATTCATGTATTTGGGAATCAGTTTCTACAGAGTTTTCAGTTATCATTTTCATGGAGCTAATTCTTAA
>JAPMOR010121844.1:0-10700 GCA_026543865.1 Argiope aurantia | reverse complement strand
TTTTTTTCCCTGTTTTGTCCATATACAAGAAGGTAAAATACAAAATTTCTCCATCCTGCTGTCTCTCCTTAAATCTATAAATTTCTTCATCTTGATTTTTCTTACCACTGCCACATTGCATTTTACAGAGACAGGAGATTTTTTTTACTTCAATAATCTCGCAACGGAAAACTTGTAGCGAAATGGAAGGAAAAACTAAATCCCATCCCAAGAAATCCGATAAACCTCTCTCCTCAGTCCACTTTTCATCTGAGGAAAGTTAACTACAATTCTGCGTAATGCCAGTTTTGTGGAAGCCACCAAAAACTTGCAGACTTACCGATAAAATGTCGACTTGCACGATAGCAAGAAAGCTTTCTGTGGGAAATGCTATCTCGAAATCTGAAGAGAAATCTCTGCGGATAGAAAGGGAGGGGAACGAATTCCTTGTCGTTTTTCATATTTTGTTCCACAATCTCTTTTCCCTTTTCAGAAATAACAATCATTGTTTCGTTTCCATCTTCTCGGGGTCTTCACTTTTATGACAGATGGAAAAAGATAATAAGTTGTTATTTATACTTGGACTTATATAAGTCAAGATATTTTTTTATTTGTTTTGTTTTTATTTTATAAAGGCATTCCATTTTCAAAAATATGCATCGCTTTTTTTTTCGTTTTTGTCCTTTTATGAATTGCAAGAAACAAAAAAGATGCATTCCATTTGAATAGAAATGTCTGCTGAAATTTAATACTGAATCCTGAAATTCTGTTTGAGTTCTCCAGTAATTGGCGAACTGTTTTGTATGAACAATAATGTCGAACTCACCCTTTTGAGCACTGATATATTTGACTAGATATATTCGATGGTGCATAAAATAATTAAACTTATTATTTCATTATCAATAAAATAATCATAGCTTAAAAAATCAATCAATTTTCTGGGAGTTTTAATTTTTATGATATTGATTCGTTAAGATTTAAGAAAGTAGTTGAATCCAATAGTTGTTCATCACTATACATGATTAAAACTTAAATAAAATGGCAAAAGAATACAGAATTCTAAATAAATTCAAAAATATTATATTAGGTCTTATTATATCTCAGAAGCTAACAATTTTTATAAGAGATGAAAAATGATAATTTTTCGTTTTTGAAAATGTGTGCACATTTTTATGTATTTTCTCATAATACAAATGTCAATAAAACAGATGTGTGCTCTGTTTGAACAGAAACTACTACATAGATTTAAAATTGAAAAATACAGTTTAATTTGTGGCAACACTAATGAATAACGAATCCGATTTGTTTATATTTTTCGAGTAACGGAAATTTTTCTTCTCTTGGCCAGCAATCGTCTAAATATCTAAGCACTATACAGAAAAACCTTGCATTGTTTTTTAAATAGTAATGGGACTTCCAATTACATGAGAGGAAAAAAATGATCAGAAAAATATAGCGAGAATCTGACTTTTTGAAAAAAAAATGATAATCATGAAGCTGCTAAGTTGGAAGCAAATGTCAATAATCGATTCAATATTTAGATATTGGAGATATAAGCAAAGAAAATTCTAATTGCGGGGCTTAAAGTTTTGAATAGGAAATAGCCGATGGAAAATGTATGTTCTCATGATGAAAATATTAACTTTCCAGCATCGGACAAACGGCCAGTGGAGTTTAAAAACTTGCTGAAATTGACGAAACATCGCGTATAGTATTATACAACATCAGGATTGTGAGAGAAAACGAGTAGGGACTAAAGCCTCGGGTATATTTATAAAACTGTATGGATATTAAATTTGAAATAAATCCGTCAAAGTGTCCATTTGTTGGTCTGCATATTCATGTATATATGAATGCAAAAATTCAGAAATGTGACGATTTAGAAAAATAAATTTTGATAAATTGCCAGAAGTCAAAAATTTACATCGTCATATTTTTAGCACAAAAGATGGAAATGTAGGTATTCAATGCGCATGCTCAGTTTTCTTCCTTATATTACGTAATACAAAACACTCCATACTGCGCCACTTCATGCAGAAGGCGGAAGAGTGCGGCCATCACACTTATGGATTAGGTTTACCGTCTTCCTAATTGCGAAAACCAAAACCTCTGTACATTCAAGAATACAAAAAAGGACATAGAGAGAACAGAAAAGAAGATGCTATATTATATAAATATACAAAAAAAGTCGAGCCTAAAATATGCCCACTGAATTCTTTCTTTATTTCATTCGCTTCATTTTATGTGGGAGGGGAGAGTAAGTGGATGGGTAGATGGAATCTTTAAGTTTAGCATTAAGGTATCATACTGGAATGGTTACCTACTAAAGTTCCTATCCTTTACCTATTCGAGACGGATTTCACCCCATATCTGCAAAAAATTTCCGAGCCAAAAAGATTAGTAGCATACCGTGTACTCTATGATACCGATGATACTCAATTGCAATTATCAATATGTATGGTAGTTCGGCTTCAAAAGATGGTTTCCAAAAAATGTGCCGGCACTAATGGATTATATTTTATCAACAATTCATTACTAATAATGAGCATTTGTACTGCTTAAAACATACACGTCATTTGCTTCGCATCATTTTAATGCTAGAACATGACATGAAAAATGATGGAGAGAAATTACCGTACCGCTTAAGACGAAGCCCAATTAAATTTTAACTAATGTAGGTAGTAAAAAATGTCTTTATATTTGTGCATGGGACTCTATTAAGATGGTTCATGCACACAAAGAGAAGAACAAGTGTAAATAATGCTTTTTAAATGACTATTTCAATTTGATTTTTAAAATATTTCAAGATATCAATGGATAAGTTATGCATAAAAAATGCATTGAAATTAATTACAAACAATTTCCTAACTAGCTTCTAAAGACGTCCAATAATAATTTTAAACCTTTTTGTTTTTGTATAAATATTTTTGTGTAATACATATCTACGCTCAGAATATGAAAATGATGAAACGCCTTTACATATTTCATCAAACTTTTCTTGCACCCTTTCCTAGTCTAATTGAAATTTAATTGAGCAAAACATCTAATATTCTTTTCTTTAATATTTACTTATTTTAACAATCTTAATTAAATATTGCATATTCAGCAATGTTAAATTAAGAATTTCTTACTGTAAAAAGTATATTTTCGGCATTAAATTGAAGAGGGAAATTTCTGATTATATAATTAAATCTAAATCTCTGTGAAATATTTAAATATAGGAATTTATCGTTTGAGAGATGCGATTCACTTATTGCAAAAATTTCAAATTTTTACAAAAGTGAAGGATTATAAATGAAGTCTGAATTCATTAGAATTTAATTACTACTTAACTTAAATCTTTATAAAACAATTATGCACACAATTACTTTCCGTTTAAAGAATTTAATACATTTGATTGAGTTAAAGAATTTTTTTTATTATTTAAATATTATTGTGATTTTAATATTATTATGATATTTTTATATATTATTATGATATTTTTATTTCTATTTTAAATATTATTATGATATTTTTCTCCACTATATTTAGTACATTGTGATATGTGAAAGATTTATTTTAAAATATATATGTTAAGCATTTTTATAGAAATTGTAGAAATTATTAGAAATAAGCTTAATGAATAAAGATGTGTAATATTTAAATCATTTTTTTCTGAAAAATATGTCGAGATTTAAAAGAGTCTGATGTGTTTCAAAATTGCTGCACCAGACACTTTACATTTCATTAGTACTTAATCGAAATTGTGCATTTAAATTTCTGGAATTAATGATAATATTATTCTACTTTTTATCAAAACATTTACAAAAACTCGCAGTATTTCCAGAAACAGACTTTCAAATTCTAGATACAAGGTATATATTATTCAGTAACACTTTCATCAATAACAGGAATTTTTTTCTAAAATCCCTAGAATCATTTAAAAGCTTCGCTCTCTTAATTAAAAGGTTGTTTTAATTCAGGAATTTTTTTATTGTTATTATTAGTAAGGAAATGCGAAAGGGTTGTCAGCATCGAATAAAATTTGATGAAAACTTCTAAGAAACTTTAAAATTAGCGCTTCCAAGAAACAGAATACAATTCTTGGAAGAAATTTTAAGAACAAAGTATGCTTTAGAGAACACTTCTTAATTTCTACGACCATTTTACCTAGAATTCGAAATAAATATACCTTTGAATATCTATTTTAAGAAAACTCATTATTCCGTCTAAAACTTCGTTAAAAGCAAATTTTTATTTATACAAGCGTATAAATAATATATATAATTGCAAATTTATCATATAAAACACCTTTCTCTTAAATATTTTCATATTTTCTTAAGACCGAAAAGTATCGTTTGTAGCATATTTTTAAGAATTTTTAATGTTGTTTCCGAGCGCGGTTAGTTCCATCGCAAGAAAAACAGTTTAACAGATAGCTCTGTTGGTTGTACAAATGCCAGATCAAAGAAGCCCCCAGCCCCAACCCACCCAACCTTGGTGATCAATTGGCGATTTAGCAACAATTTTGGTGACTAAACGTAAATTTCAGACACTTTATGAAATTTAGCGATACGTCCATTAAGACGCGATTTAAAGTCATCTTTCTAGAACCTTCTCTACCTGTCTCTGGAACTATAAAATGCTGGGAGACCAAGCTGAAAATACTCATTTGAGCTCAGCTCAAGCTATTAGTTGAACAAATTCTCATTCTGGGCTCTTCGAGTTCTTTATCATTCCGTTCTGCTGTTTGTTAGAAATGTTGCTATTTATTACTAATGTACATCTCGACTGTGTTTGGTAGTCTGTATATTCATGTTTTCTTTTTTATTAAATGTGACCATTTAGCCTTGAAGCTATTGACTGTCTCACCATGCACCTACTAAATCGAAACAGTTGATTGTATTGATTTTACGGACTTTGTGGTGGACGCTCAGTAGCAAAATTTAATATCGTTCGTATTGCATCAAATGTTGCTTATATTTCATTTTATAAAGGTTTTTGATAATCTCTATAATATTATCACTCTGTGCTGCGTCTTCATTTCATTTCGTAACAATTCGCAATATATCATACTGATTAGGTCATTCATGTTAATACACCATACATTCATTCAATGGGGGGGGGGATTACACAGTTCTTTAGCTTCTTCATCAGTTTCCATGTCTTTCAGCTGCTCTCATTATCCGCGTTCCTCGATTTGATTGAATTTATTGGATCTTCGATAAATGTTAAATTATTAAACATTGCAAAAAAAAACCTCAGAAAAATTTTGCTAAATAGAAATTATCTTTCATAATACAGAGAATAAATAACATGCAAGCAGGATGCTGAACAAGGCTATACAAACAGCATAATCCTTATTCATTTTATATCACTTATACATTATTTTGGAAATCTGAACTAAATAAAATATGAATTATTTTGCTTATAATATTTTTTTCATTCAATTAAAAAGTATACTGTATTTCATATATTTCTTACATTTAGGTTATTTTTATTTTCAAATGCCTTTGACATAAAGTTTCTAAATTAGTAATAGGTTCAATTATGAAATTTTAAGGCCAACCAAAAACAAATATCGAATCAATTTTGGCACTTAATTGCAATTTCCAAGTAGATAGTATTGAATAGCTGATAGAAATTATTGTGGTCTCTAGATAATCATCATACTTACTACACTGTCTGAGAACTCCTCGCGATACTTGCGTTACAACGGCATCTACTAAGACGAATTTCAACTACTTAATACATGTTTGACCCTTTGTTTTGCAAGCTGGAGAGGGTTGTATTTACTATATTTTATTATTAGAAACAAGAATAAAAGGCGCTTACTAAGCTTTTCATTTCTAACCTTCAAATAGATAGTGTTTTGTTTTTGTTTTTCCATCGGTTTGCCTTCGCCCAAGAAATGAATAAACTATTGTTCATTTATTATCATGTAAAGAGATGCCTGCTTTTTAAGTTTCACCAAGAATACCTTAATTGTATTGACTAAAGAACTCAATTGGTGTAATTCTTCTTCTGAAGGAAAGATATTATATGCCATCATATTTTTATTTTATTTTTTTTAATTTTAGGAGTTAAAACATTTTAACCAATTTCAAAACAAAAATTCAATTTCTGTTGTTTTAAGGACTCGAATTGACCCTCCTTCAAAGGAAGTTGTTTTCCTTTACTAAGGAGATTGTTTTCCCTAACAGTATTTTTGATCGGCCACTGATAATATAATACTCAATTTATTAGTAACTAAGTTCAATCCAGATCGATCCAGTTGTTCGACAGGATGTGGAAGTCTATATTCTTAAATAAACAAAATAGTATCGCTACATATAAAAAGTCTAAAACACCACATGAATTTCGGATCTTTTTATACCATTTTTTTATTAAATGAGTTGTTCTTAAATTATTTATTATCTATAACTAAAACAAAAAAGATAAGGTAAAATGATAAATTGAGATCATGATAATTTAATTTTACATTTTAAAGAATATATCTCTAATATGGGCTTCTTTACTGGTTCTCTACAGATTGTTTTACTTAAAGCTACTAAATTCAACACAAATATAACTTAGAGTGTGAAAAGAAGAAGATAAAAATTATTATTTAAAGCGATTGTTTAAAGTATAATTCATTAAAAATTAGCTGAATTTTAGAGTTTGTCCGCTATAACTTTATTGCCCAAAAATAAATTCTATACTGTTTAAAAATTTAAGAATTTTTTTGATATCAGTTAAATATTTTTGCGAATTTTTCTTGAATTTTGCAAACTTTAAGAATATCTTCTTGCTCATTTCCTACAATAAATTAATCTGTTAAATTTCCTTATTTCATCAGGTATTTAATCTCATATTTTCCTTCCATCGCTGAAAGCTAAGGAAAAAGAATTCTGTTTGATATCTGTAATTTATATGACGAAAAATTAGAATACCTGGAAATTTAGAAAACAGTTTAACCATAGAACTTTATGTTATGAACTGTCTCAATTCGAAAGGTTTATGAACAGAACATACAGTGTCTCACAAAAGTGATGGGACACTTGTGCTTTACAAAAGGAAACTCTAATAGAATAAATTAAAAAAACATGTACAAATTTTTTGTGGGTGTGTTTCATACTTAAATTTAGTAACAATTATTACATAACATACATTTCGTCAAAATATTAAAATATTAATTTAATAAAAATACAATTGTTTAGAACGGAGCAAAAAATAGCTCACATAAGTGATGGGACACCATTAGATATGCAACAAAGATCGTCTGAAATAAGCAATAAAAATATTTTTGGTGGTTTTATTTTTACTCAAAAGCAATTGGCAATAATTCATAAAATCGTCTGCAGTATTTCTCTCCAGTTTGTTTTGGAATTTTTGTGTTTTTTAGCTCTGTGCAGCCATGAATGCTAAACGAAAAGAAACTTCGCCTGAGATTCGAAAATTAGTTATTAATTTGCATATTGAACGTGGAAAATCTATTAGAAAAACTGCTGAAACAGTTAACTTGAGTCATTCAACAGTTTACAATACCATTAAACGATATAAAAAGAATCGTATTATTCAGGATAAAAGAAGACCTGGCAGACCATCAAAGCTATCCAATGGAATAAAGCAAATTATCGTTCAAAATATTAAAAAAAAAATCCAAGAAAGAGTGCTCCTAAAGTTGCTGCTGATTTACAAGCATTATATGGAATAATTGTTAATCCTGAGACTATTAGAAGAGTAATTCGATCTGCTGGATATCACGGTAAAGTAGCCAGGAAAAAATTCTTCGTAAGTAAAAAGAATAGAAAACTCAGACTAACTTTCGCAAAATCCAACATAAATAAGAATTCTGATTACTGGAATAAAGTTATATTTGCTGATGTGAGTAAATTTAATATATTTGGTTCTGACGGTATAATCTTGGTGTGGAGAAAACCCAGGGAAGAATTTCGCAAACAGAACTTGGTGCCAACAGTAAAACATGGTGGAAGAGGAGTTATGGTATGGGGGTGTATGTCATCCGCTGGAGTTGGTAATCTTGTTTTTATTGGCAGTATAATGGATCAGTACAAATATATTGACATTTTAAAGCAAAATTTGAAATCTTCAGCACGAAAATTGAACCTTCATAACGATTTTAAATTCTACCAGGACAATGACTTCAAGCACACTGCTTTGAACGTTAGACTCTGGCTGCTGTATAGCTGTCCTGAAATAATAAAAACACCACCACAATCTCCAGACTTAACTCCCATAGAGAATATTTGGCAAGAATTGGAATCAAGAATTCGCAAACACACCATTTCTTCAAAACAACAATTAAAATCGGTGCTTCAAGAAGAATGGGGTAAAATCACTCCAGAAATCACAAAAATTAGTCGAATCCATCCCAAGAAGATTAAATCATGTTTTAAAAGTAAAACGAAATCCAACAAAATATTAAAACCTTTTAAAAAGCAAAATTTTTGGATAAATATTTGATGGAAAAGTAAGTGTCCCATCACTTATGTGAGCCATTTTTTGCTCCATTCTAAACAATTGTATTTTTATTAAATTAATATTTTAATATTTTGACAAAATGTATGTTATGTAATAATTGTTACTAACTTTAAATATGAAACACACCCAAAAGATTTTTGTACATGTTTATTTCTTTATTTTATTACAGTTTCCTTTTGTAAAGCACAAGTGTCCCATCACTTTTGTGAGACACTGTATATAAGACAATTAAAATAACACGGCTTTAATGTCTCACAATTTGACTTTATCACAAGCATAAAATTACATCTAAATAAAATAACAAAAATTAAATATAACGATTATTCCCAATGAACCAGGTGATCGTGACTAAATTAAAATGATTGAAATTCTGTGAATAATCCTTTTCTCCCTTTAAATTATGCTTTTCAAAATTTCTTATTGTTGTTTCATATATTATTTGGAAGTATCATTATAAAATAAAGTGGAAATGAAAAGCAGATAAAGAACCACAAATAAAATGGCCATCACTTATCATACATTTTTTTTCTTTTAAATAATAAATTTCGAGATATAAGCTTAACAATTGTAGCAAACAAAAAAATAATAGCTAAAATTAATATCAATTATCAAATGCTTTTTCTTTATGAAGTTAAAAATAAAGTGAATTCCTGCCAATTATGTTTTCTTTCAAACGCAAACTAATGCCAAATTCAAATTATTATTTCAGGATAATTTTTTCCATGTCACTTGCTTACCTTGATCATTAAAATTCTTAACAAAACTTTTTGCGTAATGTACTAATAGCAAGATCAATTAATTGCTGCTACGTCTAAGAATGAATCTGTTATCAATTAAATGACTACAAAACGAAAAAAAGAATTGATGACTTTTAAATGGAATGACTGAAAGTTTGGACTAAATTATTATGAAATGCATTATTTTTTAACTTTTCTTAAACATTTGAAAGGGCTATTAAATTAATGTATAGAATGTTCTTTTATACTTATCAATTTCTACTTGAGTGGGCTTCATTCATTAATAAAAGAAAACATTCACTTTCTGCCTATGTTTCATCTTCTATTGAAAACAATCAGAAACAAAACAATATTTGTTTGGATTCTTTGTCAATAAAATAAATGACTAATTACATCAGAATTGTCAGACGATAATTTTTCGAGGTAATATTTCTATGCGTTCTTTTATTTTTATCGGCGTACAAACTCCATTAATTAATTGAAGGTTAGCGAAATAATTTGCCCCTGGAAGAAAACTGTCAATTTCATATCTTTACTTCTTTTCTTATTTTGCACATACTTCTGTTTGTATTTCCTTTGTAGTTTTTGAAAGTTGTCATTGTTGAGAAAACTTCCAAACAATGTTCAAACAAGCAGCTTTCGGTGTGGAATTGCTTGCGGAAAATATTAAAAATAGTTATTTTGACCATTTATATTGTAAAAATTGGAAAGTTATCTGTTAGCTTCCAAAGGTGAATATTACAAGAGTATTTATGTTTAGGTTACGGGCAGTTGAAAGTAAAAAGTAGTTCAAATTCAATCTGCTTCCAAAGGAGAATATTATAAGATTATCAACATTTAGGTTACGGTAGTTGAAAGTAACAAGTGATTCTAATAAATAGCATATATCTGCTTCCAAAGGTGAATATTACAAGATTATGGATGTTTAAGTTACAGTTGAAAGTCACAAGTAATTCTAAAAAATAGTATTTATCTGCTTCTAGAGGAAAATATTAAAAGATTATGTATGTTTAGGTTAAGGTAGTTGAAAGTAACAAGTAATTCTAATAAACAGTAGCAAGTAATTTGATCACTAGTTCATTATTACTGGAATATTCTGGAAACTAACTCAATGAGCATAATATATCTGGTAATTCATAATATATCTGGTAATATTCTGGTAAAACTCAATGAGCATAATATAATTTGACCGTAAAATTATATAATAATATTTACATTTAATATTTACATATTTTTAGATATTTTTCAGAAACTCAATTCGTAAGAATGCAATTAAAGTAGTAAAATGGCAATTATAAAACAAACAAAAACAAGCTAAAGAATAAACATTAGTTGCATACTATGAGAGTGCGATAATTAAACTGAAAAAGTCGTAAAAACGCAATTATAAAATTTGCAAAAACTCGATAAAAATAAACATTAGTTGCATTTAAGAGAATGCGATAATTAAGCTGAAAAAAAGTTCAAAAGCATGGAACGATGTTCTCATGTTTTTTTTGTGGCACGGGTTTAAATAATTAA
>JAPMOR010121843.1:0-21376 GCA_026543865.1 Argiope aurantia | reverse complement strand
AAAAAAACGAAGAGTAAATGGATGAAATTCAGTACATATCTTTAATATCTAAAATGCAGATATAAAATTTGTAACTAAATCCATCAAGGTGCTGACCATCTCTAGGTCATTATTTTCACAAGCACATAAAGTGAAAATTCAAAAAACACAATAACTAAAATAAATGTATTTTGGTATGTAATCTTGTGGTTGCAGTTGCAATTCTGCTTGGCATTTTGGTTTAAATCAGTCGGACAAATGGGTCTCCAAATACGCATTTGGTGTTCTGGTACTTGTGTATTAATCGTATATCAGCAATTAATCGCCTAAAAATCGTCAAAGATCCTAATTTTGTTGGCCACTAGTATGCGATTAAAAATATATAAGTATATTTACGGTGATATACGGGTTTCGGGCAATCCAACAACGATAATTACTTTTTCTTAGGTGAAATTTACAAAGAGAACGAGTTATAATAGGCAAACATTTTGACGAACTGTCTCGTTTAAGACCACTTTTAATCCCTCCCCCCCCCAAAAAAAATTGTGTTCATTCTTTGCTTTGCCTGTTTGTCTGTGAACACAATAACGAGAAAGCGCTTTGGGCAAGCAATGTTAAATTTGGATGTACAAATTTGGGGACGACGGAAAACCCTCGAAGGACATGACAGTCCGCAAGACGTGTATGAATCTTCCCCGACATTTACATTACCCGTTTTCTGCTTTGAAATAAAATGAAAAAAATTGATTTTTGCAATATAGATATAACACTTTCCACTCTTTCAATCTAATTGATCTAAAATATCGACCAAAACATCACATATCAGATTTGATACGAAACTTAATAACAATTTTGATAACACAATGGGATTTTCACAATCACAATGCTTTCTTTTGTATATGCATACAGGCAGTCTTTCTTCCGATGGTTCACATTTTAATTCGATGGCTTCAAATTTGGATTTCAGATTAGAAATCCAAAAATTTAGTTTTAAGACTACATACCGAATTTTATTCGTCTGACTTAACGTGTTTTTTAATTATGGCATTCTCAGGCAGACAAAGCAACGTAATTTTTTAAAAGTGTTTTTAAGACTTAGGGATGTCTGAAAAGTGGAGATTCATCACAATCTGGAAGTAAAATTTTTTGACGATTACAATATTTCCTCTTCGAATATTTCGAAGGGAAATTCTGAAAAAACGCAGTGTGCTGTTTATGTGCGTAGTCAAATTTCATTTATCATGAGTGCATAATATTAATCCTTCATATAGTAGAACTGTAGAGAAATGCCATATTTCTTTATTTGAAGTAGCCACCATAATCTCACCAGAAGGCATGTGAAAATCGAAACTTGAATATTTTAAATAAACAAAATAATTATCAGGTGAGGATATAATGTTGTTTTTGTTTGAGAGTTTTGAGGCCACAAAATGCACTGGCAGAAAATTGGCCCTTTATCGCTTTTGAGGCATCAATTTTTTTTCTTTTACGGTTATTAAAAAATTATAAAGAAGGTTGTCGCATTTGTTGATATATCGCCAACAAAAAGTTACTACTTGGCGCGAATTTCTGCAATGTATCCGATTCTTTTGTCTGGAACTCGGTTGATTTTGAGATGGTCAAAAACCATCGCTTTTCTAAAGGTTGGTGATTGCAAAATATGAGTCATGTGAGAACATGATGTTGTTTTGCTGTCGAATTGAAGCAAGTGACTTAAATAATGTTCTCACATGATAATTTGAAATTTGCGATAGCAGATTTCAATTTTTTATTATTATTTATTGCTCAAATATTAAATAAACGTTCTTAGTATACACTGTTTTATCCAAAGTCCTTACTGAAGACGGTCGCCTTTTATATTCAATTTAAATTCATTTATTTTTTGCTTTTAATTGGCTATTGTTTCCTTTGTCCAGATAATACTTCCTTTTTCATGCGATAACTATTCCCTATTGTCTAAAGATAATAATGCCGGCGTTCATGCAATTAGCATTGTTCAAGTACGCATTCATAATGTAAAGACCAAGTTTTTACTCCTGTTCTTGTAACAAGAAATTGAAACTAATCAATAGTTTTCGCCTCAAGGATGTATAAAATTTCTTATTAGAAAATGAATAAAAATCAAAAATATTCTGCCGTTAATGTTTTCACATTCTTCAATATTGGAAATGAAGCAAATAGAAACAACATTAAAGGAAAAGGTATTCATATAAAAAAAAACCCCTCTGGGATTCAGAATAGAATAGTTAAATTTTCCATGCTAAAAAGCTTGCTTTTATTAAAATGATATAAAATAATTATGTTGCTTTTTTTATGTAAATATTTGTTGTGGTAAATATTTGTTTTATTGTTTGAGACATATTTACTTTGATAAAGCACTTTTCACTTATAACAAATAAGTCTTGTGAAAAAATAATTATTCTGTTATATTTAAATTTATTCATCATGAAATTTTCCCGCTTAGACTATGAATTTTCAGTTTAAAAAGATTCAATCATCATATGCTCAGATACTTGACTTCATATCATTTTAATATCATAAAGGAAATTATAAATAAAGCCTGATATGACGCTTATTGATTCAAACCAAGAAAAGTTTTAGCTATATACCTAATAGAGTTTCATTGGTTTAGAAAAGAGTGGTTTTCTAAAAGATATTTCTGAAATCCATATCATTGAAACATGATTTATAAAGAAAAACTACTGTGCCTCTAAATCCTTTAAGGTTATTTATAGTAATTTTCTAATTATACTTTAAGAAATATCAATGAATATTTTTAATGAATGTACAATCGCAAAAAATGAAGGAGCCATCCAGTGTTTTAGTTTTCATACACGATGATCATATATATGAAATCTAAAAAGATCATTCTAAAGATATTATTATGTACTAAAAAATACTGTGTCCAAAATGTTCGTAAGAATTTGTCTACATATTTAAAATTTTACTAAATTTGAAATTATCTAAAACAACACTTATTTTAATATCATAAAATTATTTCCCTTTAGAAAAATTAAACAGAACACAAATTTTGGTAAATATATTATGAGTACATTGAGATATATTTAAAATTTTCTGTAAAGGGCCCGTTTCCTTATTTAAATGTGTAAGATTTAGATACTTTTTGGACGTCGGTTAAAGTATATTTTATTTTATGAATTTTTTTTAACTCTTTAAAAGTTGCAATTTACATGTTAAATGATTGCTAATTCACGATGATCAAATATTTACAAGGAAAATTTCTTGGAGAAGTGATTGATTCTTTCCCGTAAAGAAATATATAAGAGCAATGTAATTTTTTCAAATTGCACCTGTGTCGAAAATATAGCAGAAAAATGATTGTTACATTAAATTGAAGTTCAAAAAATAATCCTTTCAATGATATTAGAATTTTAACGAACAAATTAAATTCTATTTTCAATGAATTTATTAAATAAATTATTTAATCACATTCTTCAACAATTTATTTCGCTTAATATAAAAATTAAATTTAACCTGCACGAGCACGTTTCACGTGCATGGAGAAAAATAGCTTTTATCAACGAGTTGTCATCCTATTGACAAAAACTCAAATTAAAAAACTAATTTAAATATTATTTCAAATCTAAAAAAGTGTAATTTTCAGCACGTGTTTGTATGAAATGAAGTAAATAAGAAATATAATATTTTCTAAAGAATAAACGCAAGACAAAGTTTTCTATGATGTTTTTTTAATATCTACATTATTAATTCAATAAATCACCTTTATGGCAAACATTGTTTATTATATGTATATATTCTTTCAATTCAAAGCCCAAAGAATAATTTGTAAACCTTTAATAAAAGAAATATGTGTGTTGTAAACCTTTAATAATAATAATTGAAAAATATTTCTGATCCAAATGAAGTAAATAATTATATTATATGCATATATATAAATGCAATTATATAAATGTTTTAATAAATTATAAAAGCTTAGCTTTTATCTAGATCCTCTGATTTTTCAATCATATTTAACAAAATATTCTTGAGACCTTAATATTTTAAATAAAAAGATTTGCAACCCAATAAATAAAATCAGTCACAAAAACTGAATGATTTAATAAGATTTGAATATAATTATTCAATAAAAACGGGCGACTTTAGACCATTTCATCGACCGTCTCAAAGATAATACTCCAATCAGCGGCCAGAAATGTTGATTGTTCTAAACATTTCTATTCAGAAGCTTGATAAATCTATCAGCAGAAGATTTGATAGCAGAAAATCGCAACGTTCATTTACTTATTTCAAAGTTTAAATGTCAAGAATATTTGGCAGAATATGATTCCTTAGGTCCAAAGGACAAAATAAAATTTAAGACTTCACAATTTTTTAAGTATATTTATAGACCGAAACAAGATAAGATATTGTTATTCACGTAATTTAAATCCTTTTGAAAATTTCCCCTTTAATTTTAAATAGAAATTTTAAGGGATCTAAAATTGCATAAAATATTTAATTGAAAATTTTAGCGAGTATTAAATTTGGCGAACCGGTTGGTCCCAAAAGCGGCTAGTTTATAATAAATTTGTGCGCAAAATTTGTATAATGCATTATATTTTCATTAAAAAAGTTTAGGTTAATAGTTATATTATTTTTTAAGAGCTGAATAAAAATAAAATGTTTTATTTAAACACAAGAATGTCAAAACTTCGTAATGATTTCGACTCGAAAAATCCTAGTCTAATGGAATTTGTATTTTCGATTTAGTTTTGAAATTGGAAGAGAAAAATGTGTGTTATCATTGGAAAACATGAAGTTCGTTCGTCTTTTAATATATAAATGGTTCTTTAAAAAAAATATTAAGAGTTCATTGATTTTTTTACAATGATATCTTTATTTTATGATTGTGCAATAAATGATAGCAGAATAAGGCTGGGTAGCTCCTTTTTTTCCGTGATTGTACTCATTATATTTAAATGTTCGTTCATTAATGAAGACACCGCTTTTTTTTATTTCTTTTATTTAGCACACTCATATATTATGTCCACACTGACTTATTCTTTACAAATACGGTAAAAAAAACAATCAACAGTTCAATTCTCTCTAGTGAGAATTGAATGCAAATCTCATCGAGATTACCTTAAGACTTCACTCCTGCGCGTCCAAAATCCTTGCTGATCTTTCAGCACTTGAATTCGCTAATTTCAAGTCTGCCATCTATCGGGGAAAAATCGCACTATGACCAAATTCTGCTTCATAACTGCCAAATCACGTAATCTGGATTCTCGAAGTCTTTTTTATAACAAGAATAAGTTAAATCAATATTTTAAGTAGTTTATTGTTCGTTCAAAAAATCATGCAAATCAATGTCACTACATTCATTAATTGAATTTTTGTATTGTAAATAATAATGATTACAGAACGCTAATAATGATTACAGATTGGCTTTGACCAATTAACCTTAAAAAAATGAGAAAAAAAAGGAAAAGAAATGTTTTTTATTTTTTCAGTTCTAGAAGTAATTTGATTTGAAAATGAATAATAATCTATATTATTATTTTTTATTATTGTTTCTATCTAAAAAATACTTTGGGATCAAACTATCAAAAAATATGCTGTAGGATTAATTTATTTTTATCTCTATCACTTGAATTCGGAAAAATCACAGCTGAAAAAATAAATACAACCAGCGGGAGTGGTGTTCCCGGGATTTTCTCGGTTTTTTTTCCCCTGATTCATTCTCCAATTTTTTCCCTAATCCATTATTATCCATTCCATGAAATTATCATTCCTCTACTGTTTGCGCCGTGAATGCCACAAGAACACAAATATTCATTGTCCTCGGAATCGGAGACTGGGACAAGACGGAATCAAAATAAAAATAGTGGTATATTCTTTCACTCCCTCTTCCTTCGTCATTCCTATATACTTGACGCAGTGGCGTAGGCTTAGCGACTGGCGTGTTAAAGTGTGTTATAGATGCCTCTAGCTGCAATTTTAGGGGTGCCACGCAGACCCAATCTTCAATCTTATAGGGACCACGCAGACAAGATTTGAACCATTATGTCACATTTTAAAGTAAAATTTTAGTAGGGTCGGTAAAATAGAGTTCTACCTAAACAGAAGCATACATGACCCGAGCTTCAATCTTATAGGGACCACGCAGACAAGATTTGAGCCATTATGTCAAATTTTAAAGTAAAATTTTAGTAGGTTCCATAAAACAGAGCTCTACTTAAAGAGAAGTATACACGACCCGAGCTTCAATCTTATAGGGGCCACGCAGACAATATTTGAGCCATTATGTCACATTTTAAAAGTAAAATATTAAGTTGGAGCGATAAAATGATACTACACCTATAGAGGGACATAAAAGCCTCGAGCTCCCATCTTAGGAACACCAATCAGACAAGATTTGAGCCTCGTTAATCCTCTGGCTGCGTAATTCTTTACAATCGATATTTAGACGCAATGTTTTCAAATATGTTCAAATAATTTTCAAAGAAAACGAACTGATACTGTATGTTACACGATAATAATATAAAATAATAAAAACTGCAATCGTAAAAATAAACTGCGTAAAATGCGGGATGCAACAGAAAATAGACTGATTGCCAACCCGTGGAAATCACGGGATATGCAATTGGAGGGTTAATATTTTAAAGTAAAATATTAACTAGGGGTGATAAAATAATGCTGTACCTATAGATAGTTATAAATGATCTGAGTTTCAATCTTAGAGCTGCCACGCAGAATATATTTCAACCATTATGTCTCCTTTTAAAGTAAAATATTCAGTGGGAGCCATAAAATAATACTATAATTTGGGCACCAATTGAACTTGCTTAGGGCCAGCCATCTGGGGGTACAACAGATGTTACGTACCGGGGCCCCGAAATTGAGGGGCCCCAATATGATCAAGAACTAAAATAATGTTCTGAACTGTAATAACTAGATGGAAAGAAAAGAGGGAGAAATTTAACTGGAACGATCGATGGGTTTTGAAATATACAGTTTACTGCAAGTGTGCAACATATTATAAACATAAAGTACGGTCATTTACTTCACCTACTAAGTACAATTGCATATATTACTTTGATAATTCATACTATAAAATGTTTAAAATCGTTAAATCTAATCATGTCCATGCCAAGCAAGTATCCCTCTGGGTGTCAAGACTCGGTTATAAAAAAAAGAAAATTTACAGAAAAGAAAAGGAAGGAAAGTTAAATTTCAAAATTTCATGAGTATAATTTTTTTCTTGCATCCGAAGTAATTCTGTCAAGGAAATTGCTTCGATTTCAGAAGTTATAATTCAAGCGGCGAAGAAAGTCTGCACAAACTACAAAAATCGTGCAATGAAAATGTAGAAACTGTGAAGATCACATGTTTATACATATATGATTGAATCAGAAAGCAACAACAACGAAAATAACAATAGCAAATGTGATCAAGTACATACTTTAAGAGGAGGTAGGGGACATCACAAGGATTCAGATTTGCATAGCAACCCAACGCCTTCATTCGGCGCTGGGTGGCGTTTCAGAAAGCAAACCTGCAATCCCTCAGTCATTTGAGCTGCGATCGCCCGCAGAGAAGTATGGAACGTTTTAAGAACACGGAGCTGGCAGATATGAACCTGATTTATGGATTGGCAGAAAGAAATGCAAGAGCGGCTGAAAAGTTGTATCGGGAAAGGTACCCACAGAGAGATGCACCGGATCGCCGGATGTTCAGTAATTTGCATCATAATTTGTGTTAATATAAGTCGTTACGAGGTAATAAACATAGTGAGGGCAGGCCACGAGTGACTTTAACTCCCAGGATGAAAGAAAATGTATTGGATACCGTTAGAAGGAATTCCAGTGCCAGCGTACGAGCAGTCGCTACAGTCGTTGGAGGATCTTGGAATATTGTTCATCGTGTTTTGCAACGTGAAGGCTTACACAGATACCTACTGCAAAGCGTATAGTTACTGCTTCCCGCAGATTATCCTCCTTGTGAACCTTTTGCACGGTGGTATCTCGATCAATGTTGCCAAGATACGAATTATTCATCCTACGTTTTAATGACGGATGAAGCGTACTTAACGCGAGATGGGATATTCAACTACCACAATGCGCATTTATGGTCTGGCGAGAATCCCCATGGCATAAGACCAGATGCTGCCCAACATCGGTTTTCAGTGAATGTTTGGGCTGCTGTGGTTGGTAACAACTTAGTAGGACCTTAATTGTTGCCATCGCCACAAACATCTGCACAATATCTAATATTTTTGCAAGAGGTTCTACCAACATTACTTGACCCTGTGTCACAACATATCAGACAACATATGGGATTTCAACATGATGGGCACCTCTCCATTATGGCAAATGTGTTCGTTAAAATTTGAACCAGGTGTCTGGTCACCGATGGATTGGCCGTGGTGGAACGGTTCCCTGGCCACCAGCTCGCTTTGATTTAAACAGCATCGATTTGAGGGGCTGTCTTTTTGGGGTGCACTGAAAAGTGTTGTGTACGCAACACTTGTGGATTCAGAAATGGATCTGGTTGCAAGAATCGTCTGTGTTGCTGCGGATATCCAACCAAATCCGGGTGTATTTGGGAGAGTTTGCCAGTCTATGGACCGACGGTGTAACGCATGCATCGCTAACAATGGTGGAAACTTTGAACATCTTTTGTGACATTTTCAAATATCATGTACCACAGCACATGTAATATTTTTGACCATCACCATTTCTTTTCTTGTTCGTATTCTTTTTAAGTGATTTTATTTCTTGTTATCTTTTTACGTGTGTGTGCTCTTAAATTGTTGAGATATTTTTCCATTTCATTTACAATTCCTTTCCTTTTGTTAACAACAATTTCTAATGAAAAAAGTTAAAAAATATATTAAATTACGTTCTTATGTTTTGGTATTGCAAAAACATTTATGTTATTATTTTTATTTTGACATAAGGCTAAAAGAATAGATTAGCAGAACATATTGTTATAAACCTGTAATTTTGCTTCCCAGTACGGCAAATGTCATCGTGAGAAAGACAGGATGTACGATCTGTCCTGTGCGTGCTAAGCGTCAATGAACTCAGAGCTTGGCGACTAACTTGGTGACCATTTGGCGACTTGGCGATGGATTTGGCGATAAAATCGATCATACTGGAAAGTTCGAGAAGTTTCACAATCCATCCAGTAGGAACCGAGATACACCCAGGGACGTCCTGATTGGTCTGAAGATTCTAACCCCGCCTCCCGGAACTATAAAAGAAGGGCACTCTGAACCTGCGAGGAAGAAGGAGTGGTTGCAAGTGAAGTCGTGTGAGAAGTAGCGAGTCGGCAGCTAAAGCGAGAAGTTCAGCCGTTGAAGAGACGGTAGAGCGAAGCACCCAGGAACCCCTCCCCTGCTGGATTCTGTCTATCCGCTTCGTGTGCTGCTGTCTACTGAATTGTTCTACTGTCGTCTACTGTGTTCGTCTCTGCTGTACATATTTGTCGTCTGTGTACTCGTTGTATTTGTGCTGTTCGGTCTTCGTGTAAATAAACGTCGTTGTTTTTATTCTACTTCCGCTTGCTGATTGTGCGTTCTCCACACCATATCACTTCCACTATCTAAACGAACCCGGAAATTTCGTAACACTTGGTGTCAGAAGTGTGATAGTGGTCTACAGTGTATGGTGCTGACGAGATCTCAGGCTACGATGGCTGATAGCGGTAATGGTGAGTTACTGGCTCTGTTGGCTGAGATGAATAGATCTATGGTAGCTGGACAAAAGGAGATGAAGAAAAGACAAGATGAGATGAAACAAGGATAAGAAAGAATGGAGTAGGAGATGCGATCCCGACAAAGGAGAATGGAGGAGATGAAAGCCTGATTGGAGAAAGAGATGCGTTCCGGTCAAGAAAGAATGGAGCAGTTACAGCCGGAGTGGAGAAGAAATTGGAATCCGGATTAAAGAAACTTTTGGAAGAAATGAAAGCCAGGAGGAGTGAATTACAGAAAGACCTCTCATCGATGAAAGAAGCTTTAGAAGATCAAGTTAATAAAATTGAAGTCTTCCAAGTTATCACAGAAGAAATTGAAGGAAGCAGCGAGAGCCAAGTGGAAGAAAAGACTGAAGTTCGAATGGAGACCTGTGTCACCGAAAAGGAACTTAGCCATCCGGAGTATAAACCGAAGTTTAATAAGGAGAGGCACGCACAGGAAGAATGTCAAATAATTGCGGAACTGAAACAGTCTTCTCCGAATGAGTCCCCTGAAGTGGAATCGAAAGTGCAGGCGCTTGGAGATGGAGAATATGGACTTTCTTCGGACGGGTCTGTTGGTAGCGACCCGTGCTCGATGCCTATGGATGCAAGAGTTAATGCGACCCTGTTTGGATTGGATTCGTCCCAAAGATTAAAGTGACTACCTCTCTGCAAGCCTCTTGATATCTCCTTGCGTAGTGACTCAGAAGAAGACTACGTGGCTGGAATCGCTGATCCCTGTAGTCACGGTCTCAATTTCCTCCAAGAATTCAGATTTGCTGTGGAATTTTCGAGGAGTGTCGTGCAAATAGGAGCCGACGAATCTCCTGTGTATCCGGTCAAGTGGTGTCGTTGCAGAGGAGCCCTTCCCGTAAAGGCAGATATCCTCTTCAGAAGATCCAATGTGGAGAGCTGCGGACAATTCTCAAGTGTCGAGAATGAGCCGGGAATAGGCGGAGATATTCCCCCGGAAGCTTTGACGCTGAAGGCGAATACCTGGCTTTCGAGTGGAATCCAGAAGGCATTGTTGGACCATCCTGATATTCGGTTGGTTCGATAAGAGGAAGTTCAAAATAATCAACCGACCAACCTGGCAGGAATTCGTTCAGGAGACCATGCGAAGTGATTTCGTGACGTTATACAATGTTTGGCTCCATGGGACACATTTGCATTTTAAGAAGAGGAATCAAGTCTGGGTGTACAATCCAAAACGACGAAGAGGTCCGAGTCAAAATCATTGAGAAGGTTCGAATGGATCTTTAGTCTCTGCCAAATTAGTAAACGATATCTTCGAAAGACCGGAAGTCGCCTAAAGCATCATCATCACATCATTCGGAAGGCTACGCCAGCTGTTGGATTGAAGTAGGACTGTCGGGACGTCAGTCTTTGAAGAGGGGAGCAATGTTACAAACCTGTAATTTTGCTTCCCAGTACGACTAGTGTCATCGTAAGATAGACAGGATGTACGATCTGTCGTGTGCGTGCTGAGCGTCAATGAATTCAGAGCTTGGCGACTAACTTGGCAACTTGGCAATGAATTTGGCGACTTTGGCGATAAAATAAATCATACTGGAAAGTTCGAGAAGTTTCACGATCCATCCAGTAGGAACCGAGATACACCCAGAGACGTCCTGATTGGTCTGAAGATTCTAGCCCCGCCTCCCGGAACTATAAAAGACGGGCTCTCTGAGGAGTGGTTGCAAGTGAAGTCGTGTGAGAAGTAGCGAGTCGGCAGCTAAAGCGAGAAGTTCAGCCGTTGGAGAGACGGTAGAGCGAAGCTCCCAGGAACCCCTCCCCTGCTGGATTCTATCTATCCGCTTCGTGTGCTGCTGTCTACTGAAGTGTGCTACTGTCCTCTACTGTGTTCGTCTCTGCTGTACATAGTTGTCGTCTGTGTACTCGTTGTCTTTGTGCTGTCATGTCTTCGTGTAAATAAACGTCGTTGTTTTTTTTCTACTGCCGCTTGCTGATTGAGCGTTCTCCACACAATATCACTTCCACTATCCAAACGTACCCGGAAATTTCGTAACAATATTTATTGTAAATGTAAAAAAAATCTTTAAAACTTGTAGTTATGTAGTTATATTTGAATACTCTTATATGAATAGTTTATAATTTTTCACCTTTCATAAAATAGTAAAATAAGTTTTACACCCATTAGTTTATATTATTTTTCTCTATTGTCCTAATCATTATTATAATATTTGCCTACATAGTCCATTATCAGATTGAAAACATTATCAAGCTAATGAAGTTCTATTAGATTTTTGCTCGTTAATTACATATCTCTAATTGTCAACAAATATTTCATTTGTACTTTTAAAAGAAGTGAAAGCTCAATCATTATTCTAATTAAGAAATATGTTTTCTAGGTTCATCAAATCTGCAAAACAAAAAAAAAGAGCGAACTGGAAGAAAAGCATATGTATAATTCTTTTTATGTGTTACCAGCCAAATATAAAATCCAGCATTCTATAGAATGCCCAAGCATTGCATATAATGCCGAAAACAAGCCAGTAATGTATGAAACAATTTGTATTTCATACATTTTCTAAGCATTCTATAGAATGCCAAATGACAACCTGGCGAAGTATAAAATACATCTCTCATTCGATGAAATGAAAATTTTGTGCACCTTTTGTTTCACAACTGAAAATGCAATTAAAAGTAAAATAAATTTTAAAATTAATCAGTAAATATAAGCAAAAAAAATTTCTCTCCATTTGTTTGTTAAACTAATATGCAAGTTCCTATTCCTGATTTCAAAAGGGGGTAAAATGTTGGAAGTTGTAATTAATGTGACGGAGTATGGTTTCTACTGACTTGGAACATCAGAAGGAAATTAGGAAATTTAAAACAATTATATCCGAGATCCCAATTCACTTTATATCCTAAGAACTTGTTTAGAATTGAAGATATACCAAATCACGAAATTTCTCTCTGGTCAGTTGCATTACTCAGAGCAGTGGAAGCAACCAAGTATTTGTCAAATGTATGTGTTAAACAAAGTACCAAAATATGAAATGTCTTTTCGTGAAAAATATAGTAAAATTTCAAAATGCCATTCAAGTCTATCACATTGCAACAAGTAGGTAAATTTTAATTTCTGATTTTTTTTTATGTGAAAACTTATTTGCTTTAATAAGAAAGGCATAATTTTTTTGTACAACATTTATTTTTCTTTATATAATTTGAATAAATTTTACTTAATTGCAACCTCATTATTTTTTCAGACTGAAAATTCAAGTGATTTTAATTCTATTTAGCTTAGTTAATTTTCCTTTTCATTTACAATTTTTCTATGAAAGATGATTTAAAAAGTATTAAATAACATTCTTATATAACATTTGTGTAATTATTTTTATTTTGACATAAGGCTAAAAAAAAGTTTAGCAGAATGTATTTATTGTTCAAAAAAATTCTTTAAAACCTGAGATTATGCAGGCACTTTTGAGTACTCTTATATAAATAGTTTCTAATTATTTCACATTTCATAAAACAGTAACATAAATTTTACTCTCATTAGTTTCAGTTTTTTTTTCTTTATCATCCTAAACATTATTATAAAGTTTGCCTGCACAGCCCAATATTTGAACAAAAATATTATAATGAATTTTTATAAGACTTTCGCTTGTTAATTACTCATCTCCAATTGTCAACAAATGTTTTATTTGTACTTTTAAATGAAGTGAAATCTCAATTATTATTATAATTGTTTTCTAGGTTCATAAAATGTAATCAAAAAGAAAAAGTGAAATGTATAAATAAATGTATAATTCTTTATATGTAGCTGAAGATTCAGTTACATATATATAATATTTATATAAATGTGTGTGGATTTTAAGAAATTTCAAACTCTTCAAGTATTACATAATAAATAAAGTTTCAATAATTTTTTTTATAGATGACTTTGTGACAATATTATTTATTCTTGTAAATTATAAGCCATAGTTTCAAGATGCTGCTTTTGTGTATAAGTCATTACAGAAAATTCAGTAAAAAATTTGAAGAAATTATTATTTTACATTGTATTTCTAAAATATTATTTAATGAAGGTCTTTGCAAATAAACTTTTTGCATAGTTGTTTTCCTTTTCTACAAAAAATGAAAAGGGAAAAATGATAATTAAAAAAAAATTGTCTAAAGAAATTTCGCATAATTGAAAGTAGTGTTTACATTTTTGGGTATGGAATTTTTGTGAAATATTCAGAGTTAATCATACATCAAATTTGGTTCTTGTGATATGAAACAAAACCAAAATAAACATTGATAAAAAAACAGTATTAGAAATTTGAAGTAAATTATTAATTTGGGCATATAAAATGTTATTTATTGGACATTAGCTAACACTAACATTTATAATGAGGTATAAAATTTCTACACCATGAAGTAACTTTGTAAGTTAATAATAAATAAGATTTCGTATAAGTGAAAGCAGTGTTGTATTTCTGTGTATGGAATTTTTGTGAAATATTCAGTGTTAATCAAAGATCAAATTGATTATTTTGCCACAAATCTAAACGTCACTAAACATAAATTATGAAAATATTAGAAATTTGAAGCAAGTTATTAATTTGTGCTTGTAAATTGTTGTTTATTGAATATTAGCTAATACTAACATTTATAATGAGGTATAAAATGAATGCAATATGAAGCAACTCAGTGAATTAATAGTCAATAAAATTTCCTATAATGGGAAGAAGTCTTGCATATTTGGGCATGGAAATATTCAGAGTCAATCATACATCAAATTTGGTTCTTGTGCCATGAACAAAACCAAAATAAGCATAGATAAAGAAAATTATTAGAAATTTGAAGTAAATTATTAATTTGGGCATATAAAATATTATCTATTGGACATTAGCTAATACCAACATTTATAATGAGGTATAAAATTTCCACAACTTGAAGTAACTTTGCAAGTTAATAGTAAATATAAGGAATTTTGTAGAATTGAAAGAAGTGTTGCATTTTTGTGTATGGAATGTTTGTGAAATATTCAGTGTTAACCAAAGATCAAATTTAATTCTTGTTCCATAAAACCAAACTAATCATAGGTAAGAAAAAAAAATATTAGAAATTTGAAGTAGATTATTAATTTGTGCTTGTAAAATATTATCTATTGGACATTAGCTAATACCAACATTTATAATGAGGTATAAAATTTCTACAACTTGAAGTAACTTTGTAAGTTAATAGTAAATATAAGGAATTTTGTTGAATTGAAGAAGTGTTGCATTTTCGTGTATGGAATGTTTGTGAAATATTCAGTGTTAACCAAAGATCAAATTTAATTCTTGTGCCATAAAACCAAACTAATCATAGATAAGAAAAAAAATATTAGAAATTTGAAGTAGAATATTAATTTTTGCTTGTAAAATATTATCTATTGGACATTAGCTAACACTAACATTTATAATGAGGTATAAAATTTAAACAACTTGAAGTAACTTTGCAAGTTAATAGTAAATATAAGTAATTTTGTAGAATTGAAAGAAGTGTTGCATTTTTGTGTATGGAATTTTTGTGAAATATTCATTGTTAACCAAAGATCAAATTTAGTTCTTGTGCGATAAAACCAAACTAATCATAGATAATTAAAAAAATTAGAAATTTGAAGTAAATTATTAATTTGTGCTTGTAAAATATTATCTATTGGACATTAGCTAACACTAACAATTATAATGAGGTATAAAATTTCTACTTGAAGTAATTTTGTAAGTTAATAGTAAATAGAATCAGTAAAATTCAAAGAAGCTTTACATTTTTGTGCATGGAATTTTTATGAAACATATTTGTGAAATATTCAGAGATTAACATAGATCAAATTTGGTTATTTTACTTCAAATCTAAACCTCACTATACATAAATTATGAAAATATTAGAAATTTGAAGTAACTTATTAATTTGTACTTGTAAAATGTCTACTATTGAAGAAACATATAATAGGAATTATATAATTTAGTGTTTTACGCAATTTTTAACCAATGCATTAAATTTTAGGGTGTTAAAATACGTTAAAACAGGAATTTGTGTTTTATTCATTATCCTTTAGAAATTATTTGTTTATTGCTCACATTAAGCAATATAAAAGTATGTATAGTAAAGAAAATATTTTTTTAATATGAATTATATATTTTTCTGTTTCGAATTTTTATGAAATAGCTTTTAAAAACAGATGATATAGGCAATATATATAATACATCTACTTTTAAATTTCTAATATCAGTAAAATTATACTGATTAATTATACAATTGAAACTTATGTTAACATTTCTTCCCATGTATTAACAATGAAAATAAGTAGGAAATATCAGTGAAGGAAATAAATCTTATATGTAGATAGATATGCAGGTGATCAAATTTAAAATTATTTCAGATAATTTTAACGTTTGTTTATTTTTTTTAAAGAGCAGTAAAAAAAAATGTCATTTAAACATTTTATAGGGTAAGATAGTGATAAAATATATGCTATGACAATAGTTAAAAAATCATGGAAAATGTCATTCTCTCAAAAGCAAGTATTTTAAGGAATTTTAAATTTATCAAAATAAGTAACAAGCACAATTATTCATAAGTAAAAATAAAAAGTAAACTATTCAAAATATTTCGTATTTTCAGTCTTTTGAGAAAATTTTGAAAGTACGATAGTTTTAAATATTATGATATTAATTGCTAGAGTTTGAGAAAATTGAATAACCACTAAACTAATATTTAAGTTTGACACTAACAAGTGTTCAGAAATAAATCGCCTAATGATTGGTATTTGGTCACCCATTGCTAAAACACATGGGGAAATTATTGGTATTGGGTTCACCCATTGATAAAACAGCTTACGAAATGCTTGGTGTAACGTCGCCCGTGATAATAACACATCGCCAAATAATCGGCAAATTCGTCGAAAACAAGTCGGGAAGACCATCGCAAATTGACCGGAAGACCGGCAAATTGCCGGGGGACATGATCAATGTCGGGGCGAGATCGGAGGCAATCTCGCCCCAACCTCGCTCGTTCTGTGGGGCGATGCTTGGCCAATGATTGGCCGACGATCTTTTGGTGCTTGCTTTCCTGTAAAGAGAAATAATGTATTTTGAAAAGAGAAAAGAGAAATAATGTATTTTGAAATAGCAGAAGATGAAATTATAGAAAACCGGTTTGGAGAATTTAGATGCTATTTTTTTTAACTCTGTAACAGATGCTATTATTGGTCGTACAGAAGATAGATTTAACAATATTTTAAATTAGTCATTGATATAAAAACTCCAGAAAAACATGAATTAGAAAAATGTTCCAAAACTTTGTAACGCTTTATAATAATGATATAGATGGAAACCTAATCCAAATAGTTGTTTTGCTACGAGATTTGATTTTGAATGAAAGAGATGTAAATAACGCTCAGCACATATTGCAATATATACTAATTAATAATTATAATTATTTATTTATAAATGTTTTAACCGTGTTAAAACTTTTTTTTACATTGACATTAATATAATCAATTCTGAGTGCTGTTTCAATAATTTAAAATTAATAAAGAATTTTCTTCTGTCAAGCATATCTGCATAACACTTAAACGCACTTGCTATGCTAAGAATCGAAAAAGAAAAAAAAATTGTAATTTTCCTGAAGTAATTAATGTATTAGCAAAAAAATAATCACGTATAAATAAATATACATTAATAATATATGTTCAGATTTGTCCTTTTTTTTTGCATAACAAAAAATTAGGGACCCAAATGACTTCTGGAACCAAAGGCCCCTTTGAAGAAAAGGCCGGGTCTGACCATAAAGCTTTTAATCTAGTTTGTCATAACAGACTATTAATACCGGGTGCGGCATAAATTCGTGCAAACTTCAAAAAAAATCATAATAAAAAAAATAATGCTCGAAAAAATTGCCGTTTGCGGGAATATGTTCAGAAAGCCTTTGGATTTTGTTATTCTCATTAAAAAAATATATTTAAAAATGACCGATGGATGGCGCTCACACGTCATACCGAGATTGTTTATGCAAATCAGTATAGCTATAAAACACAAGGCTGGAAATGGAACTGTCATTCGACGCCAGTAGCATGTTATCGCTACCGGATCGAGCATTATTGGTAAAACTGTTCTATAAGAACGGTGAATCCGCGACAAAAGCATTGCGATAGTTACGGAAGGTGAAAGGAATTAAGACGAAGAAAAACTCAATTTCATTGAATGGGATAATTGAATTTAGTTCGCCGTTTCGTGGAAACGGGAAGATTAGAGGATCGTCCTCGAAGTGGCAGACCATCTGTCAGCGCTGACCGCGTCTATGTTGTCCAAAGAGTCATGAGAAATGTGGCAGCCGAGACTTCAACGGGGAGTTCTAGTGCACGTGAAGTAGGTAAAATAACAGGAATTCCGGAAAGGTCGATCCGAACGCATTCTGCACAAAATCTTCAAACTGCATCCGTACAAGATAGAGGCATTTCACCAGTTGTTGCCAGCAGATTGCGAGAAAAGACAAGCCTTTGCAACATGGGTGCTCGCACAAATGGAACGTGACCCATAATGGTTACTGAACATCATGTGGACTGATGAAGCCCACTTTTCATTGCATGGTGACGTCAATACGCAAAACATTTGTATCTGGGCAGCATCAAACCCTCGTGCATACACGACCAAACCACTAAATTCTCTACATGTGACTGTTCGGTGCAGTTTCACTGCGTCCTTCATTCTGGGCCCTTTCTTTTTAGTTGTTGAAAACCTGTTCCGGTTGTAAAACCTGCTCCGTAACCGCTGAACGCCATCTTAGGCTTTTGCGAGACCATGTTATGCCTGCTTTGCAGCGAAGACTGCGTTATCTTCCGTCACCTTCACGCAGGATAGTGCCCCGCCCCACGTTGCTAGTTCCGTTAAGACGTTCCTCTTAGACACATTCACTGAGGACAGAGTGGTATGCAGAGGATGCAAGAATGAGTGGGCCTCAAGATCGCCAGATCTTTCTCCAGCGGGCTTTTGGTTGTGGGGATACCTGAAGTCTAGTGTCTACTGGGGCTAACCTGAAACCCTTTCATGGAACTGAAAGATGCCATTCAATTGGCCGTTAGTGGCATCCATGTCAACATGTTACACACAGCAGTAATAGGTCTAGTTACGCACATCACTTGCTTAATACCTTGTGGTGGCGGTCATATTGAGCATCTTTTGCTTTAAAATAAAATGTACTATAATGTTACTGTGCTTTATTTTCCAGATTTGCATAAACCGTCTCGGTATGACTGTGTGAGTGCCAACTATCGATCATTTTTAAATATATTTTTTTTAATGGAAATAACGAAATCCAAAGGGTCTCTGAACATATTCCGGCAAACCGCAATTTCTTTCGAGTATTACTTTTTTATTATGATTTTTTGAATGCACGAATTTATGCCGCGCCCGGTATATAGCGACGAATTATATTATGAATTCATAAATTTTTGTCACTATAATTTTTCAAATTCAAGTCATTATAAGATTCCTCCGTCAGATTTATGATTGTCAACGCTACTGATTTTTTGTATGTGCAAGTTCTACAACAATTTTGTGTCAAATACATATTTTAATTTATTTTTTATTTTTTTAGGATAAAAAATATATAATTCTTACGTATATCTAAAAAACATTTCAGTTGCTGAACATCAGACGATTCGGACGAAAGAAAAAATCAAATTATAATTCACCAGTTACTCCTAGGCACCCTACTGATTATACTTCTCGACTGTGTAAAGTGTTTAATACTTCGTGGAACAATAAAGAAAATCGAACATGTATTAAGGGCATATTCTTTTCAACCGATTGTAACCGAAAATTTATGAAAATCTACAATTTTATTTTAAAAATCACAAAATTAATTACATTCCTTTATGTATTCATTTTACGATCTTTATTTTGATGTCAACCTAATGACGGATTTCGTTCAAAATTTGATATGGATCTGTAATTCTGATGATAGAATAGGGTATCAAATTTGATGCGGAGCTGTAGTTCTGATGATAGAATTGGGTATCAAATATTATTAATCTTACTTTCTACGTTTTTGAGTTATGTTGTTCACATACATTTGGACAGAGCGTTTTTTAATAGTTTTTATCCGGAATTTGATAGATTCTATAGAATTCTACAAATTTGATGTATAAACCACATACCAAATTTTATGCATCTAGCTCAATTAGTTTTCGTACCCAAAGTTAGAAAAACAAGCAAAATTCAAAAATACAAAATTAAGGTTTTTGAACGGAGTGACAACTACAGTGTAACGATTCGTTAAAATCTCAAGTTCTTTCTTTTTCTTCCTTTCTTTCTTTTTTTTTTTTTTTTTTTTTTTTTTGGCAGTTGCAAAATATTCGCTCTATTGAGGAAAGTAAAAGCGATTGGAAAAGTATTAAATAAATGTCGGCACCAAATGTGAACATGTTGATAAAAATAAGTAGATTCTCTTCATTATTATTTTATTTTAACATCTATTTTATTGACTAAAACTCTTCTTTCGTTTATTTTTTTAATCCTGCCGAAAACACGAATGACGCTGTCAAAACCTAATTCTACCTTTCGTCAAAATTGTTTTATATGTTGACACAAACAGGTGTTCCCCGGGTATGATACTACACTTTAGTAGTAATTGAACTTCAAAACTATTTTTTGCTGATCACTGTCAACAAAGACCAGAGTGGTGCATCCGGATTTAGAAACCATTCACAGTTTTTATCGGATTTATATTTAGTCGCGTCTAAAAATAACACTTTGTGTATATTCGTTTAAGCTTCAAAGACACTGAGCAGACATTTCTTTCATAAACAAAGAGTTGAAACAAGTGAAAGCCTCGACGGCCTGTTCTTTCGTCGACAGGTTTCCACGCCAAGTCGCTTTTGGAATCACTGGCCTTGGCGGCAAAAATGGTTTACTTGGCAGAAATCTGGATTAACTCCAGCTGTTGATAATGATTCAACGATGACTCATTCCGGAATGAACTAACTAGAAATATCTTAATTTGCAAAATTTATTTCAAACAACTGTTGTTGACATCTTTTTTCATTTTTACCCTACTTTATATGCATTAATAAATCAATCATTAAAATGGGAAGAATTTAAAAATATATTTATTTTTGAATTAAAAAAGAAATTTCAATTTTGTTATTTATTGCTTTTTGCACAGAAACTTTATACGAAATTTTTCTTATGTTAAGCATTTAATTAGTGATTTTTTTACTTTACATACAACTAGCAATAAGTATCTCTATAATAATCAGGCAATTTTAATTTTTTGGCGCTTCTGCCTCTTTCTGTTTATTGTCATTAAAAACTGATATTTTTATCATGAACATAAAAATTTCGCTGTGCTATTATAAATGTGCACTCGTAAACAATTTTTATATATTTCGGTTAAATGTTGGATAGTTTCAAAAGACATTGAATTTTAGCTATCTATGCATCTATTATATTTAATATAAACATGATCTTCAGCAATAATTCTTCAGCAATTCAAAAAAATACTGTGGACAAAATAATGAATTAACTTAATATCATAATAAAATATTTCTTAGTATATAAAGTGGTTTTATTTTATTTTGTAGAATTATATCTAATTACAAAAAAATACAAGCGGTTCAAAAAGTTAGTAAAGAATAAAAATAAATCAAAATTCGCCTCTTGTATATTCTGGAAGTATTTATTATGTTTATTAT
>JAPMOR010121830.1:53256-91640 GCA_026543865.1 Argiope aurantia | reverse complement strand
AAATTTACTAACATTTTGAATTGAAGGTTATACCTAATGTGAAAGCTAATTAATTCCACAATTGAACAAAACACTCAGCATTTCAATACGAACTCTATCGCATCAGCCGTTGCATAATTATTATTTAGAAATTTATTAAAATTAAAGAAAAAGTTACAATGAAAAAATCTTATGAAAAAATAATTTTTTTTAGAAAATAGTGTCGATTTTTTTTTTTTTTTTTTTTTGCTATAATATGTTTTGATGTTAATGTCACAAAACATTGAAATTTTTATTAGTTTTTAACTAAATAAAAATCTAAATAATATTCTGAAAATTTATTTTTTGGTGAACACTTATTAATAAATAAATAACTACATTCCAGATTTGAAAGTTCTAGGTTCGATACTCTGACTTATAGAATGTTTTGAATGATAAATGAATCACTGTACTTATAATTTAGAAAGAGCGTATCAGAGTCAAAACCTAATGATTCTAATATTTTATACTAAATGTGCAAATGTGCTTGATTTGATATATATATAATGATATTGTCCCTCAAGTTCTAAAAAAAAAAATATCAGAAATTTTTTTTTAAATTCAAAGAGGCAGTTAATGTTGCCATTATTCGAAGTGAAAAATGAAAGTGTTGTCTTTTTGACTGAAGACTGATTTATAAAATTACTTTTCGTCATAAGAATAAAATCTCATATGCATAAAAGCCAATAATGATGTCATAGAGATTATGAATGATTTTTTCCCCTTTATGTCATTCTATATCATTATGCTGCGATGTACACATTAATCAAGAGATGCAACTTATTCAATAGATCCAACTTTCAAAAGGCTTGGCGAATTTAGTGTGTGCATATTCTACGCTAACATGAATCAACTTCACATTAGTATTTCTGACTCAAGAAACCAAAATTAATCTGTGGAGGTTGTAAGATTAATCACATTGAATTTTGACTATTATTTAGTCTTTAAAAAAAAGATTATTCAACTTTTCCAAAAAATTATCTGAGATGACAGCTTTATCATTCAGTAACTCAAAAAATTATTTGAAATTATCAATCCATAAAATTATTTTAAATTTTTCCGCAATTTTATATTGGACATTTGGAAATGATTGTATTAAGAATAAACGTTTAAAAAAGATATTTCATTTTCCACTTTAGGGAGTAGATAATTGGTTTTTGTCCATTTTAATTCTCATAATCTGGTAATTTTATATGATTTTCCTTTTTTTTAAATTTATTCATCGATTTTTGAAAAATAATGTATTTGTTTGGTAAATTTTGCTAATGTTTCGACTTTAAGAATTAATTTATAATTCTGATGTCATCACATGTTGAAATAAAGGAACAGAAACAGACAAAAGACCTTTTATTCAAACAATGAATATTTTTTTAGAACATATTAAAAACTAGATAATTTTGCCAAACACCTTGTTCGTAAGCAATATTAGTTGTTTTTGATTTCAAACTTTTTTTTTTGAATAATTTAGCTTTTAACATTATTTTACCTTATTGCGAAAAATAAAATGATATTGTTTGACCGTACTGTAATTGAATGCAAAATCTTCCGGTGAAATTATCTTATAATTCAGTGTTGCCTGTTGCTGAATTGCACCTTCACTTTCTGATACCTCATGCAGATTTTGGAGATACTGAATAAACTACTTTTTCTTTAACTTTCAACAATAAAAGAAATTCTTGATTTGAAATATTTCATGAAATAACAAAAGCTTGATTTTGGATCAAAATTTGATACGAGCCTTCAATTTAAATGCTAAAACTGTGTATCAAATGTTATTTATCTAACTCTTTGTGTTCCTTTGTATTTTCACTTGCATTTGAATAAATAAGTAACCGAATTTCCCAAGAATAGATTTCTTTCAAAATTTGATATCAATTTACAAATTTAGTATATAGGATGCATGTCAAATTTCATTTGTCTACTTCAAAGCATTTTTGAGTTATCATTTTCACAGATACACATTCCGATCAACAAATTATGATTATTCTAAAAATGTTTTTCACACTTGTGGAAGTCTGAACTTGAAGATTTTTCAAAAACGCAAGCTCCATTTTTTTTAATGATTATTATATTTTCTTTTATAATATTTCTACATACATTAGAAATAAAGAAAAGGTTTATTGAACAATAAAAATCGGTTTTCACAATTCTCGTTTCTTCTTCTTTTTCAATAAACTCCTTCTTTGGTTTCACATGCGGAAATTATTGAAGCAAGCCAGTTGTTGCTTTTTCTCGATGTCAAGATTTATTTCATGCTATAAATTACACATCATTGTCAAGGTCAAAATATCTATAAATTGTTTATGAAGTACATATTAACTTTCTTCAGAGTAAACACATTTTCACTGATTGATACAAACCTTTTCATTGGCTATACAAACCAAATAAATATTATATAACTGAATTAATCAATCTTGCCTTCTAATGAAATAATAGAAAAAGATTGTTTTCGAATTTACCATTACACTAATCATACATTTTTAGACCAAATACTATTCAAATAATATGTTTGAAGCAAAGATTTAATTTGTTAAACAAACAGTGCAAAAGAAAAAATCTTATACTTACTCTTCTTATAAGCTTCTCAACTTTTCAATATCATCGAAAATTTTTATAATTAATAATAAGTTGTATAATGCTTGTTGGTTGCGTCTTCTTATAATGAAAGTCCAATGAAACCAGCAGAAGTGGCTCCTCCAAAACTATCTCTCATATTTTTTAATAATGTTGTTATACCAGAGAACACCTTACATAGTGTGGTGAATAGTATATAAAGTCAGTTAACAACTCTTCTACCCGAACGATCGTTTTGGTATAAATGTTAAGTTACTGGACTGCTAACCAAAATGTCCCAGGTTCTATCCTCGCGCATCGCTTATCGCTAAAAATTGGTGACCTCGGACAATGAACCTTCAGCCTTCGTACAGATGTTGTGGCGCCATCTACCCGCAACCAAAGTCGTCAGACACACTTGCCGCATCAGCACCCACACACGCTCGCCATAACGCTTGGCGCTATTCAACTGGGTACCGGCCCATTAAGACAACAGCTAATATTACATCACCACTCAACATCCGTATTGTTCGTCTCACCTCCGACTCACTGGAGGGAGAGTACTGTGGTAAATAGCATATAAGCCAGTTAACACCTCTTCTATCCGAACGATCGTTTTGGTATAATTGTTAAGTTACTGGACTGCTAACCAAAAGGTCCCAGGTTCTATCCTCGCTTATCGCTAAAATAGCATTGGTGAACAATAATTGAGAAATATTAATCTTTAACGTGAATATAGCATTTATATCGAATCTATCGCGTCATCACGGTCGAGTTATTTGTTGATTAATCCTGGCGTGCGGTTAATAGCTTCCAAAAATCGAATTTGTGTTTTAGACTCGTTTTTCACAATCAATTGAAAAATATGACACAAAACTATAATTGTAGTCACAAAATCATATACCAAATTTTAATTATTTAAATCATTGCGTCTTTCTGTTATCGCTTTCTTGTGTTTCTAAAAGAACAGAGTGAGCGATTGCCACTTACTTGTTAGGTTTAGCTCAAAATTTGATAAGTCTCTAAATTATGATGTTAATTCTGTATATTGAATTTTTTACTCTCGTCGTTTTGTAGATATCGTGCTAAATTATATTGGAACAATTGGGCAGACAGACTTCCTCTGAGCGTAAAAATTTGATAGAAATCTACAAATTTGGTATAAAGACCATATACCAAATTGCATCCGTCTAGATCAAAGCATCTTTGAGTTCTCTTTGTCACAGACAGGCAGATGGACATTTGCCAAACATGTGTTTTTCGAACTCGGGGAGAACGTGGAGATGAAGCCAGGCTTCACCGATTCCGTGTTATCTTCGTCAGATCACGTTCGATTGAAATTATGAGGTCGTATCTATACCCGATTAATGCAGCTTGAAACTGGGCTCTAGATATAATGAAATTCAAACAAAGCAAAAATTAAGGATAAAAGCTAATATTTAAAATAATTATTTCAACGTGATCTTACTTATTTAAAAATGAAAAGCAAAAAGTTTTATTTCGATAATTCTGGGACAAAGAGCCTGTTGTTCTTGTCCAGATGTCAGGTTATTTCGGTAAAAGCTCTGCAGTGTGCAGTATTCTCGAGCTGCTTATTAATAACTAGTTACCTTTGGCGATTCGCCGGGAATGTTTATTTCGAATTAAATCTCTTATGTATAACTTATTCATTAATATTCATGATTCCTCACACAAATAATTTTAAACATCAAATTATGACCAATATCTAAACTAAGATCTTTTAATAGGCTTATATTTGTTCCTATTCATCATGCATATGAATTGTAACAATAGATATTGAATGTTCGGATAGTACATTTTCTAATTTTTACGTTACTATGTTTTCTCTTGCTTATTTCTTATGTAAAATGCAAAGGTATTAAGCGGAATTCTTCTTTTTTTAGCATACAATAATGAAATGAATTTTCACGATTATATATTCGATAAAACAATGAAAAGGATCAGAACAAGGATAAAATTTATTGTTAAAAATTAAGCAAAAAAAAAAAAAAAACTTTTAAAAGTTGCCGAAATTGAAAAAACAATAACAAGAGTGTCTTCCAAAACTTTCTTGCATACCCTCTAATAAACTTGTCATGCCGAAGAACGCATTACATGACAATGGTGTACAAAAGTTATGAAATATTAATTTTTTGTCGTGAATTTAACATTTTTACTGAATCTATCGTTTCATCCTTGGCGAGTTTTTTGGCGATTAACCTCTTAACTATTTTATTTTCTTTACTATCTAATAAGATGACATCTTCTATTTTGGGAATTTACTAATTTCTATTTCATTTTCTTATTTTCGTCTTCTATTTTGGGAATTTTCTTATTTCGATTCAAATGGAAGTCCATTGAATACTTGACTTATCTATGTATTCGACGCAATTTTAATATTGAATTATAATCGTTATGAATGGTTTATTTTTTGTTTACAATTATCAAAATTCGATAAATCAATGCTCTTATGGTACCCGGGAAAAACAGTTAAGCTGTTAATCCCCGGCATGTGTTAACAGTAAATCGAATTTGTGTTTTAGATCGGTTTTTCATAATCGATTGATACAAAAATTTGATACAAAACTGTGCTTGTAGTCACAAAATTCCATACCAAATTTGATATATTCAAATCATTCCGTTTTTGAATTATAGCGTTTAAATGCTTCTAAGAAGACAGAGAGACAGACAATAAACCCGCAGTTAATTTTGGTTCAAAATTTGACAGATATCTAAGCTATACATGCTAAATATGTGTATAGAATTCTCCGTTTTGTAATTGTCGTCTTGACTTATATTCCAACAGCCGGACATACGGACGTTTTCTTGACAGATTTTACTCAAAGTATGATTTAAATCTGAAAAATTAGCGTAAAGACTTTATACCAAATTCCAACCATCTAGCTCAAAGCGTTTTTGAGTTATTTTTGTCACAGACAGACAAACGGAATTTTACAAAAATGTGTTTTTTGAACTCAGGGTGATCTAAAACAAAAATTCGTCAAAATCTCGAGTTCGATTTTTTTTTTTTTTTTTTTTTGACGATTACTTTACTTTCTCTATATGATGTATAAGAGAAAAGTTCAAAAAATGCATAACAAATTGGTTTCATTGAAAAAGATATTTTTTAATATTAATTTTAAAAAAAATTTTAAAAAATTCTCCAAAGCTCACATTCTTATCCTTCAAGGAATGTCTAAACCAAATTTAATAACTTTAGATCAAGCAATTTATCCTATAGTGCGCCAACAGATACAGATGCACGTTTCTCTTTATCAGTATTAGAGATAGAGACATAGTCAACAAAATAACCCAAACGTATTTGCGATGTTGTTTACATGACACAGAGTCGATTCATCAACGGAAAATGCGCAAATGTTTCCGACTAGGCCGTAAACATCTCACCAATGTTGACCTTGCGCCAGGAGTGCGAGTGACCTTTGTCGCGTGTCCTCATTCTTCGGCCGTGACGCACATCGTAGATGCAGATTTTCTATCTCATAAAAGGCCAGGAACTCCGTCTGGCTGATCCTGAGAGAAAAATGGAGCATCGCAATGATACAACGTAACTAGAACCCATGCGGAGAGAATTGTAAGAACGTATAACTAACTGGTAACAGGTTGGTGGGGAGAAACTTCTGGATTATTTTCAGTTCGTCGGTTTTAACCCGAGGGGCTTTTCGTATCAAAACGTCATCGAGATTAGATCAGATTGCCTATCAAGAAATCTGTGTTACTGGATAGTTTTGAAATGAAAACAAAACTAACGTTGTCTTAGGAAGAAAGCAGTGATATACTCGCTTATTAATTCGGTCAAAAGATTCGAATATTAGCTTTCTCTTAGCATAATAAAGCATACACAGGATCATATTAAACCTTCTGTTAACCCCTAGGCAGTGTAAAATATCGGGGTCCCTTTTCTCCTAAAAAATTTGAAAACGAAAAATGTTCATCAATTTTTATTAGAATCTTTATTAAATGAAAAATTTCAATATTAATAGTTGAAATGTCATTATGTCAAAATTGCAGTCGAAATTTAAAAGTATTTTTTTAAATAAATTTGTAAAAATAAAGTGACAAAACTTTTAAAACACTATCTAAATAACATTTATCTATAGGACTAACATTTTTTTTTAATTATAAAAAGATACATATTTTTAGAACTATAAGATAATATAGTATAAAACATGAAAATGATGATTAATTAGGAATGTTGATGGAATGAAAATGATGATAGAATCCAGAGGCGGCGGTAGCAGGGGGGCAAGGGGGCAACCCCCGTCGGCGAGAGATTGCGAGTTTTGTCGGCAAAAGTCTTCATCACTTCAGGATGATTGTAGTAGAGAGTTGCGCATCATCGAACATGATTATTTAAAAACCACCTTAAAGTTAATATATTGTAAACATTCCAAATATCCAAATAATGGTTAAAGCGATTTGACTATATTTGGAAAAATAATCGACAGGGTGCCAGGTCAATAAGAGGACGTATTTTGTAAACAATTTTTGATAAGCCGACTAAGAATTGAATGCAATGGAGACCTTAAGTTCGCAGATTTTCAGGCATCTGAATCAACCATCGTTCATTCAGCTTATAATTTGCACTACTTTTGGAAATATAACCGGCAAGGTAACAAGAGAATAAAATATCGACAAGGTTATAGGCGCATTTCTTGACACTTTTAGTGGGTCGACTATGAACTCAATGCGGTGATTGTTGATGTAAGTCTGCAGTCTTTCAAATATTTGATTAAAATGTCGTTCAACGAGCTTATAATTTGTCTGACAAAGTGAAAAAGATATTTGCATTCCGCTGACAATTTTTGGACGGCCTATATGAATTGAATGCAATGAATGTTGAGCAACATATCCACAGATTTTCAGACATCTGATTCAAATGCCATTCATCAAACATTTAATTTGCACTAATTTTGGCAATATAACCGACAAGACGACATGCGAACAATATATCACATTTTACCAAACATTTTTAATCGGTAGATTAAGAATTCAATGCGAGGGATGTCGACGATGTTAAGTCCGCAAATTTTCAGTCATCTGATTTAAATGCCGTTCAATAAATTTAAAATTTGTACTATATTTAGTAGAATAATCAATAAACTGGTAAGTGAATAAACTATCGCATTTTTTTCCTCCCAGTTTTTATCTTTCGGCTAAGATGTTATCATAGGTTATGGAGAAAAAAAAAGTTTTCATCGAGTAGTCCGATTACCAGCCTGTGGAATTATACTTGAAGCTTTTATATTACACATGAATACGGCGATACAGTAGATTTTCCTGACTCATCATTCAAATTCAAGTTCTAAAATAAATCGTCATCTTTTTCATCTAATTGTTACTTCCCTGGTAACGAACTAGTGATTTTGTTTTTATTTATTTCACTATGAGAATTGTCTGACAAAAATCTAGTTAATGGTTAAATTAAATTTAATAAAGCACTCTTTTTTTTCTTTCGACACTCTTGTGCATATACATGTTAAGAGTTACTTAACTGTAGCCAAATTATGTGAATTCAATATAAATTCTTGGAATAAGTAAATTGCTTAAATGTAAATTAAGTCAATTTAACAGTGTAATATCTGTTTAATGCAGTCTAATTTATCAGGCTGCAATTATTACACCAAAGAAATAAAACCGACCGCAATTGACGGCAAAAATAACTATATGTGGTATGATAGCTTTTTAGCGACACTAAAAAAATTTATTCACTTGTGCTTTAAATTTGTTAAATAAATTACTACCTAAATTCTTCAGATTTTTCATTCAGTGTTATAACTATGTAATTGGGGAGCGTATGTTTTAATTTTTTTTTTCGTGGCAAAGACTATATAATTACAGGTTCTTCTAAATTTTTTATAGACGTTGGATAAGGATACTTTGATAAAAAGATGATTAAAATAGTCATTCATAGGATAGTTATATATAACATATTGACCCCTTGATATAAGAATTTACTTAACTTCTTAATTAAATGGACATCGTTTTGGGATAATTATTATTATTTTAATCCCTAGAATAATATAAAGGTATTTGAGGAAACGTTGGATCTTCAAATGATTTGTGCATTTTAAATTACTTAATACTTCCATTTAATTGCTGATTTAAAATTAAAAATTTAGCAATTCTATGCGCGAATCAGACTTGTCAGTGTATATGAAGGGATTAAGAAAAATCAACGCATATAACTGAGGTGGATAAAACTAACTTTTTGAGAGGTTTATGGGCTCACTTGCTAAACTTCGGGGGGGGAAAAATACTTAACCATAAGAACGCATGACTAGAATTGAAGATAGGGGAGTTCTATTCAAGATATAATTGTTTCCTAATAAAATGCATTGGTTTGTTAAGCCTAAATATACACTGAAGAATAAATAGATGAAGAATCTAATGTTTTAGTAGTCAATTTTCCACAAGAACCTTTTTCATTTCTTATATAAAATATTTTGTTCATATATTTGCAAAACATTTTTTTCCAACCTTCATAAGAAACAACGTCATTGTATCTTTTCTGCATTCTAAATTGTTCATGTCTGAAGTAGAGTAAATTTTTGTTGAGCCCACGCACAAATTCGAAATACATCGTACGGATTCGAAGTGCTTCTGAATTCCTGCTCCTTGTGCCATTCCTTATTTAAAAATTATTTTAGGTAGGGGACTACGCTTAAAACAAATTGCGAAAACATCGAATATTTTTTAAAATTATTATTCTGGATTTCTGAAAAAGTTTCTTTTATAAAACTTTTTGAATTTAGTTTCAATAATCATTTCATATTGCTTCTGATATAAAATGATAAGATCACGCATTTGTTCATTAATCGTGACATGTCATTCTGGCACAATTTGTATTTCTGTCTATATACAAAATCTAGAATGAAATAAATTAGATGTCAGACAAATTAAATCTTAAGAGTCTCATAAAAAAATAGACTCAAATATTGACAATCTTTTGATAGTCAGGGGGGAAAAAAATTGAGAGCATTTTTTGCAAATATCTTTATAAATTTTTAGAGGGAAAGCAAGGGTCAGCATCTGAATAAAAAAAATTATAATAATTAATTTAAAATTATAATAATAAATAATACTTAATTTTTTGTTAATTAAATGTAAAATTAATAAAATCAATGTAATTAATTAATGTAGAATTAATTATTATATGTTATTTTGAAGACAAATAAGAGAAATTGCGCTTGCCTCCCAGTCGGAGCTGTCTTGCCCCCTAGTCGGCAAATCGCTGCCGCCGCCTCTGTGACGATCCGAAATTAATTTAAACAATATTTGATTATTATTTGAGTAAGTTCGATTGCACAGCCTTTATAATTAAAAGAAAACACAAAATTAAGTAACTATCAAAGCACGACAAAAACTGTTCGATTTCTCGGACATCTCTTAAGACGTAGCCCGTAAGCAAGTGCTTACCTTTTTTTTTTTTTCCCTTGAGTGTGCAAAGAGAAATATTGTTGTAGTCAAAGAATTCGATCTCGTGATTCCGACGAATTTCCGCTTTTCAGACCACATTGGAAACAGAAAACACTTTTTTGGAATAATGTCTATCTATCTGACTATGAACATGATAAATCAAAAACTCTTTGAGCTAAATGGATGGTATTTGGTATATGAATTTCACACCAAATTTTTAGATTTCTGTCAATTTTGAACAAAATCCCTTCAGAGGGAGTCTGCCTGTTCTACTCGAATACAAATGAACATGATAACTACAACGGATGAGCTAGATAAATAAAATTTGGTACACAAATTAAGCATTTATAGGTAGATTTCTTTTTAAATTTTGAACCAATGTCGCCAAGTCAGTCACCGGTGACTCACAATGTTCTTTCATTTCATATCTCGTCAATCGCAGGTGACTGACTTTCTACTTTTAGTTCAGGTCATGTCAGTCACTGTTGACTGACAATACATTTATTAATTGAAAATAAAATGATATTCTCTTAATGAATTTTAATCTGGAGATTAAAAACAACGCACCTAACTGTGTGCAATCTTATCGCAATTTTACATAGATCTCTGGATATGATTATGTCAAAGAAATAGGATATGGCGGATTAGACAGAAAGGAGGTCAAAATAGGCTTGACACTTAAAACGTTGATGTTTGTTTAATCATTAGGTTCATTATTATTTTAAAACTTGTCTTTTCGTATTATTTGTTTACATTTTCATATCGATAATCGGATAATCAGTATAATTTTTTTTTAAAAAAATCAGAGACCGTTTGTGGATAGGAGCTGCAGAACTGCGCACCGCCATACTGTAGTGGATTTCCAACCATGTAGTTGGAGTTGAAGAGACCGCACATGGGTCGATTCAAAATTATTATTTGCATAGTTGCCAAGCAAATAAATTTGTTAAAAATATAAGTTCTATGAATTATAAAATATTAAGATAATACTAATCACTTCGTCAAGTATAATTGATCAAACTGTTTATCTGATTTATTGCATTTATTTAATTTTTACATTACTTATACACACCAAGCCTCTGCTTAAATATAATTGTACTTAAATGTGAATGCTGCACAGTCACAAGTAAAAGTTAATAAATTTGTAAATAAAAAAAAACATATATTTTTACACAAAATCATTAAAATAAATCATTATCCTATCCGTTAAAATGTTAATTAAATTTAAAATGTGCTGAAATGTGAAACTAAATTGACCAACTTATTAAAGAGGAAACCCATAAGGTTTACTGTCTGTGGCCGCATAATTCTCACAACTTTTTTTAATGTATAACTTTAAGCACGTCTTTATTTAGATTAAATATAATATGTAACAATTAACGATTTTTAGTTTTTAGATAATATAGTAATTTTCTTACAAGGGGGGAAGGGCAAGATTACTTTTTAGCAGAACTCTGGAAGGAAAACAGGATATACATATGTAATGATATTTTAAACTCTTAATTTAATCCAAATTAATTTCCAAAACTACATCTTAATTTAGTCCATCGCAACTTCATTCTAAAATATTCCTTATTTCGTGATCCAACTCCACTTTCGGTTTAATTAATTCCTTTGTAAAAATAATGCGCAATCACTTCTACGTATTAAATGAAAGTGATATCTTCGGTGCGCTTGAAAAGTTGTCAAAGGTCAACACATGTATTCCATTGGCGCGTGGCCGGAAATCCTATGTTATATAAAACTAGTGATCATTTGTTCGGCCCTTTTCTGCCTTCTTCTTTACTTCTGCTTTTGTGCCGCACTGCGTCTGCTTGTAAATAAATTGCTTTCTCAAGATGGATATTAAAGAGAGAATAAAATAAAATTAAAACTACAAAGTCTCTTTACTGCTTGTCAAACTTGCATTCTGCTTCAAACAAAATAATGCTACATATTATTTAGCCAACAGGATTCGAAATCCATTACATATATATATATAGCGAGAAAGAGAGAAAACTTTTAATTAAGAAAAGTGTTGCCGCTGTTGGCAATGCCAGCATTGTTTGATGTGAATAATAGAATTTGAAAATAAAGAAAAATTACATATTTAATGGTTTTATGATGTCATGAGGTTCGTCTCTATTAGAAAGGCTTATTCACGCAATAAACAGAATTTTTAAAATATCACGGCTTCATGTCTATCACAATCTCATGATTAAAAACATATTGTTGAAGTATCATGAATATCAAGTTATGCTTAAGAGATATATTTGAAATTAAATATAATTAATATTCTCGTTGAACCAGTTAGTCGCCAAAGACTGTTGGTGATTTAAAAAGTGAACCGGTTTTCGATAGCTTTAAAAAATAGCTCACGAAATGTTCTAAGAACATTCCTCATATATCTCGAAGAATCCTCAGATCTCAGCTACTGGTACAGATATCATCGTAATTCTTGTATTTTCCTGAACATTCGCTTTTGTCGAAGTCCGGAATCATTCACTAAGTCTACTTTGAATCTATGTTTCATACTCTTCCTCATCAGAATAAAATTAAATATAATTCACTAATTGCAAATTTAAGTGATGAAGTTTTAAAAAAACAGCTCTCTCCGGGGGGGGGGAAGCATGGGAATGGTCTCCCCAAAACTTTCTCTCTTATTCTGTAATGACGATATTATCCCCTCCGTCCCACTTCCTAGCATAAAACAATGGCAAATGGGTGATGTTGGGAACCCAACGAGTGGCCACATTTTTGTTTCCAGATTCTCCACATGAGCGCTTCATGCTTTCTAAATATAGTGAAGAAAATTAAGAATGCATTAGGAACGCTTTTTTTTCAACTGATCAAACTCAAAATTTGGCAGAGAACTACAATTTCAGTTACAAGATCACTTGTCAAGTTTAAATAAAAAAAATCTTTGCGTATTTTTTATTTACAAACAGACAGAACGATCCATCCCTTGACAGATTTCATTCAAATTTGATAAGGATCTACATTTTAGATTCTAAATTTGTGTACCGAATTTCATTTATTCAGATTGCTGCGTTCTTGAGTTATCGCAGAAAGTACAGATTGACGAATGGTCATCCTCTGACAGATTTGATTCAGAATTTCATAAAAAATTTACACCTCAAATGCCGAATCTGTGCAATCAATTTGATTCACCGGTCTCTTTAAGTTTGTGGAAAGATTTTCTCTAAATTTATTTCATTCAAGATTTGATACAATTTATGCATTAAGTAAAAAATAACAAAAACATAGAAGTTAATGTGATGTAGATAACATTTGAATTTCTCTAGGCTATACTATTCACTCGCATTAGATTTAACAATTTTTTATATAATTTGCAATCGTGGCTGATCATTGTATTTCTTACAACTACATTTCAAAAGAATAACCTTGGTGAAAGTTTGCTTGAATTCTGTTTAATTTTGGTTTTCATGTGACCTTGCGACACCGACTAGAAATGATTTATGTTTGGCGTCCGATTTTTGAATTCACACAGTCAATTGACGGTGTGGAAAATTGAAAGCTTTTTAGTTTGATTTAATTTCATTTAGTTAGTTTTCAGTTTTGCTGCACGTCATAATGTAAATTTTTTTTTAGCAGCATTGTAGAATATTTAGACTCCTGAGTGAAAGTTTATAAATATTTGCCCGGTTCAAGTCAAAAATTTACTAATCTTTTTGGTTTAAACAGGACCTACAAAACAGTTCAGAAAATTTGACATCGGAAGTTTCACTAATCTTCCTGTTTCCTGGAATTCGAAAAAAATAAATAAATAAAACATTAGGATTACGCTTGCTTGTAAGCGATATTGTTCAAAAGCATGAAGTGCTAGAAATGTGAAAGGTTCAGTACTATGATATTATCAATATGGAGAACTATAAATATGTATGAAAGCAATCTTTGTTAAATTTTGTGCCGAATTGATTAACCCAATTACACAATATTTCGAAAGACATTCTTGATATTCATCACAATGTTGCGATGTTAAGCATGATGTACTTCATGTATGATGTACTTACATGAGAGAATTCAGGAGAAATAACTCCTACTGATTTAATCTAGATTTTAGGTTTAATTGCCTGATTTATCCTGAATTAAAATATAAGCCAGTTCGAACCACTGTGATTCATGCTTCAAAAATGAGGTCCTAAATATTAGATTTAAACTAAGTTCCATCGATGCATCATAAATAAGAATTTGTTGCATATTATTATAAATCTGTAATATCACTTCCCTAAAATGTTAACCTCAACGTTGGAAAAACAGATTTGTAGATATTCTTAGTGAAGGATTGGTTTGGTTATATTAACGTCCCGTTTGAAGCAACACTTGGGCTATTTTGGGACGGACCTCGTAATTTTGAACCACGATCAGATGACGAGGACGACACCTGAGCTGGCACCCTCCTCTCCACACCACACCAGCGGGAGGATGTTTGGTCATGACGGATTTAACGTGCAACTGACCCCCTTACACGACGGTTCTTCGGTGGAATCGGGCCTCGAACATGAAACCCTCCGGTTCCGAAGCCGAGATCTTACCGCCAGGCCACCGCGGCCCTCTTAGTGAAAGAAGAATGAATACTAATGTCAATGATGACAAATTTGGCAACAAAAATTAGGGCTCTGAAAAATGCAAGAATTATGAATTCATAAGGAATCGAGATCAGAATAATTTTCTGGAAAATTCTATGCCACGTCACATCTTGTCGGAAGATTATAAAAGGCGAGGCATTCATACGAGGATTATTTCCCCTTTTGGAGAGTTGATTGCAGAGCCAGATCTATAGCTGTGCTTCTTGAACGGTTATAGTTCAACTGCATTCTACTTAAGTTGTTAGTATCTACAAGTACAGTTTTTTTTTCAACGTTCGATCGTACGTTTTGCTACCACAGCTTCTTGTTTTTCATGTAATAAAACATCGTTATATGCTACCGAGTCTGGTGAACGATTTGTGCCGTACACCCAATTGATGATTTTCGTAGCAATATGCAATAGAACCTCCATCTAATAAACGCCCTCTTAACGAGATTTTCTGTTTAACGAAATTTTCTACAAAACATTAACTTTGGATGACATTTACATAATTTATATTTACCATATTACAAAGAATAATTTCGGTTTAATGAAGTTTTTTGAATTTTCAAGATGTCCCCCAAGAATTTTCATTTGGCGAAGTTCCAACGAAACCTACAAATTGACTGCCATAATCTTATTTTATTTCAGAGGATACAAAGCTGCCTAACTTTCTCCACGTTCCTAAAAATATAGAGATAACTGAATATCTTATGAAATATGTCATGATGGAAAACAATATGAAACGTAATGAAGACACTTCAGTGAGCGATGAAGATGATAAAGAAGTGGTGTGGTGGTATGTAGATTATTATAATCTATGCAGGAAGCAACAGGACGAATGTTGTTGGAAATATTTCTTTAATAATCACATTCACACACTTAAACATACACTAACACAAAGACAAGACATTCATGCGCGCGGCTTCACAGTTCAGCATCACATCTCATTCTAATTACAATCGCAATGCACTATGGGATGACATATCGGATGACCTAATCAGGCATCGCCATCTAGTATCCAAAAGAGAAAATAAGAGTAATGCAACTGCTACAGTGGTTATTATAAAATACGTACAAGAAAGAGTGTTACCGGCATTTGATACTTACGAAAAGAATTACCGTTTCAAGAGAATGTCATTCATGACATGTTTCAATCAAAGAAAAGAAAATTTAAACGAAAAACTTGTTATTTATATCGAAACTGTGAAAACCAGGAATAAAATCTTTTTTCACGGCTAAAGATATATATAAAAGTAGGTATATAAATTTCGGTCTTTGAAAGCAAAATGATTTGAAAATCCCTGTTCAACGAATTTTCTATACGACGAAGTTTCTAATGACAACGTTGAGATTTGGTCAAATAAAAACTAGACTGTGCTTCCATCAACAAGTGAATTCATTTATTTTTCTAATAAGAAACATTCCTATTTCAAAATCCATCTGAATTTCTTAGTCGTCTTTATCTTTTCTTCGTCTTTTTGTTTATCTTTTCTCTTCGTCTTTTTCTTGTTTGCTTTGAATAACCATATTTACTTGTTTTCATAAAGCATAAAAAACTAAAAATGAAGCGTATCATAGTCATTAGAATTCCACTGCGGTAAGAAGGATGAACCCGTATAGACAAACAGCTAAATCCGGTAGCAAATACAACGTCAAAGTGAAGAGTGAAAAAGAAGGCATTTTTCGAGAATTGTTTCTTAATTACTGTTATTATGTCTTTTGTTCGGAATATATTTTTGACCTAGATGTGATATTAAGCGTGGCAAAAGCATTAGGCAGGTAGATATATCTTGAAACGATCTCAAGCCCATTCATCTCTTGTCTAAATTTCAATTTTAAGAATTTACTAAAAACACAAAAAGAATTTTTTTTAAATAAGATTTCATCTAGAAATGAAACCTTTTCGTGTCAGTCTATGCGGTCTTAATCTTTGGGATATTACACTAAATGTTGTCAGCAAAATATTTCCTCAAAGCTCATCAAAGAGATTTAAATGATTTAAAGATATTTTTTTAATATACCGAATGGCAACCTGAAATGTATTTGATTTCTGATTATTACTGATCCATACTTCATTTTTTTTACACCTCGCTTACAAAGAACTAATGCAAAGAAAGAAAGTAATAGCGTCTAATCCGTAATATTGTCGCATGCTGATGTTCTATGTTTATTTTTGTCCGGCCTGAATGCATCAGCTATCAGAAATTGCATTCTGTGTTTAGCCATTTTTTTATCCGATGATTGACAAAAAGAATTACCCTCTAAAAACATTGTTATGTTAATAAAAATTAAAATCAAAATTTGGCTTTGAAGTTAATGTCAAATGGAAGTTTTTTTAAAAAAATAACGTTAATAGAGATAAAAAAAAATAATCGACTGATTTGAAAACATTCCATAGAATAATTATACTGATTTCGATTTCACTACAGAGTTGAAAAGTATTGATACAATTTTTTAAAAATAAATTGCAACAATTTATTAAAATTAAAACAATTTACGCTGGAATATAATTAAATAAGCTGCTCATTTATTTGAATTTAAAAAAATAGTACAGAAAGAGTTTTTATGTAATTTTAATGCATCAAAATTCTTGAGAGAAAATAACACCATTTCAATCAATCTTAAATTACGAAGTCAATTCAATTTTTTTAAAGTTTTCTTTATATGAATCTACTAACTTAAATGAAAGTCAGAGTCAGTTTTGATAACTCTGTATAACAGTCTGCTCTGTTGAGTGTTTTGAGCGTCATGCAAATGTCACGAAATAATTTATAAATTCCAGGCGGCTTGCATTATCGTGTTGATAATTTTTTTTTAAATTACAATCAGTCAGAGTATTGCTGCTTTTCATAGATAGCAAACAATAAAAATTTGTTGAAGCAGTTATTATGCTGTTACAAAAAAAAAAAAAAAAAAAAAAAAAGAAGTTTGAGATAGAACAATTTTCTGGAGTCATTTTAAATAAGTAAACTGAGTCTTTACGAATGATAGTCATTCAAATAAAAATAAATAATTTTTATCGAAATGCATAAAATTGTCCAATTGAAAAGTATTATTTCTATTTGTATTTAGAAATACTTTTTAAATAAACACATTTCTATCTGTTGTTTTGAAAAAAAAAAAATTAAAGTTTTTTGTGTCATTTGGTTAGAAAAAAAAAGCCTTTTGGTTCATATGCTAAAATATATGTGATTGCCTCTTAGTGTTATCATTTAAACTAGTTTTTAGAATTCGAACGAACGCTCTGAGCTTTTATAATTACTTTATAATTTTATCACTGTCACGTAAAACTTCAAAGTAACCTAAATAAACATTCATTTTTTTTAATCGAAAAGTACGATGCCTTTATCTCTTTTTATTGTTTGCAAATTATAATAGTTCTAAAATATGATTTTAAGTTTCAGATCACGATTCTAAAAAGAAAAGAAGAGGGAGTCTTGAATGTATTTGCTTATTTAAATGATTAAAGCAGACATTGACAAGCTTAGTAAATTAATTATATTGATTGGAAATGCAATGGATGACGCTTATAGGATCACTTTGGGTCCAATTTAAAATTATCAGTACATTCTAACAGTCAATACATTGAAAATATTTAAAAATGATACACTTCTATAAGTATGCAAGATCAGCTGAGAGAAAAGGCTCGCGTAATATCATTTTTAAAAATTAGAAGCGGATCATGGTAACCATGGTGTCACGCTTTAAGATACGGTGATTCCAGGTTCGAGACTCGATTTCACCAAAGAATCACCTTGAAAGCGTGCCTAGTGCACATTAAATCCGTCAAGGCCAAATGCTGGTGTGGTGTGGAAGCTTGGAGAGGGGAAGCCAGAACAGGTGTCGTTCTTGTTATCTGCCCGCGGTTCAAAATTATGAGATACGTCCCAAAATAGCCTTAGTATTGCTTTAAAACGGAGCGTTACTATAACTAAACTTTAATAAGAAATATCTATACTACAAGATTGAAAAATATTCATGTATATTTAATTTTTTAAAACTTATTTAAAAAGTTATCGAGACTATTGAGTTATCAAGTATTCATTGGATAAACCTTTTATATGAAAAAAGTTCAAGCAAAAGATTCAGTACAAATATTAGTGACCCCATATCTTAAGGGTCGAAGGGTTTGCGGAGTTTCGGTGTTTCTTCTCTGACCCTTCTTCATCGTCATTGTACTCATGCTATATGCCGGCATCTCTTCGATTTCACCGTTCATAAAAAAATTATTTCTTTTGTATTTTTTAAGCTGTCTTCCAGTTTATGTCAACGCAGAACATCGCGTGAACATCGAAATTGATCAGTACAAGTTAATTGTTGATCACTAGAACAGTCATATTTCCTGATACAAGACATCCGTTCCTCACTATTTTAATCAATACAACTGATTGATCATTACTTTTGTGATCACTACAATGGCAACTTTGCAGTTTTCAGAAGAGCCAGGTAATAATTATATTACACAGAAAATAGCATTTCTGCGTCCTTCCATTTTGTATCTTATAGATTTAAAAGGAGAGTGACGTCGCAGCACTGCTTAAAACAACGTGCAGTTATTGTTAAACTGAGTGTGCATCTATGTGTAGCTATCATCTAGTTGCTTGTAACAGATCTAAAGATTTAAGCATAGTATTTATGAATTTCTACATCATAACTAGATGATAACGGGAGAATAAATGCACAGATTCTCACGATAGAAATGATAAACTGCTTAATCCAGCTGAAAGATTTTTTTTTCTGTATTTCCTGACTTTTGAATGAATTTAAAGTTGTTCCTGTTGTATATGAAAACAAACAAACATCAGCAGTCTGAAATTTAGCTTTTCAGCACCAATATTCTTAAAGCCTAAATTTCACCAAATTCTAAAGCCCAGCACCAATGTTCTTAAAGAAGAAAACTCTATTTAATGTGCATTCTTTACCAACGCCCTATTGATAAATAACATAAACACATTTGCATAGTATTCCACTGTTGAATGAGGATTATCAGTCACCGGTTGAATGAGATATTGTTTCTATAAAATGACCGTTTTAATGAAAAAAAAACGAAAATTAGTTGTCAGTTATTAGAGTTAGGGGATATCTGGTAATTAACACGATTTTAAATTCTATTAAATAATCCTGGCTGTAAAATAGATGTATTTTCTAAGTTATTAATATAATATTTGTTTAAATGTGCATAGATTTTTGGGATTCCCTATATTTTTCACTTGGCCGTCTTTGGTTACCAGCCAATTTACATGAAATATTAGCTGTGTTCCATTTCAAATAGCCTTTTTTAAAGAAGAAGAAAAAGAAAAAAGAAAAAAAAAAAAAAACCCTGAACAGCTTATTGTACGTATGGTCTTTTTAATGAAATCTAGTTTAGTTTAATTATATTAACCTCTCTTTAAGAGTCAACGCAGGGTTATTGTAAGAGGGAATTCGTAATTTTGAACTCCAAACAGATGACGAGGGCGATATGAGCTGGCAGCCCCTTCTCCAAGCTTCCTCACTACACCAGCAGGAAAAGGTTTAGCTCATCAGAATTAACATAACTATGCTCACGTATATGACAGATCTCGAGATCTTACTACTAGACCACTACGGCCTTTAATGGAGTCAGATCATTTTTAGATCGCACGAAGATCGGAGCTGCCTACATTATCTAACATGAAGTTACGTGATGATGTCACTTCATCTGTGCCTTTGATTTAATATAAATTTGTTTGTCACATTTAACGTGGAATATGAACTAACTACTTAGCTGTACTAAAACATGCTGGGAAAAAAATCAAATAATAGCAAGTATCATCATTCAGAATACATCATTTACTTATATACTTGAAATCCTAGAGAGCTTTGTTTAGATTTCACTAACTGAATGAAATAGAATTCAAAAGCAAAAATCCACAATGACAGTCTAAGGAACATTAAAATGTAATCAGAATATTCATTTCTGATTTTGTTTCTTTTAAAAATGCCAAAAGCAAAAATTAATAATGGCAGTCTAAGGAACATTAAAACACATTCAGAATCTTTATTTCTTCTCTTTTAACAATAGAAACCGTATATTAAATGTTTGATGGAACAATGAAAAATGGTTTGAATTTCATTACAAAAAAGATATCATTACAGGTTTTGAATAAAATATTTAAATTATCTGACTATTTCATTGCCAATTCTCAAATTTAAGGAAAAAGTTATACAATAATTAAACTGGTATTCTTAAAAAATCAATTTAAAAAAATTTGAAATGGCATTTTAAAATTTAAAAGTTATTCTAGGGTAATAATGTTTTAAGATGGTATTGTGAGAAAGTGCTACTCTCTTCCTTAATTTTTAATTTATCATTCGTTTTTAAAAAATCGCTACCATGTGCACATTCCCACCCTGCAAATTATATTTGTAACAAATTTCGTAGTTCTAGAGTAAGCAATTTTCCATTATAGAGTGCCGTTATTCTTTATCATTAGCAAGCATTAGAATTCAGTAACATAACTGAATGTTTTTACAATAAGAAAACAAAGTCGATTGTACGAGAACTGAATAATTCTCTGTGTATCCTGTATTAGAAGCGTCAGCGGAAGCGCGTATTTCCATAAATATTTCTTTCTTCCGTTGTGTGACTAACCCTTATCTAATCTACATCTGTATTAGTTTTCTATCGGCAGTTTTCATCCATTTCTAATAATTTCATTGCATCCGATTCTTGGAGGTATCTGTTACAAACATACGAAGTAAGCAATTGTCTAGAGCCTTCGCAACTTTACGGAACTTCGAGAATTCTTTTCAGAGTTTTTAAAGTGATTTCGTTTAGATTGCAAAAGTCGTGTTCTTGAACTTATTCATTAAAATTAATTAAATCATTATTAAAAATCAAGAATTGATTAAATTTCAGGACATTAAGCTTAGAATTGTTTTTTCACGTTTTCAAATTCGCCCTTAATTTATGTTATAATTACATGGCCTGTTTAACTCGTAATACAGCAATTTCATTTTATAATACTTCGTTTTATAATATTTAAATAATAAAAAAAAATGGTTTTTGAAAAAAATATTTTTTTTTTTTTGAAATTACCTTTAAATGAAAACTTTTTATGAGTGAGATGTGGAACCCAGTTCTTTTAAAGGTAATCTAGAATCAAATATTTTGTTAGTTCAGCTTTTCTATGACACTTTTTATTTAACTAGTCACCTCAGACAACCGGATGGTTCGCCGGAAATATTAGTTATATTTGATTTCAGATAAAACGTTTAAATATAACTTCATGCCAATAAACCCACCAAGTTGTCTGAGATTAAAACAGTGCTATATTTTTTTGTGTTAATTAATTTCAGTTTATTGTGTGCATGAACCTTTTTAATGGAAACAATCTCATAACGTTATAACATTATTAATTAACAAATAAATAATGCTGTTACGTAAAAATTCCATTCATTTATCTTCTAAATTCATGGTATTGAAACTCTTATATTTTAATAAATTTTTATTTATCTTATAAACTACACAGATATTAAGCAGAATTCTTCTTCCTTGGCTTTTAACAATAGAAGAAAATTGCTGCGACTCGAAATTCTAAATTCGTTTTAGAATCAGTTTATTTTTGCGCAAGACAGAGAGTTTCATGAGCCTATTTACGTATGATGATGGAAACCGATCAGAGTACTTACTGATGAAGTAGACTAAAATTGATCAAATGATTAAAGAGAAGAAATAATATAACGTTCAAATGCTTTCCTTAAAGCCAACACAAGTTTAGTTTAGTTTAGTTATATTAACGTCCCGTTTGAAGCAACACTTGGGCTAATTTGGGACGGACCTCTTAATTTTGAACTGCCATCAGATGACGAGGACGACACCTGAGCTGGCACCTCCCTCTCCACACCACACCAGCGGGACGACGTTTGGTCAGGACAGATTTAACGTGCAACAGACCCCCTTACACGACGATTCTTCGGTGGAATCGGGTCTCGAACCTGAAACCCTCCAGTTCCGAAGCCGAGACCTTACCACCAGGCCACCACGGCCTAGCAAACACAACATATCCTACTTAAGTCAGTAAACTGGACTTATCATAATGGAAACATCGTAACATCATATAATCTGGCAATCCACTGCCAGATTATATGATATTATGATGCGTAATTGGTGATTAAAAATAGGCAAATCACTAAATGTAGCAGATTATTGGAACCTAGAGTTAAGAAATTTGACATAGACTCTTTTTTTTGAAAATTTTTATTCGATTTTTAATTATAAAACGATTAAATTCTAATAAATATATTTTTTTAAATAACTTCGATCGATATGATGACACAAAATTATTTTTTACACTACTTTAAAATTCGGAAAAATATTTTTTTCAATGTTATCTGTTCAATTTCAGCATAATTTTTTTACTGAAATTTCAATAAATTTTTGAAAGTGAATGCATTTACAATATTTTTTTATTGATTTAACAATTGCATGTTGTGATGATATTGACATTCATCTTCTAAGTGTTTATATATGCCATTCCTGTTATACAGTTAAAAATAAAGTTATAAAATATAATAAAGACGGGTGAATTCAGCTTAAAACATTATCATGTTACAGAGAAAAGGTTAGAATTTAATTTTTTGTGCACGTTACGGTCTCTGTTCTCATCTTCCTCATAGAAAAAAAAAAAACGCTCTATAAACATGACATTGAAACCAATATAAAGAACTTAAAAACCCCGTCTCTTTATCTGAGTCCTTATTTTTAAACGATCTTTTAAAATTTTACTGTCTCGATTACTTCAAAGCTTTATCAAATACTTATAAAGAATTGTCGGCAAAACGAGGCAGACGGTTAATATTTACAGAAAACTCTGATAAGACTGAAACAGCAAGCGATGCGGGAACAAAGGAAAACCAGCGATAGAATACTACGAGAAAACTCTTTCGCATATCCTTAAAAAAAAAAAAAATCGTATTCGCTTTTTACCGCATAAAATTGTGGACCTTAGGAAAGCCCCCGAATACCTTGCATGGTATTGGTGAACGATAGTTACGAAATATAGATCTTTGGCGTGAATCGAGCATTTTTACAGATTCTATTGAGAGAATATGTATTTTGGGCACCTTTTTTTGTCGGCCAATTAAAGCCAAATTTGTCACGAGAGTATAATTGTAGTCACAATAAAACGTATTAAATTTTAAATCATTGCGTTTATGGCTTATTACGTTTAAATGAATATGAACATACAGACCTACAGGTCTGTTCGAACATAAAGACAACATGCGAACATACAGACAGGTCAACCGTTCGATGGATTTGGTTTAAAATTTATTAAGTTGTATTTTAGACGCTTATACCAAAATTTATTTAATAAATATTTTTTAATTAATAGTATTGTCTTAATTAATAAATTTATATTAATTATTAAATATTTATTTATTTAATTAATAAATTTTAATTATTATTTTTTAAATTAATAAATTTATTACTGTTTGTGTTTTGTAACTATCGAGTTTGCATGTACTGAACAACTAGATTTGATGAAAATTTTACAGAAATCTATAAATCGGGTCCTAATGTTCAAATCCAGTCGCCTAACTTAAAGCATTTTTGAATGATCGTGTTTGCAGACTGACCTAGGCATAATGGTAACAATGCTTTTTTCGGATTCTGGGAGATCTTAAATGCGGACATTCATCAAAGTCTCGAGTACTTCGTATGTGAAAAAATAAAAATAAAGCGAATCAATGTCGAGAATCAAGGTTACAGAATGTAGTAGAAAGTCACGTTTTATGTAAATTATCACTCTCTCAGACAACACCTACAATCTCTAGTTTAGCTGTTCAATTGTTATTAATAAGTGAAAGTATAAAATTTTTTATTTCTTTTGTATATTGTTGTAAAATTCTTTCTCGCACATTATGAGGAATAAATCTGCGAAGAAAGATTCATTTAAGAGCAAAAACAAACCATTTATCAATGAAATAGAAAACTTGAAACTGAAGAACAGATAGTTATAACCAAAATAATATTTCAGATTTTGACACAATAAGCGAAATTTCCAAGGTAACAGTTAAAATAGGAGCAGTGGCTAACATTTTATTTTTAACCTTTTGTGTTTGAAATATGCAAAGTGAAAGTATTGCAATTGTTAAAAAATTCGAATTTCGGATTTTGATGTGTCTCCGTGTTTCCATGGAGACGGAAAAGAAATGCTTCTGTTTCCTCCTACAACCGAAAGATGGCGCTGCAAGACAAAATAAGACCATGAAATGGAAATTGGAACACTACCTAAATAAGTGATGGCTCTAAAAGGGGAATTGTCACCTTTTTCTTTTCGTTTATCAGTAACTATAGAAAAAATTATTTAGAGAACATTTCGTTAAAATTTGTAGAAATGTTATTTTAATTGTTCTTTTATTCATTTTTCATTTCTTTTATTTATTTTTAAAAGTTAACCATAACAAAATTTATCAAATCAAAATTTGGATCTCGATCATTTTTATTTTCTAAATAGTTTCTTTTTAAAAAAAAACTTTAAAAAAACACAGAAGGAAGAAATAAATGAAAACTCAACCAACAATATTTTTTAAATGATTAAACACTTTTTTTAGACATAAAATATCAATTTTCTTATCCTACAAGAAAATGTTAAATAGTTATTTGGGTTCAACTTTCTTCAAGACATTTTTTAGGATTATTTTCTGAAAGTTTGACTTTAATGATATTAAATTCTTTTCTTTTAAAGAATCAATTTCGATTTTTAAAGATTTCATAGGTTTTCAAGTAATTTCGGAACAATAATAAGTGCAACCAACAAGTAACAACTGCCATCAACAACTGCTTCGTTTCTTCTTTAAAAAAAAAGCGTGGAAAACATTCAAATAGTTTCTGAGAATGACTTTAATCTGATAAAAATAATAAAATTTGAAGTAAGGCAGCTTAAGAGGCTTAACAGAATAATAAAAGTTTGTATTAAAACTTTCTCAAAAATGGGACGGTTTACGATTACAAAATTTTAGAAAGTTAAACTAGAATGTTCTTTCGTTCTTTTCTTTTTTTAAATTCGTCCGGTTTTTTCCTTTGATGGTGTTTGTTAACGACAAAAAGATATCGGCTTATCGAACAAAAAAAGATATTGGACCGATTATCAGAATCAGTTGGTTTCGTTGTTACACTTCATTTATTCATTCTTAGACTTTTTCTAGTTCTTTTCTTTCTTCAATAGTTCGGTTTTTTTTTCAACTCTAAGATTTTTTTCTTCCATTTTCTTTTCTTTTTTTTACCTTTCTCGTATAAGAATAGAAAGCAGTATTAAAAAAAAAGAAAGAAAGATTAGAACTCTAGATTTTGACGAATTTCCACGTTCCCAGACCTTGAATTCGAAAAACATAATTCTGGAATCATGTCTGTTTGTCTGTGAACACTTGGTTAACTCAAAAAAGCCCTGAGCTAACCGGATGACATTTGGTGTTTCGGCTTTATACCAAATTTATGGATTTTAATCAAATTTTGAAAGAAAGCTGACAGAAATTGTGTCTGTCTGTCTGTCCGAGTAGAATTGTACCAGATAATTACAAAATGCAAAGAGCCGAATAAATAAAATTTAATGCTCAGTTTTAGCATCTAATGTGTCAATCCGAATCAAATTCCGAACTAAATCCTTCGACCTTACGTCAGGCTGTACTTTAGAATGCGTGTAAATGCGAAAATTCAGAAAGGTATGAATTTGGTGTATGATCTTGCTAATAAAATTGTAGCTCTGTGTCGAATATTGATCTGAAACGGTCAGAAAAAAAGAACCTCCAAAATACAGGGTGACCAAGAAATAACAGGAGGTGTTCGGAGCCCTGTGGCATGTTATGTACTAAACAAAATATAATAAAATTTGGCCACCATCTATCTACCTATCTATACTTATAATAAAGCTCAATGTGTGTATGTGTGTGTTGGCGCTGTACAGGCCAGACCATTCAACCTACAGCTACCAAATTTGGCATGTGTATATCTTGGAGATCGGAAATGTGCACCTGGGGGTAATTTTTTCGAATTTTTAATTAGAATTTTATTTATTTAAAAATTAAGCGAAACTTTGACGTGTTTCTGCTATAACTTCCGAAAATATTACCGCACAAAAAAGCTTTTTACATGAAGTTAAAGATCAAAAATTTATCTTTTAAATGATATCAATATTTTAACCTTAAAATTAAATTTCTATTTTTAATGAATTTTTAAATAAATATTTTAACTATATTTTTCAACAATTTTTTTCGTACAAAATAAAAATAAAATTTAAGCTGCACGAGCACGTTTCGCATTCATGGGAAAAAATGAGCTTTTTTCAAAGTGTTGTCATCACATTGATTAAAGCTCCAATTAAAGATAAATTAAATCTTTTTGGAAATGAAATCTGCAAAAATATAATTTTCGGCACGTGTCTGTAGGAAATGAAACAAATAAGAAATATTATTTTTTCTAAAAAATAAATTCAAGAAAAATTATTTTTTGATCTTTTACATTCTCTATATTATTAATCCAATAATTCAGTTTTATTTTAAGGCAAGTTTTGTTTAATATGAACCGATATCCATTCAAATCAGGGCCACACAGCTCATTTGTAAACCTTTAGTAAGACACAGATCTGCTGAAATAGTCTAAATGGAAAATGATTATATTTTATGTAACTTGATTCAATAAATGCTCTTATAAATAACGAATTTTTGATTTTACATAAAGCTTCTGCTGTGGAAATCACGATTAACAAAATGTTCTTGAAACAATAATATTTTAAATAAAAAGAGTTAATTTCCAATCAACTAAATCAATCACTTAAACTGACTGATTTATGAAAATTTGAATATCACTATTCAATAAAAAAAAGGATAATTTTAGATTTTCCATTGATCGTTTCAAAGAAGATACGCCAATCAGCGCGCAGGTTTCTCAAGATTAATTGGCTTAAGATTATGAAAATGATGAGTTTTTCTAAATTTTTAAAATTCAAAACTTCATAAATAAGTCTTAGATGATCGTGGAAAATAGAAACATTCATTCATTTATTTAAAATTTGGTGTGTCCAGAATATTTCTCAGAATATGATACCTTACTGCATTAAATTTAGACTTCATAATTTTTGAAATATATTTATAGGCAGGAACAAAATATTATTATTGATTTCATTTCAATCCTTTTGAAAGCAAAACTAAAAACTGAATTTTATGCTGAATCTGAGTAAGTTTTGTTGAATTATTCTTTGAGATATTATATAAATTATGAAAAATATTTTGTAGTTCACATAAGACTTAAATACCGAGCGATTCTGTTTGCAATACTCATATTCAATAATAATAATAAAAAATAAATAACAATAAAGATGGTAAATAAAATAAAACGCTTGGTTTTATTAAAAAATATCTTTATATTAATTGCAATTTCATCATTTCCACTTTAATTTAAAGTTGAAGTTTTATCGGAAATGACAAAAAATTAGCAAAATATATATAGTAAAGTGAACGAAACGATCTAAACAACAGTATAAGTGGTATGACTATCAAAATTTGAAGATTAAAAATGTTTTGTTTGAGAATCTATTAAGAGACCAGTTACTTAAAATATTTAATTGAAAATTGTAGCGAGCGATAATACTGTCGAACCGGTTGGTCGCCAAAGGCGGCTAGTATTTATATAAAGCTCAATGTGTGTGTGTGTGTGTGTTGGCGCTCTACAGGCCAGACCGTTTGACCTACAGCTACCAAATTTGGCAGATGTATACCTTGGAGGTCGGAAATTTGTACCTGGGGTCCCTTTTTTTTTAAATTTTTAATTAGAATTTTAATTATTAATTAAAAACTAACTTTCCCGCCAAAAAATCCTTTCATTTTCCTCACCGCCAGATGAGTATGGCTTCAGTTTATTTTTTCCACACTAATGAGGCCAGGGTTAACATTTTTCGGCCGATTATTTCAAACGATTCTGTTTATTGTCTTAATGTTTGATGCATTTAAAATTAAATATTATTAATTAATCGATCTTTCAGATTCATTTTTAAGTACTTTTCAATTAAAATAAAACAGAATAAAGGAAATTAAAAATTTCTAATCTGCATTTCTACACGAACTGGCGTAGAAAAATTCACGCATTTGCGTTCCCGTAACTGACATTGAAAATTCACGCATGCGCATTGTGTTCTGATTGTTGACAACGGATTCAACGGATTTTCAACGGATTCGGATGATTTAAATTATTTTTAGCTTAGTTGTGTGCTTTTGTAATTAAATTGTATTTATGTTAGTTATATATTTTTTGCATATGCTTATAGTTTTAAGTATATCGTTTTTTAAGTAGTTTATTTTATTTTAATTAAGTAGTTTTCGACCGATTATTTTAAACGATTCAGTTTATTTTCTTCGTGTTTGATGCATTTAAAATTAAACATTGTTTATTAATCGATCTGCTCATGATGAATCTGAGAAAAATGTGTTGACAAATTCTTGAGGTATTACATAAATGAAGATATATATTCTATAGTGCCCATAAAGAATGTTTTCAGTAATCTGTTTTCAGTAATCATATTATAAAAAATGCTTTGTTTCAGTAAAAAAATATTATTATATTAATTGCAGATTCATCCTTTCCACTTTTATTTAAAACATAAATTCTACGGGAGCTAACAGAAACTTATAAGTATACATATTACGTTATGACTGAAGGCCTTTATAATATTATGAGTAAATTATCAAAATTTGAAGTTTTAAAATATTTTGATGACGTTATTAAAGTAGGAATTGCATAAAATATTTAATTAAAATTTTAGCGAACATTAAGATTGGCGAACCGGCTGGTAGCCAAAGGCGGCTAGTACACAATAAAATATGCAGTTTCGATCGGTCAAGGAAAGAAATAGTACAAAAAAACGATAGGGAGAATCCTGGCTCTGTAAGCGCATAATGTGTGAAAAAAGAAGAAATAACTATCAATGGAAACAGTAAATAGCAACTTATCAATTACCAATGAAAAGCGTTTATTATAACAACTGATAAATTTGGCTCAAAGTGACCATCAACTTGATGTTCTAATAATTGCAAGCGGTACACGAGGTTTTCGACGGTGGCTTGCAGCCTATCGGCATTTATTCGTCTGACGTATAACGTTATTTGATCTTTTAAAGTAGGAATGTCATGTCAGGAACATGACATTAATACACAACGTCTTTCAAGTAGTTCCATAACCAGAAATTGCCAAGATTCAGATCAGTGTTATCAGTTAATGGGTGTTATCTTATACGGATAACATTTGAGAATCTTACGCAATATCTTCTGCACCGTCGAGAACGGGATATCCGTTTGTCGTGTTAGTGAATATGTATTGCTGGTATCCTGCTTATTAGCTCTCGCCTGATCCATAACGGCACTTACAACTTCTTCAACTTGTTCCTGCTTGATACCTTTACGTCCTAGGCCTGGTTGCACACCAAAAATTCCTGTTGTTTCAAATCTTTCAACCATTCTTCGTAAGTTCTTTATAGTCATCGGTTCTCTACGCACCTCTTTTAACCACCGGCATTCGCGGAGAGCAGAACTGGCATCTTCAACCCACTGATAAAACAACTTGACTATTAAAGCACGTTCACGTAGTGACAACGTCATCTACGGACGAATTCTTGCAGAATGACTTTGAATTCCTGCAATCTTTCCTTTTATCCTCGATATCTTGTCACAAAGTACCCGTAAATGCAAATTACATAATGAGGTTTTCGATTTCAGCGCCAGAATTTTCCCCTATCGGCGTTTTTAGTACTAATTTTTTTTCCTTGAAAAATCGAAACCGCATACTTTAATGTGTATGGTGGCCAAATTTTGTTATATTTCGTCCAGTATATAACATGCTACAGGGCTCCGAAAACCTCCTGTTATTTCTTGATCACCCTGTATATATTCGCTTTTTCTCACTGTACTACGAATTACAAAACCCTTCTAATATCGGCATTCTAAAAATAATAATTTTTAAAAAAACTTTGCGAAGTTATATTATGCTATGTCCAAAATTCACAGTTTATGCGGGAGGGAAGAGATAATTCTTTTACTCGCGAGTAGGCGAGAGTCCCGAGTAGACGGTTTTCGCTGGTTTTTACATGAAATAAATACTCGTTTCGCCATCAGATTTTGGATACATTTTTTTCGAAACAAAATGGTTGTTTAAGAAGGCATTACTTCATTCTTTATGGAAGGGTTTTTTTTTTTTTTTTTTTTTCCCTCTCATTACATTCGAACTATCGTTGGCGTATGCCATATGTACAGAGAAGTTCTATTGGAGGTTGAAAAATGAAAGACGCGAAAACATAGCCAGAGAGACGGATATAATAATTTTAACTATTGCGATAAAAGATACATAACGCTAATCCCATAACTGTTGTATAAATGCTTTATTGGTATTCTTTTCTTTTCTTTTTTAAAATGTGGGTAGCTTTTCAGGATTCTTCGAGTTCGTGGAGTAAATTCTTTCTTTGGAATCCCCATTGCGGTGCGATCTTTCCAGTTATTTTGCAATAAGCATTTTGTACTGTTAATTAGATATTTAATTAAATGTTTATCCTTACAAGTAACGGCACCTGGTAGTAAATTTATGAAAACATTTATATCAATGTTTTGAAATATTTTTGATAATATATTAAAAACTAAATAGTAGAAAACAATTGAAATAATAATAAAAGAAAAAACTACTTTTCAATACAAATTTAAAAAATATTTTATTGATTTTATTTAATTTATTTAAAGATATCTTTCGTTCTGTACTCACAGACTTCTTACATCTGTAAGCACCATGCTAAAATGCAAAAATTAAAAAAAAAAAAAAGCTTTTTGCTTTAATACCTTATTTTATAATTTTCCCCCTTAAAGAAATATATAAATTATTCAAGAAAGTGATTCGCTAACATTCCTATTTCTTTTTAAAGCAATTTATTTATCAAAAAAGGAGGAGGGGGAAGGAAAGGGAAAAAAAAGCGCTTCACTTAGTTTCGAACTTACGATCTGGTGACTGTGGAGTATTTAACCGATAAAATGAAAAATTATTATAATACACTTACAATAAAGAGGGGAAATGTTTTAAATTAAATTAGATGTTGCCATTTTTGCGCAATTAAAATCAAAAGAAGGGGCAAAAACACAGGACAGCATCCGTGGTTGCTCTGGCTAATACCGGAGTGGGTCGTCGCAAACGAAGTAACCACTAGACCAAGCCTGTGCGAACAGCGGCGATCTAAATATAAATTTAAGTGCTTTTTGAGGTTATCAATTCTTGGAATGAGTCGCCCTCTAGTGGGTAAAAAGAAAATGATTTTAAAACGGAAGCGCTTGTTTACTCGAACTTTTCCTAAATTGAGCAACCCTATATCTTTAGAGTTGCCTTTATGTTCTTAGAAAATAACATTTTTATTATTTTAAACGAATATTTATGTACAAAAATGGCATAAACAAATAAAGCACACTCTTATAACAACAAAAGGAATTTTGTTGCACGCATCTCTCCCTGTTGTTGTTGGCCCGTTGCACCACAAACCTATAGATTTGTTATTTGCAAGCTATGTATGTACATCTCTAAACAATTTTACACACCACTGAATGAATTTAAAGTAAAATTTCGGAATTCATCCTTGTTAAATTCAGATAATATTCTCCCTTTCAGGCCTTTAGATAATCTAATTCTGATATCATAAGATTTTTGTTCAGGAAATAAATAATTACTAGAGAGGCATTTTGCTTTAAAAAAAATCAGTTTAATTTTTAAAGGTATAAGGAACATATTATACCACTAGACCAAGCCTGTGCTAATAGCGAGTCGATAAATATTAATTTAAGTTCTGATTGAGGTTATCAATTCGTTGAATTTGTCGCCATCTAGTAGGTAAAAAGAAAATGATATTTAAACTGAAGTTCTTGTTTGTTCGAGTTTATCTCAAATTGTACACACCTATATCTCTAGCGCTGCCTTCATGTGCTTAGAAAACGACGTTTTTATTATTTTAAACTAATATTTATGTACAAAAATGGCATAAACAAATAAATCATAACAAGAAAAGGAATTTTGTTGCATGTATCTCTCTCTTTTTATAGGAGCTCCACAGTACAAATTGTTGGATTTTGATGTACCAAACTTAAGTATTTGTTATTTGCAAGCTATGTATGTACATCTCTAAACAATTTTCTAGACCATTTAATGAATTTAAAGTAAAATTTCCGAATTCATCCTTGTAAAATTCAGAAAGTATTCTCCCAAAAAAGGCCATATAATCTAATTCTGTGATCATAAGTATTTTGTTAAAAAAAATGAGTGATGTCTCATTGTGCTAAAAATAATAATAATAATAATAATAAAAATTAAAAAAAATTCTAAAATATTTTATTCCTTCTAGAAATATTCCAAACATTTCCCTTTCAGTAATGCAAAAATATTTTTAAAGGGGCGTCACTTAAGCTCATTCGTTAAAGTCGGAATTAAATGATAATCTTGATTTTAGTTCAAAAAGAACTGAAGTTGGAAAATGGTAAATGATAGAAATGTTAACAATTTGTATTATTATTATTAAATGTGTGCTGTATTATTATTATTACGTATGTTATTGCTCTTTTTATTACAAAAGAGCAATTCATTATAATATTGTAAATGTGAAAAGTGCTCGAATTCTAATGAGTGTGAAGAACAGTTTTGAACAATTACTGCTTTGAGCAGAGTTTTTTACTTTCTCTATACGTAAAGTAATCGTCAAACAATTCGAAATCGAGATTTTGACGAATTTTCACGATTCAAACTTCACCGAATTCGTAAAACAAATTTTTGGAAAATGTCCGTCTGTCTGTTTGTGAAAGACAACTTAAAAATGCTTTGAGCTGGGGGGTTGGAATTCGGTATACAGTTTTTACAATATATTCGTAGATTTACATCAAATTTTGAGCAAAATGCGTTCCGAGCAAGTCGGTCTGTCCGGCTGTTTGAATATAAGTTAAAATTATAACTACAAAACGAAAACGCATCTAAAAGGCAAATTCGATTTTCGGATACTATTGACTGTATGTCAGGGATTAATCGCCAAAAATAATATGTTACATTCAGAAAAAAAAATGCTAAATTCATGCCAAATGTTAATATTTCGTAATTATTGTACACTATACCATACAAAGCATTGTCTAGGATAACACCTTTACTATAGAGTATGCGGAAAAGTTTTGGGTTGATTATTCCAGCTAGATTTTTTTAGAGAATTTATTACATTTTTACCTTTAGCATTGTAAGGCTCAATTTATCTGCTCTCCATAAAGAAAGCTACAAAATCGCCGAGACTATGAAGATCACGTGGTATCCGAAGGGAGTAATCTAAGACATGGAGGAAATATGATAGACTAGTGACTGCAGAAGAGAGCTGGGAGAAAGGCGACAGTTCAGTTTGTTCATCATGAAACTGATGAAACTTGTTTGATTCATTTCAGACCAACACATGAATCTATGTATACGTACATATAAAGTCATGTAAAATATAATAATCTTGAAAAGTATCTGCTTTGATTTTACAAATCATTGCTAAGAGGGGAAATTCAATAAGTAGGAAGGTTTACAGTTCAAGAATGACTGACGCCAGTCGTATTAAAACTCTAGAGGAAAGATATAGAGAGAAGGAATTTTAGAGGCACTTTCATGTTTGAAATTCAATCCGGCAAGATGATTACTTGTGACTGGGTCCGGATGGGAATATGAGAAAGGGAGAGTGAACACAGGTATCTCCCCTTCCCCTCCCCCTCCCATTACGATCTCCCCCTTTTCTGAGTAACAAAAAATTTAAAATGCGAGTAACCGAGCTTTGAGGGCCCAGCCAGTTCTAATGCGGAGATGATTAATTGAAACTGGATAGTTCGAACGACGTTCAGATCGAATGTTCAGGGGGGAAAATGTTAAACACCGAGACCTATTACGGATAGAAAGCGAATCCCAGGAGCTTAGGATTACAATCATTAAGGTTGGAGCAAAAAATTCGGGGGTGAAAGGTTAGGATACAATTTCATATAGACATTATAGGTAAGCGTAGTTTTTTCAAGGCATTTTCATCTGCATCCAATACAAAAAGAAGTTTATGGTAAATTTTCGGGATCTTTCATTCACTAGAAGATTTCACTATCACTAAAACATCCATCGCTTAAAATCCTCGCATGTTTCTTCTGTAGTATAATTTTTCCAGAATCATTGATATTACATTTGCATGAAATGTGATTTTCTCTGTTATATAATATTAGTATACAATTTTATTTGATAATCTTCCAAAATTCAATTAAGAATATTTTTAAAAATGTATTTTAAGCAGCTTTTCATCTTACTAAATTGAAATATTCTTCTTAAAGCAGCAATTTTGTGTTTTAGTACTACACAATAATCTGAAATTAAGTGTTAGGAGAACTGAAAAAAATTCCTTTGATCTAAATTTGCGTAGAAATATGTCTGAGTTTTGACATGTTGGCAAGCGCTGACTTCATTTTAAAAAGCTCATTATTCGTTCTCAGCTAATTAGTTGGGCCTTCTCATCCTCTACTACATATGAAATGGTAGAGAAAAAAATATCATTAGGGAATATGAAACAAAAATGTGAATCATTACAACGAGTTATTAGAGTAAGATCCTAGAAAAATTGTACGAAATAGAGAATGCATTGTTCTTGCATATCGATGCAAAATAGTTCATATTAAAACAAATGTGTTACACAAAATTTATTATTTTGTTGACTCTAAGATTTTAAAATTCACTTAACAACTTAAAATCTTTTTTTTGTTTGTTTGTTTATTATTATTATTTTCAGGCAAATAAATTTCTTATATCTTGCCTTCAAGCTAGAATATATATCATTGGAGGTTTCCATTTCGAATTTTGTTACCTTTTTATTCTCTCGTATAGAAGTATACATAGAGAAAGTAATGCAATCATTAGAAAGTTCCAGCACAACATTTTGGCGACACATGAGCCTCTCAAACCTTTATGAGTCCAAAAAAAAATATTTTTGGCATTATGTCTGTCTCTATGAATACTATAACTCAAAAATGCTTAGAACTAGACAGATAAAATTTGATACATGGATTTTACGCCAAAATTGATGATTTTTATCAAATTTTGAACAAAATCCCTTCAAAGGAATAACTGTCCGACCTTCTGAGTACAAGAAATGTATTGACTACAAAACATACAGAGCTAAATGGATAAAAATTTGGTACACGAGCTTAGCATCTAAAGTGCAAATCCGTATCTAATTTAATACCCATACCATCAAAAGATTGATCGTCTGTTTGTAATTTCGCATGCTTATAAACGTGATAATTCAAAAACGTGACAATTCAGCTAAATGACACTTGGTTCAAGTTTTAGCTTCTAAAATATAGATCCATATTAGCGGTTAGAACTAATTCCATCAAGAGTTTGGTGTGTTTTTTAGTATCGGTACTCTGTTGGTCTGTGTTTTAGCATGCATGTAATTTCATTATTTCAAAATGCAATGATCTAAAAATGTAAAATTTGGTACATGATCTTGTCTTATGTCTACAATTGTAGTTTTATATGAAATTTAGGTATAAATCGATTGGAAAAAAGCTGTCTAAAATATATATTTCGATTTTCTAACATTTGTTTATGAACCGCATGTCAGCGGTTAATCGTAAAAGAGTCGCCAAAGATAGCACGCTTGATTCAGGCCAAAAAAGATATAAGTACTTTTCACTAATAGTATGCAATCAATACACAAATATCGGTTTTCTTTATTTTCCTAAGAGCCATGCAATTTTATGTTTGGATTGACAATAAAAATCTGAGCACTTGTGACTTTTGAAGTATCAAAGTTTACAATTTTATGTAAATGAGAGGAATATCATGTTTATTACGAAATATGAGAGTAATTTTTGTAAGGATCATCACTGATTTCAAATAACTAAAACTTTTATACTTGCAAGGAAGGAGCTAGAATAGACAAGAAGCAATTTAATCTATTTTTTTAATTAAAAGAATCTAAAGATTTAAAGGTAATAAAAGAAACCCATATATGAATGCTTTTTTCCCCCTCAACTTTCTGGTATACTTCCACTATAAATCCTTGTTATATGCTTTGTAACATAGTAAAGACAACTAACTACCCATGCGGTTTGCGGAGATTCGCCACCAACAAATGGCAAACTGAAAGGAAATTCAAATTATTCCTCTTTCCTTTCTTTCTCCCTCTCCTTGTTCCTTTTAATTAATATAATTGAATTATTCAAAGTATGAAGTCGAATTTTGTAATCATTTGGGGATATGTATATCAAGGTCGTATGTCATAATCTATTCTACGTCCTTTTGTAAAAAGGTATTGTCTCTGTAACCGATGATCTAGATAATATTCAATCAAAACCAATCGCAGACAACTCATTAATTATATCTCTTAAGGGAAGAGATGAGTCATACATTCTTCATTATAGTGTTTAAATAATTAAGTCATGCATTTTTTGTTATAGTGTTTAAATACTTAAGTCATGCAAAGGTCATGAAATCTATATAACTTACATTCCTGTATGAATTACGTATTTGAAATAGAAATAATTCATTCGTAACAAATTTAATTTATTGTCCTGAGCTAATTCATTCGTAAGTTAACAATTTCAGTGCCTTTTCTCTTCCAGTTGGGAAGAAATTTTATGAAATTTTAGAAACAAGAACAAAACATTACATTTATCTAATACATTATGTTTTGCAGTTATAGTTTTCAAACATCCATTTGCAGACAGTCAATTATTCGATGAATTCGTTTAAAAATATGATTTTGATCTACAATTGTGGTAATAAGATCATATATTAAATTTAATGTTTCTAACCTTTTCCGTTTTTTAGTTATCGTATCTACACGTATAAGGACGGATAAACAGATTTCATTCAAAATTTGATTGAAATCAGGGTAAAGTCTTAGTTTAGTGTCCCCCTTATTTCTTCAAGAATGTCAACAGTACAACGTTGCCAATGAAGAGGGCTGATGATGTAAACAATACTTTAAACTATTACAATTACCCACCATTTTCACTAAAATTATAAGATTTATTGATCATGATTGTTTTATCTAAGAACACTTCTTTTTAAACCTTTCTAGGTCACAATTGCTGAATCTTTTTTGAATTCTGAAAACTTTTGAAACTGCTGAAACTTTTGAAAACGTTTCGTTAGATAATAAAATTCTATGAGATACCTTCGGTATTTAAAAAAAATGCCAAGGGCAGAATATTTTAACAACACAAACACCCCTACGGCTTTGCTAGCAGCGGGAGCAGGAACCCAGTAGCTTCGATAGCTCATTAAATTTAAGGATTCTGAGAAAAACAGAAACAGCATTCCGCTTGCTTTTTTGGGTTATCATAATGGCGATAAAATCGAGGGCACACTATACTAGGATTCAACCAAATAAGTAGTCGGGATGTTATAATTGAAAGTAAAATTTCATCTGTTGCATTTGAGTTATTGGGCTAGACAAACATAACCCCACTCCCCCTTCCCCGATTTTTTTTTTTCTAAAGGTAATCTAAAATATGAAAATTAACTAAATCTTGAGGTCGAATTTAGAGACGACCGTAATATTTTTCTTTCGTATCTCTACAAATATCTCTACAAAACCAGAGGTGTGTTGGGGGCTGTATAGGACCGTAGTTAGACTTAGAACTGGAACATATATATACTTTGGAAAGTAAAATTGTGCACATTGGTAATTTTTTTAATCAATCAGAATTTTCATTAATTTTTTAATCAATCAGAATTTTTATTAATTAAAAAAATAAATGTTGATGTTTTTCCACCATAA
>JAPMOR010121830.1:38146-52856 GCA_026543865.1 Argiope aurantia | reverse complement strand
GAAAAATATCTCGTCAATAAGCAATTCTTTAAAATTTACAAAATAGCTGTATTTATTATCACCAGTTTTTTTTTTTTTTTTTTTTTTTTTGGCGTCACCAATGATTTCGCATAAAAATCACGTCGTGATATTTTGTTCAGTTTTAATTGAAGCCATGAATCGCGATAGGTTAGTTTTATTTCAAAAAGAATGCTGTTAAATCCTTTTTTTACCCGGACTTTCTTAAAGCTATTTTTTAAGATTATTTTCTATAAATTCTCATTCGATTTTATTGCGAAAATTCCAATGATTTGATTTTTTTCATTAAGTTTTATATCTATATTAAATATGTTTTTAACACGTATCCATTTTTATCTTTAAATAGTAAAAATATTTTCAAATACTAACGGAACATTTAAGATTTCAAGAACTGTCTTGGTGCATTTTTTTTTTAATTTCCCAATCAAGTCTAAAATTTAAGCAACTTTTAATAATAACATTAATATATTAATAATAGTAAAAAAAAAACCATAAATAAAACTTATTAAAGAAAATCCTAAAATTTTTGTTAGCTTAACAAATTAACAAATACATATATATATATGTTAAAAATATATTAAAACACTTTTCATATGTTTCTCATTTATACATCATTTCATCATATATTTATCTATTTATAATTGATTTTAATGTCAAAGTACTTCACTTATAAAATGAGAATTTCGCTCATACATCGTTTCTTAAAATTCTCATATTTTCTGCCATAGTTATTATTTCTCCGTTTCCCTAAAAGAGAAAAGTTATTCCTAAATAGAATGGAGCGCGATATACTTATCCCTCTCGTTTTCAACTAAAAGGTAAGAGAGGAAGTGATAAGCATCTGGAGCATCCCTTGTCTAGAAATTGGGAAAAATACATTGAGAAAAATCAGTTTCGAGTCAATCCGCCGAAATGGTCTCTCTGATAAATACGTAATATATCTTTAAATGCCTGCATTTTTTCTACATTGATGTTCTTAAAAATTTAAAATGTTTCAAAAAGTGAAATACTTTTATTGAAAGATAAAACTGAAATTTTGATAGAATTTAACAAGAATAGAAGATTACAAAATAAAAAAGAAATGAGGTATTTTAGTTTCAGTACGAAAAACCATTACCAATGACAGAAAAAACAAGCAGAAAGGGTTTCCCTGAAATTTTTTCGCATGCTCTTTAATAAAGGTATTACCCTTCCCCATCCCACCGTTTAAAAACTAAGGACCATGGACAAGGTCATCACTATAATTCCTCTTCGTACACTTTGTACATGAGAATGTATTAAAAGAGGGCAGGCCTAAAGCTTACGAAAATTCTTCTACAAAAGAGCTGCATGTACAAAAAAGCAAATTTCTTGAAGTAGAGGAAATATTTTACATTTTTGTCTCAAACTATTCCCACAAATTAAATGTTCATTAAATATTTCCATAAATGAACTTAACGTTTATAGAAAAATTAAAAGAAATTGCAAATAAAATAGTCATTTCTTTTCTGCTGAAAAGCCCCGTATGTTCAAAATGCAACATCGAATATCATATCAGGTGGTAAAAAAAAAAAAAAAAAATTAAAGAGTCTAAAGATGTGCCAGTTGAGAAAGCTGACAAATAGGTTAAAAATTTGCCAAAGCAAAATTGAAGGAATCCAGTTAAAGGCAATTTACGATATTGATGAAAGTAATCTCTTTTATAGACACCTGGCTTTCAAAAATTCTAGCCTTTAATGGGAACAATTGCTGTGATAGAAAATATTCTGAAGATCCCTTCTCCCTTTGTGCCAAAAGATGGAAATGATGTTATGGCTCCTCTAATCCGGGGAAATCGTGAAGAACAAGATGTTTTAATTACGTTAAAAATTATTAGTAAATGTGAAGCAAATAAAAATGTTATTATATTAATAATTTGATTTACTGGTTCAAAAAATGATAAAGATGTATAAAAAGGATAAGCTATTTTTCCTTTACCCCGTTCTCATTAGACATATTTTTTTGTAAAATATTGAAATTATTTTCGTTTCGATGTATAATAGAACGAACACGCAACAAACATCAGATTTGTTTATTATACAAAACATTAAAATACTTTTCAGAGAGTGTTTAACATTCCATATGCATTTCAAAACATCGCAGCAGGATAAAGATAAGACAATTTTAGGCTATAAATATTATCTTACTTGCATGAAATCGAGTCAAATACAAAATGGTAAATAATTGTTTTGTTAAAGGGGATTTTTCAGATTCATGAGCCATATGAATGTGATTTTAATGATCAGTATGTCGATGAAAAAATTTATGAATCTGATCATTGATAAGGACTGTAATTTTTTTTTTTTTTTTGTGAACAAATATCACTTTCGAGGAGTCTGTGAATTCTGGTACCAATACCATGACTTAGGAATACTTCAAAAATGATGAATTCAAAGAAGACAAGTTGCCTGGTTCTAACTTCAGTAATGATGATGAAAGATGCGAATAAGTTGTTCCATCTTCTAAAGACACAATAGACTCCATTGGATTGTTGTTTTTTATCTTATTTGTCAAAATTCAAGTGAAAAAAAAACATTCGTAGGACTTAATTCGATTCCAAATATTATATTTAATTTTGACAGACGATAATCTGCACTTCAAATGACGATTAAAGATTTTATCAAATTAAACGTCCACAAATTAACATGTGAATATTATTTTATTTTACAGATTGATGGCAAGATGTGGTATGATTGTTTTTGCTTTTATGATAAAAATTTATTTGAAAAAGTTAATTTGTTTTCAATACTGTGTAATAAAATGTTAATAGCATTGTAACGATAAAATCTTTTATTAAAATTTCGTATGTCTTTATTTTTATATCATTTCATATCAACCCCATGAAAGGTTCCAGGCTTAGACATCGCTTCAGTGCATCTCAAAATAGAAGCATTTATTCACAGAGTTTTTTAAAAGCTAAACTAGAATGTTCTTTTCTTTTAAATTCTTCCGACACCTTTCCTTTGATGTCGTTTGCTATTTTATCGAATGGCGAAGAAGAAATCTATCGGATTATCAGAATCAGTTTCTTTAATAGTTACACGCCATTTACTTATTATAGAACATAGTAGACTATTCCATCCTAGTAAATTTCCTTTTCTTACCTCAGATGAAAAAGGTTTTCTATTTTCTTTCATTCTCAGAATATTTTTTTATATCTTTGTTTTAAATCGAGACTTTTATATACTGTAACATATTTTTTTGGAAACAAAATCTAAAGCGATACGCTTAATCCTAGGAGTACTGAATTTTTTTCAGAGAACGAATAACGAACGTTTTCTTTCTGAAAGAGATTTTATAGGCCAAAAAGGAATTTTTGTGAAGAAAATAACATTTATTTATACAAATAATAACGAATAGCTTTGAAATCAATGCGCGAGGAAACTGAATTGAAAGTTAATAGCTATAAGGAATTTCAAATTAGTTTGGAGGGATCTGAGTACTCCATGGAATTTTTACCAACCTCAAGTGTAGTCTCAGAATGGAACAACAGGCGATCCAACAAGTGTATCCTGTACAAAAACTATTTCTTTATATATGTTTTTCACATGTTGGAGAAACTTTGTTCTCTTTCTTGAATTTTCTAAGCAAACTATTTCTATGCGGTCATTCGACATGTTCCACTTGTTTGAATATTGCGCTATTTTTTGTCGTGTTGCTACAGTATGATTTGGGGCAAATTTTAAGTTCGAGTCGCATTTTTGTAAGTGGCAAAATTATACACATACATTCAAGATTTTGTTGCGAAATGCCAGAAATTGACTCGCAAATCGCAATTTGAGAAGCTCCATTATAAGTCAAATGGTAAATTTAAATTATTAAAAGTTATTTTGTGGTTAATTTGATACTGAATTTGAAGCTGATCATTGGTCAATAAAGTTTTATTTAAGTCTTTCCTGCTGGTTTTTCTGAGAAAAAGAAAATTCTGTTCTAATTCTGGCTGAAAAATTTCCTAGGGCCATAAATTTGGGGGGGAAAAATAAGGAAATCAAATATTAAAAAATACTAACTAAAAGAGTTTTTGATTAAAAAATAGTAAATTAGTTTTAATAATTTTATTTAAGTCAGGATGATTTCTTTAACTATTTTTATACACAAATGTTGAAAATTCTCAAAGAAGGTCCTCGGAGATGTTTCGCAAACCTCTTTATTATACACTCTACTGTTTTTCAATATACTCGATATTAAATCATGATCCGGCTTAAAAACTACATTTCATACAATTTCGTTAATGAAAAGAAACGTGTCATAATTTTGTTAGAAATGTTCCATCAAGGTATGAATTTATTGTTTTTGAAATGAGAATTTGAATCCAAATGCAAACTACTGTTTTCTGAATATCTGTATTATTATTATTTCAGCATTTAGATGATACTATATCTATACGATACTATGATACCTGAACCATCATCCAAGTGCTTTCTCACTTAACATAAAATACAAACAGATTTGAATTCTGAAAGCATGCATGAGAATGCGAGTACCTATAATGATGATAGTTTATCTTTTTATAAATTTATAATATTAACTGGTACACTGAAGATATTGGATAGATTTATTTTCAGTTCAATCGCTTAGACATAACTTCATGTTCACGATTCTGTCAAATTATCAGAACATTCAAGCCGTGTTATTTTAATTGTCTTTCAAATTTTGTGTTCATTTCATACATGAATCTGTTGTTGTTGTTCCTTATTGGGTGTTTGCTATGGACAAGGCCACTGTTATGAAGACAGCGATTTTATGCCGGTGGGGGTCTCTTGTTTTTTTAGTAGCGCCAACTAGGGCCAAGAGTACGACTTGGCTACTCACACATCACTCTTCGCTTGCACAACCCCTTTTTACAGGCGGGCGCATTCACACATCTCACAGATAGAACAACGGAAAAACAATCATGGATGCACAGATCACGGGGAAGACGCGCTACCCCTATGCCAGGACGCCGGTATACATGAATCTTTCAAATGGAAACCAGTTTCCACGATATCACAACACTATTAAAAAATACAAATGGTCGTTTTTTCTAACTTCCGCAGTATTACAAATTTATTTTTTATTCATCTGTGAACTATAAAGATATTAAGCGAAATCTTTCTTTCTTAGCTTTCAACTCTAAAAGAAAATTCCGCCATTAAATATTTGATGAAACAATGAAAATCATTTGAATTTAAATGTAATAAGGAAATTTAAAGGTAATAATGAAAAATTATTTTTGGAAATCAGGCAAAAAAATATTTTTAAAAATTGGCAAAATTTAGGAAAAAAAAATTACATGACTATTAAATTGGATGATTTAAAAAAAATCTTTTTTAAATTTTGAAAAGGTGCAAAATTTAAGGTAAAAAGGTGCAATTTTATTTTCAGTTTATCGCAGAATAGCAACCAAATTCAGTTTAATTTTTAATTAATTAAATTTTCAAAAAAAAATCGTTCCGACTTGCATATTCTCATCCTCCAAGGCATGTATCAAATTTGGTTGCTGTAAGTCGAATGGTCTGGTCTCTTAAACTCAAACACACACACACACACACAGAGAGAGAGAGAGAGAGAGAGAGAGAAATTTTACTTAACAATTAGCAATGAGCACAAAAAGAGTTAAACTCGTCCTAATAAATATTGGCAATTTTTTAATTTAAAACTTATTTAAAAGATTCAAATTCTAATAAAGCTGTAAATTGGGTATGTTCAAATAAAATTCTCTCAGGATTACTGAACGTAAAATTATTATTACTCTTCTTCAATAATAGAACTGCATATTCAATAAATGATCATAAATTTGTTCAGTGTCAAATGAAATATTTTTCACCATCAAGATTCAAAGCAAAAACAAAATTAAACATAATATAATTATATAATAAATTTCATGAATGAAAAAAAAATTGGAAAAGAAATTTTAGCGGTGCTTGAATAAGATTGAAGGTTAGGATCATGCTCGTCTATTTTTGTTTATAAATGAGGAAAATGAATGTGCTTTGTAACAAAATACTTGTTACAAAACTAATTGTAGCTCAGTTTGATACAATATTTCAACTACTTTTTTCTTTCCTGTTTCACAAATTGATGTATATTTGTGCACAAATTGATAGCTTTTTTCCTTTTCCTTAACTGTTAATAGAATCTTGAATTTGTATTTCTGCCCTGTTCATTATCAACACTTTAAGCCACTTGTGACTGACTCTGAATTTCTTGTTCGGACTGCTTCTGCCACAGGCAAATCGTGCCTCATCCATCAACGGTGACTGACTTGGTACTTTCCATTCAGACCACATCAATCACTATTAATTTACAATATGCACTTAAAAAATTATTTTCCTTTTAGAAGTTTTAATTTTGAGATCACAAAATAGTGAACCAAATTACATACAGTCTTATCGCTGTTTTACAAAGAACTCTGGTTGCCAGCATATCAAAGTCATTGGATGCCGCGGTCTAGATGAAAAAGACATCAAAATAGGCTTCACATGTTAATAGTCCGTGAGATAATTAATAAACTTCTTTCATCTGGCAGGTGACTCAATCATTAAATTATTTATTTCAGCTTGAAAACTGCATTGAAATGTATTATTTCAAATAACAGTAAAAAAAAACAATAAAAACATAACTCGATAGATACATCAGTGGCTAGTTGTAAATCTATTTCTTTTGGATCTGAGGATAGCGGACGCAAAATTCAATTTCATCGAAGACCTGTGTAAACTGATTCGGTACACTTACCAGTTCTAATGTCCTACTATTGAAGATTGGCAATCAAAAGAGGATTTTCTCAGCAAATCCTGTTTTGCGACAGCAAATTTTGTAGTCGCAGATTATATCTTTTTCACATGGCTGAATCTGATATCTATTTCGCATTAGAGGTTTGGACCAGCCGATAGAAAAAAAAAATGATTGGCTTTTAATTATGAAGATGGTTTTAGCAAATAAACCGGGCAGCAAATAAATCTGCTTCCATTTGGTATGAAAAGATCCATCTACTTACTATCCAACCAGTTTTTCTTGATGGCCAAATAGGGAGTGCTTACACGAGACCAACTATTGCGCTCACTAGAAGACCACACCCACCTCAGGAAGATCAAGTGACTGCAATGGTACAATGACATATAGTTGTTCCAGATGAGAAAACTATTTAACAGTGTACCATTGCGGTAACGTCATCTTCCTGAGGTAAGCATATTTTTTTTTCTGCACGCAATAGTTGGCCTCATGTAAGATGATGGAACATGATACCGAATTGGCTGGCTAAATGATCATCAAAAAATAAGAAAGAAACACGAGTAACAGACAAAGAGTAGAGAAGACGCCAGAGAGAACAGAAAGTAACAGTAGAGAAAACGACCCGGGAGTGTTGGGATTAATAAGACTGAAACAATTTAATCAGTGGCGTTTGCATAGGGTGGACAACTACACACCAGTGGAAAACCTATCAGCGAATTGTAAAAGATAACCTAATGTATATTTTGGCTGTATTAGTACAAATATTATATTTCAATAATCCTATTGGAGAATTTCTATTACGTTGACTGAAAGCAACTGAATTAGTGGTGCTGTGCAGAGAGTGGACGAGTACTGTTGAAGTAATCCTATTCCTGATAATCTTATCGAAGAATTGCTGAAATGTTGACTAAAAAGTCTGCTTGGAATAAATCTACTACTTATGAATTATCTTGGGGTCAGTATCAACCTATTAAATAAAAAAAAGTGTATAAATACGTTTCGAATCCTTCTGGATGGGTAACTTTAAAAATTCTCATCCACTTTATAGGATTCAATAAATTGCAAGGTGCTATCAACTGACATATTGACGATTGTACGATTAGACTTAATAATATGCTAATCAAATTAATCAATCAAGTCATATTATTCATTCCCTTGATCCAAATGTATACGTGTGGAAGAGTGTAATTGTTTTATCTATGACATTAATCATAAAAAAAGGCATTCAACTTCAAGCAATCATAACAAACAATCAATACAAACATAACTCGATAAATAAATAGATAAATAAAACTGAAGATCTTCACAAATGAGATTCTTCTGTAACCTTTAACTTTTCTCCCCGTTCCGACAGAAACAAAAGTTGGCAGCCAAAAGGTATCAAATGAGCAGCCGGCAGAAAATCCAGCTTTATTTATATTCTTGCGCCGGGTAATTACGGTAAAATTCGCGAAACTTCATACTGAGCCATTAAACAGCGGCGAGCAGAAGGAAGTTAAGCGTCGGGCAGAAAGGTATAAAATGAAGAACCTGCCCGCTGAAAGTAATGTCTCAATGAAAGTTTTTCTCTTAAGTGGTTTTTCATCCAATAGGAAGGCGATGGAAAGCACAACGAGGTAGGAGCGAAAAAAATATCCAAGAATTCTAACACACTTTAGCGATAGATTCGCTCAATCTGACAGAAGCCTATCTACGGAGAGCATTGCCAAACTGAAATATACGTGCCATGTATGGCCACAATTTGAAGTGCGCCATTCTGAAACACTACAGAAGCTTTGGATAAGCAATTTACGGACGTGTTTAAATAATGCCCTTCATTCACTTTTCTATTCATTGAGGTTCTATGAAGCTTAAAAGCACTGTTCATAGGTTCAAATAATGTTAATTTTAAAATTCTGTTACTGTAATTTAATTATTTACACTAAAGGAACAGAAAATTAAAAGATCTCCAAATCAGTATCTTGGTATTTAAATTAAAAGATATGGGACATCAAAATAATTAAATACATAACTCATGATTATAAAAAGAAATTTTCTAAGGCTCTCCACATATTTATTGAAAAAGTTATGACAAATTTAACATTGTATAAATATTTTAAGCACAATTTTTTTTTTAAATTTTCTAGACAGCTGTTTCTTAAATTGTCATTTATATTATTTATTTTGGCTCTATCTCTCGATTGTTCTGTCGTATTGTCCTAATATTACAGGTCTCCATTCCGCTTCATATTTTTTTCTTAATCACAACAATGTCCTGATGGAAACTCTAATTATTGTTCTCTTAGAAAAAATTACATTGCTTCTGAGGAGAAATCAGTGTATGCAAGCATGAAGAAAGAGAATTTAAGACCCTCCAAGATTAAGCAAACATATGAACACTTTATTTACCTTTTCTTTGTAATTGGATACACTCTTATTTTCCAAAAATTCCAGAACAAACATTCTTAAAATTATTCTGTGCCTCTTTTCGTCATTCCAAAAGACATCAAAAAATTAATTATGCTTGTAAAGCTACCTAATATATAGGCCAACAAAGATGACATCCTTTAACTTTGCAATACTTTCCAGATGGAAAGCTGTGCCGAGACGACGAAACGCTCATATTTGTTGTTAACCAATCGTTGCAATCGAAGGAGCCATCTTTCTTGACGAAAACTCCGAGTGTCCATGCCCAGCTAAGCTAAATCTCTAAACAATGGTAATATTTACAGTAAAAAATAGTCAAATTATTACAGTCCAATACTTAATAAAGTTCAGTTCCAAATGATCACTTTCTTTTTTTTTTGTGCTGCTAAACATAACCTACTTTCTGAATTACCCTCTAGATTTTATGAAAATGTACTTCAAATACAAAGCATACCTTGATAACTAACTTAGATTATATGCAGTATTTCATGTTAATTTAATGTCAAATATACTCGGCATTCATTTTCCACACAAAACAGACAAGTGTCTTTAATATTCGACACACAACTTAAGTATCATGCAAAGTGTCTGTTATATCCCACATACACAAAAGTACCGTTGACTTGTGACATTTGCGTTAAACAAAACACGAAGGTAATCCATTCATAAGACATTACTGGTCGCATGATACACGCATCTTCCCTAATCATGTGAAGTTAAGACACATGCTACGTTATAATGTCATATCCTTTCTCTTCCTCTTGCCAAAAATCCAAAATTCAATTTGTTTGGCTCATTTGATATTTGTCATGTGAATATAAATTGAGGCCCATAAACAAACCATGTATGTGTAAGAATGTTGGCATTCATTATGCTTTCTGAATCCGTTGGAATTCATTATGTGCATCACCATTATACCCACCATCAATATCCATCATCGCAAGGATGTTGCGATTTGGTTTACAGTTGTAGAAGCTTGAGCAGTTGAATATGAATTTCCTTTCAGAGATACCACTTAGGATGAAAGAATTTTCGTCGCAGAATAGCTTTCTGAATGAACCCTCGTCATGAAATGCTCTGAAAGAATGGCTAGTAGCAATGCATTTATGGAAGCAATCTATGTGAGTTTTTAGTACAGATATGTCTCAGTTAATCTATTTAACAAACAATTTTTGGCTTTGATACTACTTGTAGGATCGCGGTGGCCTGGTAGCCTCGGAGCTGGAGGATCCAAGCTTCGGAACCCGGTTCCACTGATGAACTGTCAGGTAAGTGGGTCTCAAGCACGCTAAATCCGTCGGGACGAAATCTCCTCCTGCTGGTATGATGCAGAAGTTTTGAAAGGGAGGAGCTCCAGCTCAAATGCTGTCTTCATCAGCTGACCTTGGTTCAAATTTAAGAGGATCATTCCAAAATCTCTCACATGTTGCTTTAAAATGGAATTAAACTCGACATTACTTCTTTTACAATGTCTACCTAATGAGGATGAGAGTTGTCTTCCATGATCGTGAAGTTTGGATATCAAAACTTTCGTACAAATTAATGCAGATTTTATCTTGAAGCATATATAACAATTAAATGTACCTCCTTAAAATGAGTGTACGAATGTACGTACAGCTATATATCAACAGGAAAAATATGTTTCATATATATTATTATTGAAGTTCTAGTCAAAGTCTCTTAGTTCCTAAATTCCGGTTATTAGTGAAAAACTTTTAAAATCTGTGAAAATTAGAGGCAAGAAAGCAAGTCAATAAAATTGACAACATCGAACCGATATATTTTTAAAAGTTTTATGATGGCTTGAACATATTTTTCTCTTACTATAACTTTCAAAGTCGTTGCCATCAAGGTAACCAGAAATATAATATTAATGAATTAAAATGATAATTTTTTTTTTTTTTTTTTTTTTTTTTGCTTTTGCAAATTAAGATTGATTTTTCTAATTTTCCATGTTTTCTTCCAAATGACATTATTTGCATGAACTTAAGAGAAGTTGAAATGATTTCGTAGCGCACATATTCATAATAAATATATTTCCGTTGTTTACACCCTATCTCCCCATTATTTCTTAATAATAATTGTCCCCTATTTTCCTTTTTCGAATCTTAGTTCAGACATATATCGAATATAGAATAACATTTATGCTACACCTTTATGTCACGTAAACAATATAATGATGTCTGGGAGATAGGAAAGAAAAATTTCGTTTTCTTTTATGATGTTTATGTAAGACAATTCACATGGAGGGTTTAAAAAAGGGGGAAATTCTAGCTCATTTTATCCCTAAAATATGGCAAGTTAGGGGTGATATAGATAGGGAAAATCGTAATGCTCTTTCTCACGACTTTCTATATTTACCTTAGGAAAGGTATGAAGGATACCATTTATTCTTTTTACACTTTCCCCAATGTTGGCTTTCATGTGCCAACAAAATAATAACAATGTTATATAACATTTTTTCTATTACCCACTGAATGCCCGCTGAAAATCTTTTGGGTAAGCGCAGCAATCTGTGTAGATGCATAGCAACAGGGAGTAAGTGGGTAAAAAAGCCCCGGGCCCCAATCTCAGAGGCGAAATGGCAGTACATATAACTCACTGTATAACACCAAACATGACAAGTGGGTGGGGTGGCTGAAAGAACACTATGCCCTGAGAACCACTTCTCCTTCATACGTCACTGACTGGGATACAAGGAGCTCCCCTACTGAAAGTACTCAACTTTTCACTTAACCTTATGGCGCCTTAGGATTTCAATAAGTGGGTTTTGAAAGCTATTATATGGAATATTTCTAAACATACTGGAATTCTTTTATCAGAATTTTATTTGGAAATTTTCCCTTGGAAACACGATGAAATGATAAAATATTCTGTAATCCGATGTTAGTTGCTAAAGGCTGTTTTGAAATACTGTAGAACCGATTTGAAGTGAAAAGGGATCGGACAAATATGAATGCGTGGGAAATCGAATGATTTGATAAAGCCCAGAAAGTTAAATAAAAAAGATGTGAAAGAAAGAAAAAATGAACTTTAATTTATAAAACTTAATTTGATAAGCTTATGGTACAGAAAACTCTAAATTCCCTAGAATTTATATAAAAATATTTAGATTTTAATTGGTAAAAATAATTTCATATAGTTGGTAAAAGGTGATATTTATATTTACCAAAAATTATATTTCCAATTTCAAAATTTATCACTTGTACATCTATTTTTTTTCTGTCTTAAAATCCATTGAATCAATTATGCTACATACAAGGGGTGTTCAAATGAAAAAATACGAAGCGTCGTAATAATGTAACTATTAACATATTTGGCTATGACGCTATGGGAGAACGTAGCAAGACATCTAGGATTGCGATTGGATTTTCCGGCGTAGATCGAGCATGCGCGGATATCCGCATACGCAGGAGAGAACAGAAGCTATTATAAAGAGCGCCGCCCAAGGTCCGCTACTTGTTGAATTCCTCGAGAACAGAAGAACCATTAACTCTGATGTGTACTGTGAGACACTCCGAAGATTACGCAGGTCCATAAAGAACGAAAGACTCACGGAGAGTGTGGTTCCGCTCCATGATAACGCTCGTTCATATGTCTCCAGGGTCACACACGAGGAACTGACCAAGTTCAAGTGGGATCAGCTCGACCATCCAAACTACAGCTCAGACATGTCACCCTGCGATTTTCATGAGTTTGGTCCCCTGAAAAAATATCTGAAAGAGAAGCGCTTCAACTCGGACGGCGAACTCAAGGACGCTGTGAAGGAGTGGGTCTCGTCACAGCCACAGGAATTCTGGAAACAAGGAATCCTTCCGCTCGTTCATCAATGGGATCGTTGTGCTGAGGCCTATGGTGTATACTTTGGATAAAGTCTTCATTTATACCCACAATGTCGTTTCGTACCTTTTCATTTGAACACCCCTTGTAGATTGGTTATAAACAATTTGCCAATAGTTGGAATCCATCTTTTGTGCTGCTGGAGTATGTAATAATTTAATGTTCAGTTGCAGAGATATATTCCTTGATAATATCATCACATTTCCACCGCTGATATCAAGAATCCTCTCGTCGTTATGTCAAGTATTGCAAACAAAAAACGCTAAATTTGCAATTTATAATTTAGAAATTATTCAGAGTCAATTCTATTTCTGTGCTTAAAAAAGAATAATGAGAATCCTGAAAACAGCACTGGATATCGATAAATTATAAGTTGACTATTTTCGGAGAAATATTTTGTCACATGCACTTGCACATTCCAGATATTTGATCTTCTTTTTCTTGCCGATTAATGTCTTTTTATTCTCTTCAGAACTTGTAGAACAACATCTCTTGAATTTTTTTTCCCACTCAGAATCCCTTTTTGAATGTTAAATAAAATATCTTCGATGAAAATTTTCATTGCTCAGATAATATGTGCCGTGTACTGGAGTTGAATTTCAAAGTTATTCACAAATGAACGCTAACGGATATATTCTGAATGCAAAAAACATTAATTAAAATCAAATCTGTAATATCTACATCTAAATTACAAAAACTTGTGCAAAAAAAAAAAATCCTCACTTTCATGCTTGTGAAAGCAAGTTTCGTTGTAACTGTTGTTTAAATTTTCATCTCCACAAAACAATCTGTCAGAAACTAATCATAAACACTAATAGTTAGAATAGTAGCCAGTATTCACGCTAAGTAGTCAGCATATAATCTTTTTTATAGAAATCATAAAATATTCATCATCCAGTACTATAATCAACGAATTGCTATAAGAATATCTCTGCACAGAAAGCGTATTCATTCTATAAGTACTAAACACAGGGTTCAAATCGTCAAATGCTGTGATATTCGGAACTTCATAACTCGGTCAGCTTCAATCACTATTGAGTGGGAATTTTCTATTTAATATATTATTAGGGATTGAAAAATATTTTAATAAATGTGACGAATAGAATAGACAGACAGAAGAAAATTTCGAATCTAAATTTTTTTCATTTGTGTTTTTTTATTGATCCAAACTACATAAAATATAATTATTTAAGTCCCTTAAAAAAATTTTTTTTTGAAACTGGAAGTATATGCCGATATCTAAAGGTTTACAAATTAATTTTTGATTATGATTAGAGTGAACATTCTATAAGCAATTGCCATTTTTTAAATCTTCAAAAAAATCAAAAGTCTTCTGAAATTTATTGATAATTTCATCATATTATTTGTCAGTATTAAAATAATAACTCTTATTGTTTTAATATGAAAAAGAGTTTATAGTATTTTAATCTTGAGTGGCATTTGAAACTGATTATAAATTAATGAAATTAACTTCAGGAATATTATTCCTGAAATTGTTTTGTACACTGCATCAAAAAGGAATTCCTTTCTCCTTGGATAATTTGCGTACCTTCGGCAAAACCACGAAAGTCACGAGTACTTAGATTTTTATTGCCGAAGCCTTGCGCATAGAAGTCTTGTGTAGTATGTAAAAAGTATGTAAAACAATGTTAGAATATGTAAAAAAATAGTGACATTCATTTCTTCGACCAACGAAGAAACAAAATTCGACACTAAG
>JAPMOR010121830.1:0-38136 GCA_026543865.1 Argiope aurantia | reverse complement strand
TGACATTCATTTCTTCGACCAACGAAGAAACAAAATTCGACACTAAGTCATAATTTTAGTTTCTAGATAACATATAAAATTTAATATCTATAAATATTACTGTTTGGGATTATCAAGTTTACAGCATGCAAAAATATAAAACAACACACAATCAGCTCTTTAATAAATTTAGTTAAAACCTTAATATGGTTCTAAACTTTAGATACTTAAACTGTGTACCAAATCTTACCAATCTCCACGTTTCTAGTTTTTGCTTTTGTTTGTTTGTTTGTTTGTTTGTTACGTTTTATAATTATTGTGCTGTCTTGCACTCTGACAATTACATAGACAGATTTTCTAAGAATAGATTTCTTTCAAAATTGGAAAAAAATATACAAATTTTAGTAAAAATTGCATTCCAAATTTCACCAGTCTAGTTCAAATTAATTGTGAATTACCATGCTCAAAAACACTCATAATTCCAAGTATGTGCTTTTAGTACTCAAAGATTCATTAAAGTCTCGAATTCGAAATTTTTGACGATTAGAATATTTTCTCTGTGTATGCAAAAAATTATTATTATTATTATTATTATTTTGCAATGGAACTATCTTTCTATTTTTATTATAATCTTGGCCCAGTCGAAACTCCATATATTTAAAAAAAATTATTTTAAAATTCTGTAACGCAAACAAAAATAAAACAAAATGAACTGATAAATATTGCCAATATTTTATCAGAAAAACGAGGAAGAGGATTTCCTCCCCCCCCCCCCTAAAGCATAATGTGAACTGAAATAAAAGTGAGTATTATCGAATTTCTGAGCAACTGTACCGAGCTATCTTATTGCAATGTAGGTGCGTAGTTCAACTGACAAAGTAACCATAACAACGCTTCACATAATCTTCATTCATTAGTCTAAGCCAGAATCCTTGTAAATAAGACTTTTTGATTTTTCACTTTAAGATCACACTCACAAAAAAATAATTTATGGAAGAATATCTCCTTACTTTTTATCTTCTCGTATACGAGTATAGAGAAGGTATTATCGATAACAGAGAAATTTAGATTCGAGATTTTGGCGAATATCCCCGTTTCTGACTTCTCTGGGTATGAGAATCTTATTTTTAGTATTATGTCTAACAATCAGTCTGCTTGCCTGTGAATAAGATCACTTAATAAAGCTTTGAGCTAGACATCTGAAATTTGGAATATGGAATAACAACCAAATTCCTAGATTTCTATCAAATTTTGAACGAAATTATTCACAAAAGTCTTTTTGTTTGGCTATTCGATAACTGCAAAATGTAAAGGGTTATGTATGTAAAATTTGGTACGCAGGTTTCGAATATAAAGTATGGATAAATATTAATTTTTGAACAAGTGCTGTCAAATGGTTGATAGTTTGAAATCGATTAGCTGACAAAAAAGCAGACAAAGTGCATATTATCGCGATAGATTCAGTAAAAATGCTAGATTCACCCCAAAATTCAATATTTCGAAACTATCTTTCAATAATGTCATGCAAAATATTTGCGACTGTACCCAAGGTCCCTAATTTTATAAGGAGAAAAGACCTTTATTGGAAACTATGCTAGAGGGATAATTTAGAGGAGACCACTGCCGTTGGTTAAATATATCTAATGTTATAATTACCACAATTCGAATGTTCGCCACGCATGATTTATTGCAAAAATGTCAAATTAAAAATTTATTATTAATTATTGCTTATTTTCTATTATTCCTTAAAAGTTCACTTGTATTTTTATTTATTTATCGAACGATGCTCCATATCTTGTTTCAAAATATCAAATATCTGACTGATTTCTTCATTTGCCCGAGGGTTTTCTGTAACACATTCGTCACCGTTGGAATTATCAACGTTTATTCATCAATTTAATTCATAAAAAGTTCAGACTTTTGAAAATTTTGCAATAAAAAGATAGTGAAATTTTTAACTCTCCGGCGGTATTTGCTTAATTCATTTCAGATAAACTTTCATATCTGTTAAGATTTTCAACTTTAACACTGAAATCAGTATTTTCTCTACACATTTTGTTTTCTTAATTCAGTCACAAGAAACAATGGTTTATGGCTGTTCGATAGATTTCAAACCAGACTTGGCAAGTCGTTGCCCTTATAAATAAATCCAGATTGTACTTTTCCATACAATAAACAGTAAAATTGGTCTTTCAAAAACTTTTTAATAAACTTGCCATGGGCAACAGCGGCTTGCATGTCATTGGCGTACAATAGTTACGAAATATTAACTATTGGCATAAATTTAGCCTTTTTACTGAATCTATCGTGTTATCCTTGTCGATGTTTTAAGCGATTAATCCTGATACGCCGTTAATAGTGTACGAAAATTCAATTTGCGCTTTAGATTCGTTTTCTCAATCAATTGAAACATAGATTTGACACAAAACTACACATGCAGGCACAAAATCCCATACCAAATTTCATATTTAAGTCATTTCGTTTTTGAATTCTCGCGTCTACATGAGTTTGAAAGTACAGATCAACAGGCAGTCAATGCATTGTAGGGTTTGGCACAAACATGGACAATTGTTTACACTATAGATATAAATATGTTTTCCGAATCATATTGTTACGAATCCGTAATGCTGCTTCCCAGCATAGTTGGTTCCATCATTGGAAAGAATGTTTTACAGTCATCTGTATGGGACAGAGTGGGCGTCATGTCGGGGTCCCAGAGCTTGGCGACAAACTTTGCGACCATTTGGCGACTTTGGCGCCAAAATAGATAATACCCGAAACTTCGAGAATTTTCCCGATCCGTCCAGTAGGAACCGAGATACGCCTCGAACGTTCCTGATTGGTTGAGAGGCTTCTATCCCCGCCTCCTGATACCTATAAAAGGGGCTGCAGTTGCCAGAGAAGTCAAGTCAGTAATCCGGTCGAAGTCAATGAAGTCAGTCAGAGTGGACAGAGCGGAGTAGTCGGAAGCGACGGAGTCAAGCTAGTGCTGAATTGAGCTGTGCGCTACTGTCTGCAGTAGATTCTGGTTGTATGCTGCTGTTGTATGCTACACGTCTCGGGTGAAGATAATCGTCTTCTGTGCTGTATATAGTTGTCGCTTTTGTGCTGTCCTGTGTATTTTCGTGTAAATAAACGTCGTGGTTTTTATTCTACTTCTGCCTGCTGATTGAGCGTTCTCCACACCATATCACTTCCACTATCCAAACGAACCCCGGTAAAAATTCAGTAACAATATCTATCTAACACTCTTCGTGTAATTATCGTGTTAATTTATAGTCGAGCAGACGGGCAGATAGACTTCCTCTGAACATATTTTACTCGAAATCTGATAGAAACCGGCAAATTTGGTGTATAAATCGTACACCAAATCTCATTTGTCCAGCTCAAAGCGTTTTTGAGTTATCTTTTTAACAGACAGACAGACGAACATTTTCTAAAAATGTGTCTTTCGAACTCAAGGAGTTCTGGAGTTCTAAAACGTAAAGATTCGTCAAAATCACAGGTTCGAATTTTTTGACAATTTCTATACCGTCTCTATACTACGTACACGAGAAATTAAAAAGTGAGCTAAACCTCATGGGAGAAACGAGACCCTGACATTTCTTTACAAGCGAAGAGAGAAATTCCACGTACGTCAATTGTTGATATTGTTGTTCAAAAAGATGTATCGGTCCTCTGCTTCAAAATTGATAACATTACGTGATTTTGGGTTCATACTGAATTAATATTTTAGGTACATTTGAATGTTTCGATTCGGAATTGGGGAATTTTGATAATATAAAGCGAATGATAAAATTAACTTCAATCACATTAAGCGGCCTCTACTGTATAAATGATTTCGTACTTGTCATTGTTTTTTCATAATCAGTCTGTTATTATTGCTGTTTGAAAACTAGAATTTTTAAATGAAATTAAATATATTTCATTTCGAAAATTCTGAATTATGTATGAATATATGCAAAATAGAACTTGCTCGAATGTATGAATGTAAGCTTGAAGGAATTGTTGATGTTTAAATTTAAAAATCTGCTATTTGCAATTTTCACAAATTAACTTTTATGAATGGGAAAGTATTTTTGAATGAAACAAATATGCCCATTGTTGGAATTTCTCACAGAGACATAAGAGATAGAGCGAAAGGTGCATCGAATATAGTGTGGAAAGAGATATTTATAGAGTATCGTCGGGCTTCGGGGCCATTGGATTCAAAGTTCGAAATGTTCATCAAATGCTCAACTTATAATCAAGGCCTGATGCTCGGAAAATCTTCTGGGGTCAAATATCTTCCCATTTGTGAGGTGCGAAAGTTTGGACTTGCGTATTAACTTATCGTCTGATCGTAATTCAAAATTACAAAGTACAAGGATGATGAATATTAAAAATATGGAAGGATTATCTGGCTATTTGAATATTTTTTGAATTGACATACATCTAACATTATAAAATGAATACAAGCCCTAATCATATATATGTATATTTTACTTTTAATATATTTAAATTACAATCAAAAGAATTTTTCAGTCTGGAATTAAAATAAAATCTTTAAGGCATCTTTAAGCAAATTTTCAGACGTATTTCCAAGTTTGCTTGGCACCATTGGAGCAGTTGAATTCATAAAATAAGATTTATCTTTAAGAAAAAAGAGTGATTAAAGAAGGTGGTAGGTCAGTAAATCTCGTTGGAACTGAAACGTTCAGATGAAATTGATAGGAGATTCATGCTGTTGACGAATGTGATTACCATATTAATGCTGGGTTTACACTCGGCCAACTATAACACAACCAGTAGGCAGCACATGCGTAGAAAGGATGAAAATTGCTATTCGGTTGATGGCAAGTAATTGTCCCGGCGGGACAACAACATGCCGCTGTATTTTATTTTTCTCTTACTGTGCATGCGTTTGTAGAATGGCGGGTTTTTTTTTTCGTGAAAAAAATTGTTTACTTATCATAGTTTTATTCCGCCATGTGTTTGCTCTTTGTTGTTTCTGATGCAAGGTTGATTTTTTTTTCATTTTATTTGCCATTTCTTTTTTATAGCTTTCCAAATTTAAGTATGTTGACTCTTTTTTTATTTTATCATGTTTTTTTTTGGTAAATATCCTTTTTTTTTTTAATACGACAAAAAGAAAAAGAAAAGTACAATTCAGGGACCCCAAAACGGCAATTTATAGCCAAGTACAGAAAGCCTGAACCTATTTTATGAAACTGTGGCAAACATAAATCACTTTTCTGCGCATGCGTTGATTACTGGCCGTCTTATAGCAGGCCTAGTGTAAACCCAGCATAAGAACACGATGCTGCTAAATCTTCAAACTGAAAATAGACTGCAAATATTTTCAATATAGCCATTTCATCTGGCATTGCAACTCGTAGTAATAACGACAATATTCAACTTAAAAATGCAAAGCTTTAGATTGCTTGGACATTTTATCCCAAAACCAGAGTTGGGACTTCAAAATTTCTTGGCGTTGACCAAATGGAGACTCATTGACTGCCAATTATCAGCTCTACAGACTCTGCGAAATCTTCTGTGATCAAATGTTTGTCTTTCACATTCTCTACCTCGTTAGTAAGTAATTAATTGGTATTTTTTATTCGAAGGATTATTTCCGATTTATTTATATGAATTTGACATAAATATGAATTAACAATTCTTTCCTCGCTTTAGTTACTTTGTTGACTTGATATGATCGTTTCTGGCAGTTCTTAATCCCTTGACCTAAGAACTAACTTTCTAACTAGACGATGTATATAATTTTGGGCATTTATCATTTTTCAATTCCTGTAATAATATAAGGATTTTGTGATATTGAAACTTTTTAAATTATTTTATGCTTTCAATTTATTTTAGATTAAAAATTAAAAATTTAATAATTCAATACGCTAGTTAGATTCGTCATTGTAAGCGAAGGAGTTAATGTGGATCCCGAGTGACTATTTAGTATTTAATTGCACCAACCGATCCATTTCACAAATTAAGTGATTCCATCTCTATTTTAGTTAACAGATAGCTAAGAAGAGGTCATCTAACATTTTTATCTAACATATTTTTGGTATTGGTCAGTCTCTGAACAAGATAACTCAAAAACGCTTTTATCTAGATGATCGGTATATGAACCTTGGAAGAAATTTATAGATTTCTGTCAAATTTTAACGAAATCCATTCTCAAGAAGTCCGTCAGGCTGTGCAAAGTGAGCATTGTAACAAAAAAAGATGAAGAAGTAGAGGAATAAAACCTGATGCATAATTTTAGCAATTTAAATATAGATTCGGCTCCAAATTTCATCCGAATCAGTCAAAGGTTTGATCGTCTGTACAGCTGCATCCATGTAAATACAATAACTGAAAAATGCGATTAGTAAAATAAATGAAATTTCGTAGGTGAATGTTATTATAATTATAGTTCTTTGTCAAATTTTGATTTCATTCGATCGACAAAGATATGATCAAAATGTATAAATAATATTCTTCATTATACTAGGAAACACAAAACGCTTATGTACGAGACTCTAAAAATAGCAATCGGAATACCCCGTAGCTTTGATAACCTTGTTCAATATACACAAAGGAGCGGTGTATGCGGGGGAGGGGGAGAATAACACCTTTATTGGGGAATCTGCGAGAAATTTTCTTAGAGACTTTACGAAAGTGGGTTAAGACCTTAACTGATGGAAGACCAGTCCCATTTTTCTTCTATTAAATTGTAGAACGATACATTGAGTATTAATAGTCTGTGTATAGATGTCGTAACCAAATTATAAACTATTCATTGAATTTTGTTTTGTTGGTTTCCTCCGAACATGAACGTTAAGACGAATCAATTGGGAGATAGTGATGGTAAACTAATTCATAATTTCTAACCCTGAACTATCATCCTTGATAATGTAAAATATACTATTAATCATTGCAGTTTGTTAATGATAGTAAAAAATGTTACCTATCAAGTAAATCATCTATTTATCACCGCAAAACCACTTACTAAGTAATCTCATCCTAAGTACAATTGCCATTATTCTATCCACTTGTTATGCCCTGAGGTTAAGAACCTTGAGTTCAAGAACTCCATGGCCCTCCTCTCAAATCGGCAAATGATAAGAAAAAATAGGGAAAAAATTTGATTGCAAATTTTAGATTTTTACAATTAAATCTCCGTTATTACAATAAATTCATCATATAATACACGATGTGATGTCATCTTAATTATAATTTAAAATCGGCATATTTGAAACGTCTTTCGTATGGATACTTACTACTTGCAGAAAATCTTCATATCTATTAGTATTGAAGCTGAATAAAGTTTTATTAAATTTTGCGTCGTTTTGTTAATCTAATTTTAAAAATTTCCGCTACTTACCCGCAGTTTTATTTGAAATGAACTCTCAAACTTTTTTTACTGTTTTCTTTTGTATTAAGTACTGGGAGAAAGTGTAAAATTTACCTGAAATACTGCAAGACTGCATTACGCAACATATTTAAGAGATTGTTAAGATTCAGAAATGCAGCAACATGTTGCATCTCTTTACCTTAACTTGTTAGCTAAAGTAATATGAAGAACTAAAAAAAATTGCTAAATACAAATTGTCAAATCAATTGATACAAATACAATCTAGTTATCACTTGTCATACAATAGATGGAAACAAGATGAGAATCTCGTTTGTAAATAGGCAACCATTAGCAAAATTTTATTTTGTGATTTTTTTTTTCTCTTTGTATACTTTACAAGCACAAAATAATTCACACCTGCTCCGAAAATTCAGATGATCTTTCAAAGCATAAAAGAATACATTACATAATCGACATAAATTCGAGAAACAATAGGCAGCTGATCATCTGCACGAATCGTTTGCTTATTTAAACTAAATAACCGTGGGTATTTTTAAACATTATGCCAATATTGTTTAAAAAATGTTAGAAATTTAATATTTTAAAGCCTAATTTTGTATTATGAAATATTAATAGAATTAAATTACATCTCTAATATCTTTTGACGTCAATTGGATATTTATTGTAAATGGTATTAAATCGCTTTAGAACATTTTTTAGTTGCACGAGTTCTGAAGGAAAACAAACATTTCTTGATATATTTGTCCTGGGTTGCATGTCTTTCTGGTTTTCTGTATACGCTATTTCAAAACACACTATTTTGTTCTGTAAAGTTCTGTTAAAAGTTCTTACTTGAAAGATGTTTAAGTCAATTTTTATCACTTTTTTTTTGAATTTTTGATTTCAAAATATGTTATTGATCGACAACAATAAATTTAAAAATAATTTAGCCTAAAAAATAGAGATTTTGATTTTAGATTATAAGAAATATTCAAGATTGAGTTAATTTATTTGAGTAGGCATTGCAAGATAATTATGAATATTGTGAAGCAAATATAGGAGATGCTGGGATAGATTGTAACAATTTAAGAAAAAAATGCTTTTTTAAATGCATATGCGATTTCTTGATTATAACTACTTTTTATAACTTATTTATTCATTCAAAATATGTATAAAAATATTCACCATTTATTTTATATGCATTCAATATGCATTTATAATATTTACTTGAAAAATTCAGTTCAAATTTTTGTTGATTTTAGCATCAGACATTTTTTCAAACTTATCGGCTATTACAACTTGCCCCATATCCGAAGTAAATTGTAAAAATGAAAACAACGATATTTGAAATCAATATTTCGGTATCATTATTTTATTATTAAAACGCAAAGACATCTAGTAATCATTATCCCATACATAGTGATAATAATTATCAATGATTTACGATTAAATAAAATCGCATTCATTTTGCACCCAAATTTTGTAAATTACGAATTGATTCCATTTTCCTTCTTGAGAATTGTAGGTCGCAATTTGTCTTTTATTGCCCTGGCTCCAGGAGTGTCCTTAATTCGAGATACGATTTTGCAGAAGATTCGTCTCTTAAAAGGATGTTGTGTATGCTAAATTTGTAGAAGGTCAAATTTATTCCACCGTTGTGGCATGGATGCATAAAAAGCGACTGCTATCTCAAGTACTTTCCTTGTCATCTGAACACTGCTCAAAATTATTGGGTGTGTTCCAAAATAACTCTAACGTTGGTTCAAAATGAAATGTTAAGGTAATATGTTATAATACGATATAATCAGAGCTGCTGCGTGTATCTCGACAAGTTAAAGCAATTTTTGTAAAATCTATACATTGTTCGATATCCTTTTCTTCGCTCTACTTTTCCTATATTTTCTCTTTTGAAATTTTTTTCTTAAGTCTTTTATTTTCCCTTATATTTTATTCTTGTATTCATTTCTTATTAATTATGTAATAATATTCTTTTCCCGTTGCTTCTTTTTCACGTAGATCAATCAGGGGGAGATATTTTAAAGAGAATCTTTGTTAGACTTTTTCCAATGTGAACCCTTAGGCAGACTTATCTTTAGGCAGACAGACTTGATCAAATATTTAAAGCGAAAAATTGAACTATATCAATAAAAAATAAATCAAGATAAATTTGGCAAGTTGAAATTTTGCAACATTCCATTGCGAGTTGAAATTTTGCAAGTTGTAATTGCATAGTTTTAGACATTTTTGTAGATTAATAACAAATATTGAGATTAGATGAGAAAAAAAAGGAGCGGAGGGCAAGCTATTTTTTTAACTTAATGCAAAAGAAAATAAGTGTTTTTGAGAAGATCAATTAACTTAAAGTTTAGAAAATATCTTTCTTTTTCCATTAAGAAACTAAAATGGAGCGCATGCTCACAAGCTCTCATTATCCGTTTCGAGTGAACATTAATTCTGCTAATGTAATAGGGCCTTTCATAAGAATCTTATTTAGCGATCTTTCTAGTTTAAATTGTATTTTATGTTATAACTTGCCCTGTTACAACTAATTCCGGGCTCCCCTACTAATAAGAACGGAAAACTTACATCAATGACTATAAAAAAAATTTAGACAAAAAGCATGTATAGAAATCCATTTAAAGATGTTCAATTTGACCAGAAAGTACATATGCCTCTAAGAGAAAAACGCTGCACTTTATCTCAAACTACAAGCTGCTTTTAATAAAGTGGAGAAAATATGGCGTTGGTTTATGCTTTAATAAAAATGACTGTTTTCAAAATGCCCATGCAATTTTTTTTAACTAAGTCATATATATATCATAGGTAATATATATATTTTTCTGACATATTATAAATTTAAAAGATCTTTTTGGAAATTTCCTTTCACATTTCTTAAAAATTCATCTATTCTTAGTATTACAGAATTTCATCGGAAACTTTCTAAAAGTTCTAAATATTCAGCAAGACAACTAATCTCGATGAATACTTAGAACATTACGCTTTCAATGGAATTGAAAACCTCTACCTTATTATTATAACTTGTGAATCTGACTTAATTAACTTTTGACGAAGAAGTGCTTTGAGCTAAGAGATAATCATTCGCCAGGTCACCAGTTCTCTCTTTTATGGATTTCTTTGTGTTAACGTCAAAATAAAATTTTTGATAGATTAAAATTAGTTGCATCCAATGAATCGAGATAATCCATTAAAAGTGAAGGCTTGTAAATACAATAGCCATCACTTGTGATGATCACGGATACAAAATCAATCGGTTGTACTGATCAAAACAATGTAGAACATATCTCGTGTATCTAAATACATGGAAGATCCGTCGGTTCTAGTGATCAACAATTCGCTTACAGTGATTAGTTTCGATAATCGCTCGTGATAGTCTTAGGCTAGTGGTAAGCTCAAAGGGGAGGTGGGGGTCTTTGTTTTCCTTTAGATTGTTGCCTCCACTGAACCAACCCTCTTCCTTTTCTCTGCAGTGTTCTACCTTCTTCCATTCAATAAGCCAGCAGCTGTGACTATTGTCATTGGTGGGTAAACATCATCTGTTGAGTATGACAGAACAATACGATCTTCTAAAAAAGTGCTATCAACGTCCCAGACTAAATCTGCAGAAGGTTGTGAATAGGTTGAAAATTTTCCGTTTCTTATTTAATTGTAGAAACGTAGGAGTGATATTATATCTATAGTCGGAAGAATAGAAATTGAATGCATAAATGAAGGCGATGTGAAACAATCGTTGAAGGAGTGATATTTTCAAAGCTTGGTGGATCATTGCTCATTCAGAAGTTTGCTGGTTTTAAGATCATTCCAATAGAGCATTGAATCTTTTGATGAGCATGGTTTATATGAGCAATTTTATCCAATGAGTGTTTGATAACTCAAAATATACTATGCTGGGCTCTATAAAATTTTTTAAGAAAACTTATAAAATTAAATATGTATGATTTTTCTTCAATTATGTACATTATGTCACATTTTCTGATTAAAAAGTATAGATATTCGAATAATGCTGCATGCTCTGATACGGTTTTTCTGTCTTCCTAGTGTACAGAACTCGTATATTCTCCATTTAGCTTTTGGTTTGGTTTAGTTATATTAACGTCCCGTTTGAAGCAACACTTGGGCTATTTTGGGACGGACCTCGTACTTTTGAACCGCGGTCAGATGACGAGGACGACACCTGAGCTGGCACCCCCTCTCCACACCACACCAGCGGGAGGACGTTTGGTCAGGACGGATTTAACGTGCAACAGACCCCCTTACACGATCGTTCTTCGGTGGAATCGGGACTCGAACCTGAAACCCTCCGATTCCGAAGCCGAGACCTTACCACCAGGCCACCGCGGCCTTCGTATACTCTCCAATGATTATACTTGTGTATTATTACGTCGTATGCCATTGGCGAACTTTAATTATGAAAAGTTCTGTTAGAATGCGATCTGCCACGATTAATCGCTGGAATGCGGCTTATACAAAAGTACCAGAAAACCGAACGTGTATTTTGAACGCCTTTTTTCAAACGATTGAAATCAAAATTTGACCCAAAACTACAATTATTATCACAGGATCACAACTGTAGTGTCATGAGTTTGGTCGAATTTTGCTGAAAATTTAAAATATATCTACACTTAAACGTTAAATTCGTTTTGTAGTAATCGTTGGGATGTATATTCTTTGAACAGACGATTTCCCTTAAATGGGTTTCATTCAAAATTTGATAGTCTACAGTTTCGAGTCGATGCTCTATACCAAATTTCATTTGTCTAACTCAAAGCGTTTTGGAGTAATCGTGTTCACACATAGATGTATTACCAAAAGTGTGTTTTTCAGTTTCAATCAGCTTTAAAACGTGGATATTCTTCGAAATCTTTTCTAACGATTATAAATCTTTGTTTGTATGCTTTGTATATGAAAAAGTAAAACAGCAGCTTTCTGTATTCCTTGGTCCAAAAATGGAGTCGTTCCGCACCTTGTATTTCGTTGTTTTTCCCCTTTAAAAGAATAAAGGAGATAGCTCGCCGCTCTCATTGACGTCATACGGCGTAATGTTTTCTTGGTAACCATGGCGACCGGAAGAAAGTGCATCACTCGTGATGCCAGATTCGCCGCGACTAACTTTCGGTAATGCGCTTTTGCCCAGCTTCAGATAAAGAAAAACGACTTTCGCTCAGGATTTTTCTTTATTTCGCTCGCCTTGTCTATTACCCTGCCTTCCGTTCAGGGCGCGGGCAGAAGGGTAAATTTTGAGGGAAGTTTTTTCCGCCATTTCGGCGGACATTACAGTCTTGTAAATTGCCTACTCCAATGGCTACCTTGGGATTGCTGTTGTGGGTCCGGATGTCTTCACTTCGCCCTCAGACTCCGGCTGTTCATCTTTTGGGTGGAGGAACTTATTATTTTTTCCTTCTTGGGGCGGAGGGAAGGGTGGATCTGATTTTATTTGTTACATGTGCAGTTATGTTTTGGTGTAAATTTTATTTGCAAAAACGAAGTCTTGCTGAATTGACAACAGTGTGGGAAAAGTTTTCATTGTAAAGTTTTTGCAGTCTCTTTAAAACAAGTCTACTACAATGTGAATACGTTTCATTAGAAGTTGCTACACAAAACATTGTAGCAACTATTGTATATATTGTATTGCCAGTATAAGGAAATCTAGGGATTCATGGGATTTTTTAAAACTCTTTTAACTTGTTATTTTATTTATGGTAAAAAAAAAATTCTTATCAAAAATATTTTTTATTTTTATTTTATCATGTGCAAAATATATAGAGAATATTTTAGTAGTCCAAAAATTCGAATTTAAAATTTTAAAGAATTTTCACTTTTCAAACATCTTTGTTTTAAAAAGTTTTGCTTTTTTTGTATGTTTATGATTGTAACAATTTAAAAACACTTTGAGCTCTATAAATGAAATTTGGTATACAGTCTTAAGATCAGATTTGTGTATTTCTATCGAATTTTGAAGGAAATCCATTAAGAGGAAAACTTTCTGGCTGTCAGAAATCAAGTAAACTCAGTAATTACAATTTTGTAAAAAGTTACACGGATAAATAAATGAATGCCAAGGTTTAGCATCTGTAATGTCGATTCTTATCAAATTTTGAATCAAATCTGTCAAAGGATTGATCACCTGCCGGTCGGTACTTTGACATGCATGCAAACATAATGACTTAAATCAATGAAATTCAACATGTCATCTTATTACTGCAGTGTAGTTCCGTGAGATATTTGGATTTTAATCGGTTGAAAAAAAGACCAAAATTCACATCCGCGCCATAGTTTCAGTAAAAATGCGAGATTCACGACGAATATCTATATTTCGGAACTATTGTTTGCCAGTGCCTTGTAAATTGTGGTCTTATTCCAAATTATAATTTTATTCCAGGTAGAGAGATGAGACCTTTATTGGAAAGTACATAAGAAAATTTCAAAGAGATCACCTGGCTTTCACGAGATAGCTAGAATTCTCAATGAAAAATGCCAGATTTCGAGTATAGAAGACTGCGAATTCTCGGCTCAGTTCATTAAAATCCGTTGTTCATGTGAGTTTGCAGCTAGTCTAATTTACCAACGTAAGATGGGCATCTTAACATAAGAATGTCTTTCACTGGCAGGAACCTCAAAAAGTAGTACGAGATTCTTCCGGATGGTGCTTGGTTCTCGTCTTCCTGGTGGGTACAGAAAAAGGTGGAGGTTGGCTACTTGCCATCGATGACGAGACGTACTAACCAAGGAAATGGTTGTACCGTGACCGGCGATGGTCCTTAATACTCGATCACATTTCCCACCAGTGTTGCTGTCGAAGTGGTCTGGTCATTCAGTTTTATCCGTGTACCTTCGCGCGGGTTGGAGTGGTCAGTTCGTGATATGTAGTGGTAGAGGCTCTCAACCTGTCGGGTATAGAGTATTTAATCATATCCACGTATTTATCGGGCCGCGGTGGCCTGGTGGTAAGGTCTCGGCTTCGGAACCGGAGGGTTTCAGGTTCGAGACCCGATTCCACCGGAGAACCGTCGTGTAAGGGGGTCCGTTGCACGTTAAATCCGTCCTGACCAAACGTCCTCCCGCTGGTGTGGAGAGGGGGGTGCCAGCTCAGGTGTCGTCCTCGTCATCTGACCGCGGTTTAAAATTACGAGGTCCGTCCCAAAATAGTCCAAGTGTTTCTTCAAACGGGACGTTAATATAACTAAACCAAACCAAACTACGTATTTATCATCAAGGACGCATGATAAATTGGAAGTATGGCATCTTCCGATTGTCAAAAGTATATGAAAATCGTGTACATAATCACTTATCACGAGTACATGAGGCTAGTTTTCACTTTTGAAATGTTTTAAAAGATTTGCATTTTGTAGAAAATGATCCTCAGTGTGTTCTCAATGAGCAATGAATTGGTTAATCGCATATTTGAACTGGTTAGATGTTTGAACGTAACCAGAGTAAAGAGTTCATAATCACCCATTTATAACCCTCGTTATTATCGTGCATCATTTCATTAGGTCAATGGCACCAATAGTGTGTTGTTCAAGCTTCGAGAATTGGGAACCATTATCCTTGTCTTGACAGAAATTACCAAATGAAATCAAATCGAATTCAGGCGCCCGGGTAATAATACTTATTTTTCGCTCCTGTTTCCACGTCTTATTCCACTATTGTAAACGTAAAATATGCCCCTAAACACTGTTTTTGTGATGCTTAAGAGATCTACACCTCCACTCCCTCAAGTCTACATCTTGCTGCACCCTTCAACAAAATATAAACTGTGCGATATTTCCACTATAGAGCAATTGAAACAAACATGAAAAATTAAAATAATACATTGTAAAAATTATAACTGCGTTAAATATCAAACGTAAAATAAATTTTATTATAGTTTAGCATTGTTCACTCTGAATATTCACTGCATTCGCAGAATATAAGCCGTTTTAATGAACTGCAAAAAAAAGGTTGATTTATTTTTACATTGAGTGATCCATGGTAGTGAATCCCGACATGTTGTTGCAAAAAACTTCAATCACGAATGAAAAAGAGATGATTTAGCATAATAAAATCAGTGGATGTGGTCTCCCGAAAGTTTGTCGCGCACTTATTAAAAGATTTATCATCCCTCTCTCCCCTAAGAAAATAAAGGTCTGGGTCAAGCCGTGAACGCTATGAATGCTCATATTTTTATTTCCAGAATAGCGCACTTGAGTGCCTTGTGTTTTTGCCATACAAAGTCAAATAGTTATTTTGCATGACTCTTTTTACTTTCTCGTGTACGAAGTATGTAAGGAAAAAGAAATGTATTCGAATTCGAGATTTTGGCGTGCTCCGCTTTTCATATCTCCCCGAGTTCGAGAAACGCATTTTTGGAATTATGTCTCTCTGTCGCTGCATCCGTGTGTCTCTGAATATGATAACTTAAACATGCTAACTCGTACTCTAGAGACAGAAACCTGAAGGAAGTAGTCGATATTTGAAATTTTCTTGCATACTCTTTAATAAAGATGTTATTTTCCCTCCCCCTCCCCCTGCATGAAAGTTATTTATCATGGGCAATGCCATAAGTGCCCAGATTTTTATTTTCAGAGTTTTGCACATGGGGGATAGGGATCCAAGAAAATGTCTGTCCATGGTTATTAGCATTTACACATTTTTTATCAATTCGATAATTTTACTTTTATAATGTCCTTTTTCTTACTCTAATGGTAGACATTCCAAATTTATGATATTCATATCAAGAACATTCCAAATAATTTTATTTTTATAGGGTTTTAACTAGAATATAAATCTTAAATTATAAATCAGACTGATATGATGTAATAAATTAGATTATAACACTCCACATAATTTTATAAAGCATGTATTCTGTCAACAAATTTATAATAAAATTATTTCTTCTATTCATTTGAAGTAAAAAATAAACTTGCCATGTTTTTCGACATCCCGTGGGATTACTTTTTACGCAAACGATCGAGACCATGATGGCATTATTTTGCTTCGGTGTACAACCTCCTGCAGTGTGATGATAACACACATTGCCTACGACCGAAGCAGTCGAAACTATTGCGCATGAGTGATTTGTAATATAGTTTCTAATCAGTTTAATCTCGGCTACCGATACAACCTCTGCGATATTATAGCATAACATAACGCAATATTCGTGAAGAATCTTAACTATTATGTTTTAGTAATTTATGGTGACAAGATGGCCTCTGTGAGGGGGAGATATTTTCATCTCCCAATGACCAGGCCCGCTCCTTGCAGCTAGCATGTTTGCAGGTGATCATCTAGGCAGTTATTAACAATAATTCATGCGCAGATACACATCCCTGGCAATGACTTTCCACCAATATCGATAGGGCTTTCGCCTTTTCCGAATGATCATCTGTTAGGGGGTGCCCGAATCGATCCGACGATGCCTTTGGCAGTGCGCATGGCCCGGAGACCGAATTCCCCCCTTCCTTTTCCCACACGGAGGTGCCGGAATGCTTGTAGGGGCTGATGGCTCTCCAGGAATCGATTTTCACCCCACAGTCGGCCGGTCATCACTGTCACAAAAGCGTGATTGAAATCGCCGGGGCGCATGCGTCAGTTCTTGGACCTCCGCATTCCTGAGAATCGAATCTTAGTGGAGGTGAAGAGATACGTCCCCCGGACAGACAGATCAGGCGATGCTGTCGGTGAATTTTGTTTTGGTTTTTATTTAGACCTCAAAAGGTTGGGTTCCGCTTCCAAGAAATAGAAAGAAAAATCGAAATATCTGACAAGCAAAACTACAAGCTTAGGATGCGTTTAATGTATCACAACTTATGATCGCTTTATTCACTTAGACTTCCGCTTTAAGATCACGCTTTCTCTTTTTAATTGTATTTATATACATTCTAATTTGACTTTTTGCAAAGCATGAATGAATTCGCAATATTCATTCTTTTTATAAATATATTACAGTACTTGTGAAGTAAATCTTCCATAAATCTTTTGTTTCCTTTATTCAAAATGAGGCAAATTCAATTATAAATCGCAATCGTTGTTGTTCATAATTAATTTGTTTAAAAATACGTTTTTGTTAAGAACATTTAAAAATAAAATTAATTTTTCGCGACTTCCGGCATGATTTTCCTGAATAAATTATTGAAAGGAATAATAATATGTAATTTTACATGTGCGTGTAAGGCTCTCTTGAATAAATTATTGAGCAAAGTTATATAATATATTCCTTCCTCAGATTCTAAGTTTTTGAATAAATATTAATTCTTCGAAAGTTTTCTTGGTAAGATTTTAATTCTTGTAAGGTGTCTTTAATTCTTTTAATTCTGTATAAAATTTAAGTGTTTAATAGTTTTTTGAAGTAAATTTTAATGTTAGTAAGGATTTTTTAAATGAATCTTATAGAAAGAAACGAAATTTCATTTTATAAGGGTTTCTACAGCTTATTTGAAAAAAATTTTAAAGAAAAAAACACTTTTATTGTAGCTAACATGGTAATTTTAAAAAAATAAATTTTCTCTGGATTATCGCTAGAATGGGATTTCTTGAATGAATTGGTATAAATGAGAAATTAAGGTAGATATTAGCTTTATTATTTTGATTTTCTTGAACAGATTATAAAAATAAACATTAAATGTTGTCTTTAGGATATCTAAAGTAGTATTCTTTAAAAATTATTAAACAAATAATAAAATTATCTCTATCAATTCAGGATTGCTATGAATAGACTTTATATCGATAATAAACTTCATAATCGACTTAATAAACTTCATATCGATTGTGCCAATAGGACCTTCTTGATTATAAACTAGAATTATTACTATCAACTCGGATATTAATGTTCGTCCAGATCATCACGAGTGTCATTTTCATGAAAACAAATAATGAACTTTTTATTTTAATATAATAATTTATTTTTATCATGATATCGGTTTTTAGCATCGATCGATCGATGTATTACTGTACGAGAACATTAGTTATTGCGCAATTTGTAACAATGTTTCTTTAAAGCTGTTCCGCCCAATATCAAAAACATTCCAAGTTAAAATTCACCCGAATGAACTTCGTGTTATTTAATATTAAAAAATTCTACTAATATTTGCAATTTTTTTTTGCAAATATTATCAGTTACAAGAATTGGCACATAAATCGCTATTAAACAATAGAAACAGTATAAAGCACTCAGATTTCGCTCAACTACTCATTTGAGCTCAATTCAACTGACTACAGTTCCATCTCTCAATTTTTTTTAAAGTTTATGTAACAAGACAAAGAAGCTTGTTGAAAGATAACATATTTCCGCTCCTCAACGAGATTTCGTTGAAATTCTGGAATATTCTAGATCATCGTTTACGGCGCCAATGTCACCAAACTGTAGTCAAGCTTGTTATCAATATCGGGGGTCATTGACCCAACATCTTTTTGGCATTCGTTAGAGCTCGCTGTAAAACATTCTTCCTTACCATGAAAGTGATTGCTCTGAGAAACAATATTACAAATTCATAACAATATACTAGACAGAATTAATACAATCTGCTGCATTTAATTCTTTGATATTTATGCATTTATTTTGCTAAAAATAGGTGTCAGAGAAACTGTAAAAAAAAAAAAAAATGGGAGATAAAACTGTAGTCAGTTGAGACAGCTCAAGTGAGCAGTTGAGCGAAATCTCTCTAATCGCTTTGTATTGAAACGGCTGTTTAATAGTTATTTACTGCTTGTGTACTGCCACATACTATTTCTTGTTTACTGTATTACTTCTTGTGTACACTTCGGCTATGTTTCGTTACCTGTATTTGGGGTTTGTGTATAAATAAAATGCCTTAGTTCGTTTTGAGCCTGTTTTACTTTATCATACACCCATGTGAGGATTTTGGATTTTATCTAGCAATATTATAGTTAATTTCAAACAAACAAATCATTATCTAGTATCTATTTTTATAATTCATGTAACTATGAATATACTTTCGATGATATAGAAAAGTATATCATCGAAAAATAAATAGGATCTAGATGCATATTCGTTCTTCTGCATTTATGTATGCTCCGAAACTTCTTAAACATAATTGAAATTTTTCAGTTATTGTGTTTAGTAAAGTAAACATAATAACCGAAATAAACGAGTTAACAAGCAATATTAGCAATTATGCAACATTTGTTACAGCAATTATTTATATGAATCATTTTTAATTATGCATATAATTTGTTGCATCATAAAAAAATTTAAAAAAATAGTACAATAAATTCTTTCGAATTATTATTCTTTTATGTTCTATGAAATAAAAAGTTTCATTTTATTTTCATGAAAATATGAATTGAAAAATATATAATACTTATTTGCTATAAGTTTTAAATATAGAGGATATACCGATTAATCATGTGGATGGGCGAATAAACATGAATGGTGGATCGCCATGGATAGCAGCAGAGACACTGCGAAATAAAACTCATTACATTCTGAAAAAGGGTGAGATGAGTTTTCGTACTGCCAGCATATCATTCATATTTCAGTAGAAGTTCACTTCCTCGTCATCTGGGCGTCCCAGGTTCGAGTCCCGGTTCGGGCATGGTTGTTCTTCTGTGTTCTATCTGTGAGGTGTATGAATGTGCCCCCCTGTAAAAAGGGGTTGTTCAAGCGAATGTGAAGCATGAAATAGCTAAGTCGTACACTTGGCCCTAGTTGGCCCTACTGAAAAAACAAGAGACACTCACTCGGCTTAAATCGCTGTCAGCGGGTTTGTAAAGTGCCATAAGTCACAACACAACAGTTCACAGTAAACAGTGATAAATTTAAACTTTCAATTATTATTTTGTATTTCAATGAACAACAAGGTTTTATTTTCTGTTAATTTACCTGCAAAGCTGGGATGTTTATCTATGAGTATCCTGTAAAATAGATGATCACAGCATTTAAACGCCACCAGTGGATGGTTCTTTAACACTCCAGAATCTCTGGCCGAGTATGATAGCATTAATGAATATGTGGTTGGCGATTTAAATATAAAGTGCAATAAAGTTTTTACCTTTGTAAAAGCATCCAATTTTGAAATTCATCTCAGACTAGTGGGAATTTAAGGAGTGAGTATAATCCCAAGAAGTCAATTTGGAACAAGGGATTTTAACTCTGGAGGACTGGTATGCGAGACAAGCAAACGTATGATCAAACTCGTCTAGCACAGATGAAAACATCGAAAATCTGGCTGGAACCGGTTATACGATATTCATATACGGGAGATTGCACACGAATTCGGCATTTCCATTAGAAATTTATTGGATGTCGTGTATAAAAGAATTCGCCTACCGTAAAACGTGTTCTAGCCTGGTATCGCGGAAATTCTCAGACAACTAAGCCCGCGAATGGGATTGCATTTACAGTATTCAATGATATTGAAAGCGGAGGATACCTCTTTCAGTCTGTCGATACAGGGGAAGAAATGGGAATGCATCATACGACACCTGAGAAGATTAAAGCATCAGTGCCGTAGAGGCACTCCTCCCCTTTCCATTGGAAGTTTGAAAGAGGGTGGTTCTTTTTCTAATCATATTTTCTAAAAATAAATGTATAGGGTCATAAAGAAGGAATGAAGATTTTAAACTCAATAATTTTATTTTTATGTATTTAACAAATGGTACAAAACACAATATATAAATAGCGCAAAATACCATTTTTCGTCTCGCATCTCTTACTCTCACCGAATGATTCCCCACCTACCCCTTTTTCTTTAGCGGCTATTTTTTATAAAGGTCGCTAGAACATAGCACCATCTTAAATAGTCCATAATAAGTTATTAATAGTCATTTGGAATCATCAAAGCATATGCTACTAGTTGACAATCATACGCATGATAAGCATGAATGCTGTCGATTATTGTACCAAGCTGTATCTATTGTACAAAACAATTAACAGGAAACGATTAGGACTGTTCTTGAAAGGTTTCCTGTAGTTGCAAGACAAAGATCAACTGTGTAAGACCTCGGTTACCAGTGATTACTCGGTTATTAGTACAGCATTACTGGTAGAGAGCATTGAAATAAGCTCTTTAAATCCTGGATCTTGCAACAAATGATTTTTTATCTCTGATAGTCAAAGTCCAGGTGTTTCTTAGCTGACTCTCTTGACTGACATCAAGAGACACCATTCAAGTCACTATTAGAGAACCAATCTGATATTCAGAAAACCAACTTTAGGTTACCACCGTGACGTGGGCCCTGATTTCTTACATGCTAGTTGCTATATATTGTTTACCATATGCAGATACACTTCAAGTACGATGACTAGTGCCTTTCTCCCTTTTTCTTTTGAATTAATGAAGAAGGCTTTTCTTTCAAAGGACCTATTACCGTTCTTTTAATACCACTTTCGTATTAAAAGGAATTCGACTTAATTTCATCATTCCAATAGTTTTTGATGTTTCATCTGTATTGCAATGCAGATATTATAGTGATTGTTTTATTTGAATCAACAAAATATGGAAGTGCAAACAGAGAGTTAACTGATTGATGGTGAACTGGGTTCTTCTGGAAAACTATTTTGACTTGTAAACACTTTTTCAGACAAATAAAACCACCAACAATCAATTCTCGAATCGGTTATGAACTAAGACCTCTTCAAATTGTTATCTGAAACACAAGAGAAAAATAAACTGTTCACAAACATCTATCTGCAGGAAAAACGCACGCCGTCCCTTTCGCCTGGAACATTATAAGAATTTGCATTTGGTGCTAATCTCAAATCTCAAGGGGCCGCGGTGGCCTGGTGGTAAGGTCTCGCCACGGAACTATCGGGTTTCAGGTTCGAAACCCGATTCCAGCGAAGAACCTCTGTGTAAGCGGGTCTGGTGCGTGTTAAATCCGCCGGGGCCAAACGTTCACCCGCTGGTGTAATGTGGAAGTTTGGAAAGAGGGGGTACTAGCTACGGTATCGTCCTCGTCATCTAACCGCGGTTCAAAATTACGAGATCCGTCCTAAAGTAGTTCTAATGATACTTTAAAACGGGACGTTAATATAATTAAACAAAAAAAAAAGCTCGAATCTCACGACTGATAAGTAATTTGTCACCCACCAATAGGTTTTTAAGAATACCGAATTGCTTCATGTATAGTATTTCGATGATATAGCATTCTAAAAGATCAAAAGAGAGCTTACGTGATTTTAAGCTTCTTGAAGTTTTTCATAGGCGTGGCGGGTAGACGGAAGAGAATGACAGATAATGTATGAAGATGCTTGTATAAATCTATTGCCTGGAAGAAGAAAGCTACAGTGTTCATCCTGTTTAAGCTGACACAGAAGTACCAATGTCAGTTGGATAGAGTGGACAGACCAGTTTACAGGGATATGCGTAGATTATTTTTCTGGAGATTATGTGTTTCTCCCTTAGATGTACAATTACAAATAAGAATTAATAAAAATTTAATATTATAATAATAAGCAATTATAAATTCATGATGAGATAATTCCTTTATGGGAGTTCAGTAATTTTTTGGCTGATTTCTAAGAAAATTGGTATTATAAGAATCACTCATTGTCACAGGAGATATTTAGTTGTTTGGGACTTCTTTATAACGTTTAACGTGGTCGATTCGCATAAATATCTGTCATACGAAAAAAAGAAACTGCGATGTCGTCTGATGCGTGATGTCTTCTTTGCTGTGGTAATGCTGTAAGGATTCAAACCACTGCATAGAATAGAGGTGCGCAATGTTAAAGATACGACATTAATATTTATTATTTAATAGGGAAAAAATAGGAAAAACATACATTAGTCCAACCTGTTATTATGGAAATCCTCCAATAGTTATACAGTCAAATAAGTCCAGTATGCTATATAATGGAAAGTAACGTTTTTTTCTATGAATATAAAGAAACACGGAGAACATGTCACAAAATCAGTCAAAGTATACACAAAGAACAACATTTGTATATACTGGTAGGTAGCAAATCTTTAAATAATTGCACAGCTCTTGGCGTAAAGCAACAGAAGAATTCCATTTGTGATCAACACTTCAAAGACAATCAAAGCTTGTTGCGCGCTTCAGCTTATATACATTAGTCCCAACGACGTATCGAATTTTCCGGAAGAACTTCTAAATCTCGGCTCCTAACACAGATTCCTGCATTCCCAGGAATCTTCAGTTTTCTCACCAAAGTCGCCAGATATATTGCCAAGTAGCCATGTTTGTCGCCAGTGACGGGAATTATTGATATGGTATCCATTTACCATGGATTAAGAATATCTATGCTCTCTTTTCAAGAAGGGATAACATTGTAACAGTATATAAACAAGTTGATTGAAACGGGAGTGTACTTTTATGTAGAAAAATACTTGTTTTTAACCTCAAAATAATTAAATCTTGAGTTAGCATAGAAAAAAAATATCGAGCAGTTCTGCTCTTAGGGTAAATTCATGGATTCTTTCAGAGAGGTAAAGATACATTGATCGTATTCACAGATCTGCTGTGGAGGAAGCCACGTTGCAATCCTCTTGGAATATTAGAATTAATTATCGTCCGTGGATCTCTATTGTCAAATTCTAATAGTTAAGAATTGTCTTAGTAATACCAAATAAAATTTCCGTTTGTATAGGATTCGTATTAGTATCAAATTCCATAATTCAGTTATTATTTTTGTGGATTTTGAGGTATTCCACAACTGAATGATCAATGTTTGTATTTTCCTATTCTTTGTGGAAATTTTATTGTAAAAAGAATCGAAGCAAATTATGGAATATCACGTCTTTTTATATCCCGAATAATGGATTCCAAAATTAACTTGGTGTTGAATTGATCCCATTAGTGCATAATTGCAAATTATCCTAACATGTTAGCGTTGAACTCCAGCTTCTCTGCTCAATTCCCATATATAAATTAAAGCCCAAGTTTCTCAGGATAAATAAAGACAGTTCTTAAATATCTCGGGGAGAACTGATTCACCTCCAGGTCACTGAAAAAACATTAACAAGAGATCATGATCGGTTCATTGAAGTCCACAGTCAATTCTTTTCTTTATTCAACACTTTTTTTTCCCTCGTTTCTTTACCGAATAAATTCTTTGGAAGAATTCCAGGAGAGTCGGGAAAAGAAAAATTGAAAGAAAGTGCATCCCGGGCAAAGGATAACAAATACCAGTTTCCCAAAAGTTCCACCATTTTTATTTTTAAGCTTCAAGATCTCGTCTCTTAATTTTTATTTCTATTTATTTATTTTTTATCCTTTCAGTCTACGTCATTCCAACGCATCTAAAAAATACAGAATGCATTCAGTTTCATTCTTTCTCTACTTTCTTTCTTTCTTTTCTTTGTATTAATTCAGGATTTTTCTTGGCGGTCTTCTGGCACCTTGCCTAGATATCCCCCAGACAATATATTTTGAGACTGAAATTTATCCCTCCCCCTTCCGCGATCTAGGTATTTATTTTGTTCCCTGCTGATATAGATTTATAGGGAGTGTAGATTTTTTTTTCAAGAATTTATGGATAAAACGCATGTTTGGACTCGAAGACAGAATGGCTTGTCATCTTTGTTGATATTACTTCGCGTTTTCATTTTCAAGAAAGATTGTTACATTTTACTTTCTCGTCTACGAAGTATAAAGTACTGTAATGGAGATTATGATGAATCTCTACGTTTCAGGATCCGAAAAACTTATTTTTAGTATCCTGTCTGTCTCTCTGAGCACAAAAATTCAAAAACGCTTTAAGCTACATGAATGAAATTTGGGATATGGTTTTTATTCCAAATTTGCAGATTTCTATCAAATTTTGAATAAATCTATTCAGAAGAAGTCTATCTACACGGCTGTATCAATATAAATTAATACAATAACTAAAATAAAAAAAAAAAAAAAGACGAAAAGTAGATGGGAGGTAACTGGTGCACACATTTAATATTTCAAGTGAAAACAGTATCGAATTTTGAATGAAACCCGTCAAAGTGTCTACCATTTGTCTATGTGCACTTTTAGAAGCATGTAAACGTAATAGATCAAACATGCAATGATTTAAATATTTCAGTTTTGGCTTATGATTTTGAGAGTACAATTATAATTCTGTGTCAAATTTCGGTTTTAGTTGGTCAGGAAGAAAAACTTCCAAAATGTGTATTCCAAGTTGTGTATTAACCGCATCCCAGCAATTTCGAAATTTCTCAAGTCTTTTTCAAATATTACTTACTTTTCACAAAAGTTAGACTGTCTGTCATAGATAATAATGGAAAAGAATTCTAAAAAATTGTTTCAAATTAAAAACTCTTACTGAATATTATGAAATTTTCTGAGAGATAAGCGGATTTTATCGCCTTTATTCTGCTAAGTTTCGATGATTTTGTTGTTTCCATTTTCTAATGCTATAACCTTTATTTTTCGAAAACGAAAGGGTCACTGTGCGTCTGTTTAAATGTAATATACACTCACAGAAAATAATAAGAGCTACCTACTTTAATTCTGTAGTAAATCATCGAATGTGAATCTTTGAGGTACAAGTTAAAAATAGCATTTTAGTATTAATAATGTATACTAAAAATTGCTGTGCTTAAAATGTTCATAAGAGAATGTCCTCATATTTTAAAATTGTATAAATTTTGAAGTTTCCTATAGCGAAAGCATTTTTTTTTATGTCATGAATAAATTCTTGATGGAAAAATTACTCAAAGCATATTTCACAATGTCTGTTAGGGGCCGTCTCCATATGCAGGCCTAAGATTCAGATATTCTCTAGAACTTTGTGTAGTAATCGATTATCACAATTTATATGCAACTTTAAAAATAATTTTAAAGTATCAGAAATGAAGGTTTTTAACAACGTTCTGTTTCCTCCAATTAACTCTGTAATTAAAAAAAAATTTCGCTTAAAAAGTTGCATTTGTTGAATGAACAAATAAATATCAATATTATACAAGGCAGCCTAATTGAGTCAAACCAAAAATAGTTTGACATGGTAAATCTTCCAAGCTTCGCTTGTTTTTTTGGTCAATTTTTTTGCTACATATAATGTAATGCGATTGTAAAAATTATAATTTCCATAAAATTGGGTTGACCTCGTACTTAAGACATAAATCATAACAAACAAAATTAATTCAAGTTTAAAATTTAAAAAAAAATTTAAAATAATATATCAATATACCAATGGGAAAGAAAAAAACTGTAATCGTATATATGTAAAAGGGAAATGATAGATCGCATGTTGAACACAAACTATAATCGAACTACACATTTTTTACCTTTTATTAACATGAATATTTAACTAAATCGAATAAATTGCTCTATACTTTGGCCAAAGAATATGGTTTATAAATACCATCTCCTTTAGAATTTATTTAACTTTGTATTTCTAATTGGTAAAACACTCTGAAATATTGATATAAATAAAATTAAACTATTAAACTCAAGAAGTAATTGAAAGAAATCGACAAAATAACTAAAAATATAGTCTTAATTTTTAAATTTAATATTAATTGTCTCAGTCCATGTTTTCATGATGTGGATCAAACGCACCACATCAATTTAAATTTGATATCCCTCGCACATTCTTTTTTTGCTCCTACTCGAACAAATCATACCTCAGCGTAAAACATAGTGAACGTAGATATTGGTTGATAGGTACATTTACTTTGGTCATGCGAATAAACTCCATCGAATATTAATTAGAAATTAAAACCTATCCAAAATGGAGGCATTTTCACATGATGCACATTAAATGTGCGAAGCTATTTTAATTTTAAGATCCGTTACTCAATTTTAGAAAGAAATTAGGTTTCAGAACGTTAGATAGCGTTCTATAAAATGACATGCCGTTAATCTTAGCTTCTTACGATTTGATTATTAAATAACAAAACAAATTATTTATTTAAAATAATTAATCACTCAATTCAAAATAGTAATTCAGTATTCAACAAGATAAACTACAAATTTACTTTAAAAATTCATAAATATGTCATGTGTGAAAGGTAAAGGTTTTTTCTCCCTCCCCCTGCTTTGTAAACGTTGCAGAAACGCACCCAAAATTTTAAATAAAAGAAGAAATTGCCTTTTCCTCTTCTCTTCCTATTTCCTTTTTCTTTTTATACTTCTTGCGATTCAGACAGTTTTTGTTGCAAAGAAGCTTTAAAAATCAATTCCGAATAGATAGATACGTCTTGACAGCATTCGGAAGATTAATTGGCATTTTATGCACTGGCCAATAGATGGCAGCATCAGTTATTTAGGCCAAGATGCTTGTACTATGCATAGAATCTAATTTATATAGAAGAAATAGGGAAGAAAATTTAATTTTTAAACATACCAGTTTATTCTTTATTAAAATAATTCATTTAATGTACTATTTAATCTTCTAAAAATAAATTAGAAGATTTATCAAAGATGTCTGCTTCAGATGATTAACAAAGCTGATAAATTGTGCTTCAATTAACATTCGAAATAAAATTAGTATATACACAAGGTTTTTGCGGAAATAATTTAACAATTATTTTGCTAATTTTTCAAATGAGATATACGACATATTTTATGATTCATATTTATTCATTCTTCCAAAATGATGCTTTAAAAATGAATCGATTTAATAGAAAGCTATTCCTGTGAATAATTCGGTTGAAAAAATTAGACATTATTTTCGGAAAAAAGAAAGCATTTAAAAAACTATTACTTTTTTTCCTCCTCTTTAGCAAAATATTTATGAAAAATTATCTCCATTTGGGTAAGAGAGGTTCATTAAAGCAAATTACATGCACATTAAATTTTTTCTTTTATATTAAAATGTATTTTTCTAGTTAATATTACAGAAAAAATTATTAATAATTAAAGTATATTACCTTCTTGAAATGCTTTCCGATTCAATCTCGAACCTGATGGGAAAGGGGGGGGGGAAACAAAAAAAAAAGCACCATGTTTCCGCCCGGGATCGAACCGGGGACCTTGCGCGTGTGAAGCGCACGTGATAACCACTACACTACGGAAACACATCTATCTAGACCTAAAATAAATTCAAATGCCTATCTCAATTACACAAAACATTGATATTGTTTGTAAAATTGGTTGAAATAAAAATTGTAATGGCAAGTTTTGATTTCGTTTTTAATTATTCATATGTAAAAAAAGTTTAATTTTGGAAATAATTTTTTAAAACAAAATTTTAGACAACTTGTCATAACTGCGAAAAAATTCAATTTGTTTTTGAAATAGAATCTTTGATAGAAAATTTAATTTTAGGGACATCAATTTTCATAATTTGTTTCATTTTATTTTTTTGCCTAAAAGGAAAATAAAATTGTATTGCAACGTATATAATAGATTAATTTTTCCTTCCATGACAAAACAATAGCGATTACTAGACAGTATGTGACCCAAAAGAGATGTTTAGGGTGATCGGACGTTAAAATTTTAAACTAACCACTGTTACTAAACGTAAAAATACATTATTTAATGTTCCTTTAAAAGACTTTATAGTCACAGAGATGCAATGGTTTTTATTACATTTTTATTTGATAAATATTTATTTATTGTGAATTTAAAATATTCGAATCTTTTATTTTAAAGCATCATAACTGACAAAAAAACCCACCTCAGAATTGAATTTATACAGGTATCTTGATTGACTGCCAGTTGACAATTCCATTCACATGCCTTTGAATGCCGTTTCCATAACAAAGATACACGGTTTTTTTTAAAATTTATTTATTTATTTTGTCAAATGGACGAGCTGAAACGAAAAATGCTAATACAATTTTTGGGATCATTTATAAATTCAAAATCAAACTATATACAATAATTGAAAGTGAACCTTGTAAACAGTTTGCTTTAAATAGAAATCTATAAATTTTAATTTTCCACAGATAAGAAGGTTTCGTGGCTATTAAGAAAATAGTTATTTATTAGCTAAAAAATTTATTTTCATGCATGGAATAAATTAATTTAGGGTCAATGGAAATATTTTATATTCATTTTAAATCATTTTATTTATTTGCCTTACAGATTCACTTGCAATATTTCATTCAATTTTGTGTCATTCTATACATACTATTAATGACCTAAGCAGGGCCCGACTTAGCCTAATTGAGACCCGGGACAAAAACTTCTTTGCCCCCCCCCTCCTTTGCTTCAGTACTTTAGTAATGAAGAACCGTGCATAGAACTTGACAAGATCTATTTGATTTGGGGGCCCACTCTGATGTGAGGGCCCGGGGCAATTGTCCCGTAAGCCCCTGCCTTAGTGAGGCTCTGGACCTAAGGAAAAAATTAGGAAAATATTTTAAGTCCAATGTTAATGTTATGGATATAATGTTACGCCTTTTGACCTTGTAATTCGTACCGATTTACTTTTAGTTAAGTTAGAAATCTATCTTAAATTTCTCAAAATTTGTTATTATGCGTTTTCTTGTCTGATTCATTTAATTTTAATTTAAAATAATTTATTTAGATTTTTTTTTATTTATTTCAGCGATGGTAGACAGGAGAATCAAACATAAGCGAAAGTTTAAAAAAAAAAAATCTCTCAAATAATACTTACCAAAATGACATTGAGAGTCCGCCTCCCCCCTTATATGTTCATCCTTTCACATCTATAAACATTTTCCAAAGGGAATGTTGAGAAAGTTTTTATTCCTTTTGTTTTACTAATGGCTCATATTTTAAACTAGACTATTTAATTCCCTTGTTCACAAATTAGAACTTTTATTTCTACATTTAGATGACAAATACATTCAAACACTAAAAACTAACACGACACGAATATAAAAGAAGAACTTCTATTTGAATTCCATTAAGAACTAGAAGAATTCCGTAAGAACATAGAAAAATTTCAGATAGTAGGGCCCATCAGCTTCATTCCTAGAGAAATAAAAGAATTTGGGTAAGTACGAAGCCTTATGCACAAAAAATGTGAATCATCACCAACAATATTGTTTTACAGATTTGAGTGCCTCGAACTAGCGTGATTTATCACCCCATTACAATAATAACGAATTTGAGCACATATAGTATAAAATAATATTTATCTAATAAAAATGATTGAAGAACAAACCTAAAAATCTCTCTTAACTTAGGATAACGACTTACAATTTCACATAAACAAATTTAAAATAAATTAAATTTATGGACATTTGTGTATCAATGGCTTCCGTTTGTTACAATCCATTTAACTCATTGGATGAAATAGATCCGTTCATACTGTGAATTTTTTTTTCTTTCCTCTAAATCATTTTTGAAGATACACAGGGTTGATAAAGTAGAATCAACCCAATTGAATGCATCATCCCTTCACAACGCTGCCTTTTCAAAGTTAAAAATCAAGATGGCTCACTAGGTAAACAATGCTTTGCATAGTGTTACTAAAATGACACTTGCTTGTTTAGACAACCATACTGACGGCAAATTCAATGGGCACTTTAAAGTAGATTTCAACCACAGATTGTAGTTCAAAGATGAAAAGTCGAGTCTTTATGGAAGATGTTTGAATGTTCTTTTGGACAGGATGTCATTATTAAATTGAATATTCAATTCGTACCATGTTTTCATTCATTAAAAATTTACCAACTATTCCCTGTGTAAACTGTATAAGGTTCTTTATGTTTACTTATTAGTCTTAACAATAAATAAGTGAAGATATGGAAATAAAATGATGAAAAATGATTGTTAAAACATTTAAAAAAATGTTTGTTTCTTGGCGCCTTTTCTTGTTGTGGAAGCGCCCTTCCTTCTAGTGGCATAATTTTGAAATTTCAAAATTATGCCACTCACCAAGTTCGCTATAAAGTAGCAAATTTCTGACCAATCAGATTAAGCAAATGCTTAAAGCCTTTGTGTTGAGAAGCAATGCAAATAGATTAATTTTTTTTAAAAAAATTAGTGATACAGTGGCCAAATAATTAAATTCCTAAAAGTTGCACATTATTTGAATCAAAGAATATTATGATAACATTAACTTCTCATCAAATATAATTGGTCAGATTCCTAATTGCTGGATTATATCCATTTAATTAATATAGCATTTATATACACCAATCGTTTGATTAAATAATAGAACGTGCAAACGTGGAGGCTGTTTAATCATAAGTCAGTATGCTTAATTTATGGTCATTAATCAATTAAAAGTCGTACTATTTGAAACCATATTTATATACTCACCCACCACATCTGTAATGCTAAGCGGCGTTAAAAATATCCCATCCTTCTCGTCTATGTCATCAAGCAAACCTAACTTGTGTTTTAGCCTCTGGCAACCGAAATTTTTTTTTTTTTTAATTTTTATGATTAGACTGACTGATTTGAACATAAACTTAGTGTATATAAAACTAAGCATGAATAAAAATTAGTTATGGGATTGTATATTTTACATTTCTTTTGCTGCATTGTAGTTAAGATTAATGATCTGAGGTATATAATTTTTAGTATTTTATATTTATGTAACCATTTTTTTTCTGTTCGTGGATCACCATTTGTTTCAAACTGATTTTAGGAATTAGTTTTCATTTGAGTTTTCGTGTGTTTTACGGATAAATAAAAACTCAAAAAAAAACCCACTTTTATTGTCGCTATATATTTCAAAGTATGCCACAAATGACTTTTTTATATCTTAAATGCACTGCCAATGTGCATGAGGTTTCTATTATAAATTAAGTTAAACAATCTGTAACAATAATATCCAAGATATTGTAAATAGGACACATCTCTAATATTATCTATCTCTTAAATAAAAACGTACAACTTCACAAACTCATTAAAATAAAATAAAAATCATAATATAAATTTTTTAATTTAAAATGTTTTGTAATGCGTAATTAGGCAAATTTATTAATAGAGGGGTACGTCGCAAAAATTTAAATCCATCACTGTCCCTATGCAAACTTTAATTCTGACACTAATGAGCAAGTTTTGAAAGTCTATAGATCCTTTTTTTTAATCAATAAGCGAAGATGAATATACGGCAATTAAATAAACAAATCATGCGAGTATTATTTGATGTAACCAGATTTTCTAGCCTCTGTATTTCGAGAAAAGTAGAAAAAAAAAAACTGCCTGGTTAAATATAAATAATATCAGAAGGAAGCCCTTTTGTTTATCAATAATTCCTATAAAACAAAAAAAAAAAAAAAAAAAAAAAAAAAAACGATTAATGTTTTTAAAAGATAATAGATTAATAAATTGCTTACAATATCGGAAAAACTTCGTTAAAAAAATAAAAGTGCGAAAAGCAGAAATTATGAGCAATAAAAACAAATTAGCAGTGATGAAAAACCGACGTGTATAGAAAAATAAATCATTTATCAATCGGAGATTTTGATTACTTCTTTGGCTTTTATTGAATTTATTTCATTGTAAATTCAAATCACAAAACTACAAAGAAACTAGAAAATTTATTTTGCCTTTCATTAAAAAAAAAAAATGTAACAGATGCGCGTGAAAACAAATTCTTCGCTTTTTCAATTTATTCGGAATAACAGCTTCATCTTTCAAACCGATTTCAATTGGAAATGTTATGATAAAAAAAAATTATTTATTATATTGTTTAATCACTACACATTAATTGACAATGAACAATTTAATCGAATAATTTATTTATAATTAAAAAACGCCATTAAATTCCATAATAAAAATAAAATTTAATTCGAATTCGAATATCTCCCCACATTGAAATTGAGGGCCAAATTTTTATTTAAAAAGAAATGCAGAACTCTGAACTTGTTCTTTTCATTTAATTTCAAAGAAGCACCTTCATATTCTGAGAAAATTAATTTTGTAGCAGTTGAATTACTCTTATCTTCTCTTTTGGATATTAGATGACGATGTTTGATTAGGATATCCCATAGTGCATTGCGATTGTAATTAGAATGAGAGGTGAATGTCTTGTCTTTGTGTTAGTGTATGTTTAAGTGTGTGAATGTGATTATTAAAGAAATGTTTCCAACAACATTCGTCCTGTTGCTTCCTGCACAGATCATAATAATCTACATACCACCACAATTTAAATAAAATACATTTCTTTAGTGTTTAGAATAATAAGGAAGTGTTTTAATCAACAGTATTCTATTCTGATTTTTTTTTCCATGTTTGAGATATCAATTGCTGTATTGTTTTCTTAAATTTAGTTTAATGAAAAAAAGGGATCCGAATTCTTAATTCTTTATTAATAATGCAATTCAAAGATTAATGAGAAAGTAATTCCATTAAAAAAAATTTAATCCCTATTTAAGTTTTAAAAAAAATCAGTTTAAATTATCGTCTACTGATTCCGATTCGATAAAAAATACATACTAATTATTTTTTTAAATATGCTTTAAATTCTACTTTCTTAATTTTCGTATATTTCCATTTTTAATATTAAAATAAAAAATATATCATTTATATTTTATTAAAATAGTTCTCTGAAATCTGATTTATAACACATATTTCTTTAAGTAAATTTAAATTTCTGCCTTTGAACCGATACGTTGTAACTTTAAATTGCCTAAAAATTAATCTAGAATTTTTTTTAATCTCTCCGATTAATTTTTCATAATCAGGTGGACGTAACAAAACAGTTTCTTCAAGATTATTAAACAAATACGCAGTTTTTACATCAAAGAACTAAACAAAGAAATTTTACTTTGATACAAATGCAATTAATAATCGGGAATTTACGGCAGGGGAATCTGAATCTTAATACCTTTTAATCTCGTATCTGTTTAAAACTAAGTGCAACAACCCTGGCTTTATATTTTTTCTAACGTTATCTTGCTTTAAAGAATTACCCATATATTTTTCTATTTTGTTTTTTCGGGCTGGTCTACTGTTTCCCTGACTTCGTGTTTGCTTAATGAATCCGTTTTATTTTTCATAGCTAATTTCCAATTCTTTCAATGATTCCTTTAGCTGGCATTCGCTAAGTTGTGAGCTTTTTAGAACGTCTAAGTTGGGTTTGGTTTACATCATTACTCTTCAATTCAACATCTGGCATTCGATTTCATTCACCATACCCCCTTCTCCCCTGAGACTAATGGGGAGTAATGGTCTGGTAAGGGAGTGAGTTATTCTGTCGCTTACTGCAGGTTCAGGGTGAATTTATTTTTATTTTTTGATTAATCTCGTTTATTTCTAATAATGTTTCTAGCAATGATTCAGTATCACAAGAGTCCACTTGCATTTTACCTAAATACTTACTTTCAAAGGTCCGTTGAATTTGACTGATATTTCCACGATTATTTTTCAGTTTTTAATATCATAAATTCGATAATGACTCCTTCTTCCAGACATTTCGTAACATTATTTCACATATTTCCAGAATCTCAAATTTATTTCTTATTATTTTCGGAACGTGACAATAAACCACGCACACAATTTTTTTTTTTAAAATAATCATTTTTGTTTCAAAAATGATTATTTTCAAATGATTTCAAATTTTATTATTATTATCAAATTTATTGTTTATTTTCAACTATTTTCAAATTTTTGAACAAAAATGATTTGTTTAAAGATGATTAAATGTCAAATTTCAAAAGCGATTTTTGCTTCCTCGTATGGGTAGTATAGAGAAAGTATAGTAATTGTCAAAAAAAAAAAAAAAAAAAAACGAACTCGCGATTTTTACGAATTTGCACGTTTTAGACTTCCCTGAGCTCGAAGTACACATCTTTGGAAAATGTCCGCCTGTCTATTTGTGACAAAGATAGCTCAAAAGCGCTTTGAGTTAAACAGTTTTGGTATAAGAATGCTACACCAAATTTGAAGATTTCTATCAAATTTTGAATATAAGTTAATACAATAATTACAAAACGAAAAGATATAGATAAAATTCGGTACACAGATTTAATGCCTACATTGTAGACACCTTTCAAATTTTGAACCAAATCTAATAAAGGGTTGACTGTCTGTCTATCTGTACTTTCAAAAATATGTAAATACAATAATTCAAAAATGAAGTGACTTGAATATATCATTTTCTATGGGATTTTGTGACAACAAGTGCAGTTTTATGTCAAATTTTTATTTCAATCGGTTTGCGAGAAATGGGAATTCGGTTTGTGAAAACAATCAATTCGATTTTTGGATACTTTAACGCCTGCCAGAGATGAATCGCCAAAAACCTCGCCAAAGTTTACATAGTCAGTAAAAATGCTGAATTCATGCCAAAAGTTAATATTTCGTAACTATTGTACGCCAATGTCGTGTAAGACGTTCCCTGTCATGGCAAGTTTATTTGAGAGTATGCGAGAAAGTTTTGGGGAAACCACTCCCTCTGATTTTCTTTTCTTTTACGTTATGTACTTAAGTCCTACAATTAATCGCTTCGACCTAAAATTTTATCACAAGATATTTTTCATACAGCAATAATTTAGCTCTTTGTAGAAATATACGATTTGCTCTTTCAGCTTTACCGTTCTCTCACTAACATATAAAATGAGTTTTTTTTTTTCTTCCGACAAGCAAGCACTTGAATTAGCAAGATAAATATCGATTTGCTCATTTACTATTTCTAAGTCCTAATCAGTTTTTAGTTTTTAAATTTTTTTTACCATTTGAATTTTCATATTTAATTTTAAAATGAAAAAAAAATTCTATCAAACCTATCACTCTTGTTTTTTTAAACACCAGATTTAGTATTTAAAAAGTAAAACATATGATATTTTTAACTAAAATGTCAGAAAAATCATCCACCAATACCGTAAAAATGTGCACCCCCAAATAAATCAACCACACAGATCAGCATGAATTGATTCAAGAACTTTGACTTTTGTCAATATTAGGGTGCATTTTTAATATTATTAAAAGTTTCACATTTATAATCATTAAGATTACTATTATTAATACATTCTTTCGATGTAAGCCTATACTGAGGATTTATAAGATATAACCTGCATAATGTGATGCAATTTTTATATAATAATGCTAATTCGTAGAATTAATAGTAGATTGATTGGAAAAGGAACAGTCAGAATTATCCAATGGTTCTAAATATATTTCTAATCTACTATTATTCTTATATGCTTTCGTTACAAACATTAATTTTATCAAATATTAATACACAATCAACATCAGATTTAATTTTGAATAATGATGATTTTTTCTCATGATGTGTTGAAGTAGTAAAAATAGAATATTATTCCTTAGTGGACTAATGGAATTGCTGATAAATCTGTCTTATTACTTGCATTGACAATCTCATTTCTTGTACTTTTATTTACGTAATGGAAGTGAGTGGTCTCCCTAAAATTGTCTCACATACTCTCTAATTAAGGTGTTATCCCAGAAAGCTCCTTACATAGCATGGCGTTACCTTTGGCGTGAAATTAGCATTTTTTAATAAAGCTATCAAGTGATTCTTGGTGATTTTTTTTATTATTAATCCTTGACATGTTGTTAAAAATTTCCGAAAATCAAATGTGGGTTTTAGGCGCGTTTTTGATCCCTTGAAACAAAAATTTGACACAGAATTACAACTTCAGTTACAAAATCATATACCAAATTAGATAAATTTAAGTCGTTGTGTTTTTGAATTATCGAGTTTACATGTTTCTGAAAGTACAGACCGACAGACGGTCGATTCCTTGTTGGATTTGGCTCAAAATTTGATAGGTGCCAGTTTAGACAAATTTTACCTTTCCAGATCTCTTCATTATGTATTGGGCCGCGGTGGCCTGGTGGTAAGGTCTCGGCTTCGGAACCGGAGGGTTTCAGGTTCGAGACCCGATTCCACCGAAGACCCGTCGTATAAGGGGGTCTATTGCACGTTAAATCCGTTCTGACCAAACGTCCTCCCGCTGGTGCGATGTGGAGAGGGGGGGGTGCCAGCTCAGGTGTCGTCCTCGTCATCTGACCGCGGTTCAAAATTACGAGGTCCGTCCCAAAATAGCCCTAGTGTTGCTTCAAACGGGACGTTAATATAACTAAACTAAACTAAACTATTATGTATTATCATATTAACATTGACAGCCAAACATACAGACGTCCTCTGAACGGATTTTGCTCAACATTTGAAAGAAATCTAGAAATTTGGCGAAAATACCGTATACCACATTTCATCTGTCTAGCTCAAAGTGTTTTTGAGATATCTTTGTCACAGACAGGCGGATATTTTCCAAAAATGTTTTCCGAACTCAAGGTCTAAAATGAGGAGATTCGTCAAAATCTCGAGTACAAATTTCTTGACGATTGCAATACCTTCTCTATGTTTCATGTACGAGAAAGTAAAAACAATCCTTGGCCACATGAGGTGAGCGTCTACAATAGTATCCAAGTCTTCTTGCACATGGATTTCTATTATTTTCTTGAATAAAATACTTCTATGTTGGCCTCCTCAGAGCTATTTGCTGATGAATTAAAAATATTTTCTTCCCCACAGAGAATTTCTAACACTTCATCTATTAATTCATCGCATTTCACTTTGAGTTTACCTTGAATTTGGAAATTTTTTCTTTAGATCACTTATATGGCAGATGAGCTGTCTAGACGAGACTCCATTGCAAGAAAATGGCAATCATTGCTGCTTTAACGATGTAGTCATTCGCCGATACGTAAATTTTGATTTGAATGTTTTCAGCTTATTTCCGGCTTCAAATTTTTGTTCTTCAGCCTGATCTGTGAAAATTTCTTTGATTTTATTCAGCAGAATTTTTGCATCTTCGTCAGTAATAAACTGCAGTGCATATAAATTCGAGTTTAGTTTGGTTTGATTTAGTTATACTAACGTCCCCTTTTAAAGAAACACTAGAGCTTTGCTTTAGAAATGGGCCTCGTAATTTTGAACCACGTTAATGTGACGAGGACGACTCCTGCGCTAGCACCCCCTCTCTAAACTTCCACACCACACCAGCGGGAGGACGTTTGGGCCCGACGGATTTAACGTGCACCAGCCCCGCTTACACGACGGTTCATCTTTGGAATAG
>JAPMOR010121820.1:1189342-1218929 GCA_026543865.1 Argiope aurantia | reverse complement strand
CTGAACGGAATCTTTTTCTGAGATCCTCTCGAATAACTTGCCTGTATTTAATTCTTTTATTCAGACTGTTGTGTTCAGCTACATCAAGGTCAGGAACTGACCATTCTTTAATATCTTTTAAAAACATAGACGGACTGATAGGAGTGAAATCTGTATCATTCTCCGAGATGTAGGTCAGGGGTCTGGAATTTATAATGGCTTCACAGTCGCACAAAATAGTTGTCATTTCTTCCTGGGTTAAAGAGGCTCTCCCTAATACTTTTCTTAAAAGATCTTTCATGATTCGAATCAGCCTCTCCCACCATCCGCCCCACCATGCAGCGGTTGGAGGGTTAAATTTCCATTCAATGGCATTGACAGTACCATGTCTTATGACTTTTTTCCAGTCGAGTGAACTGAGAATATTAGCAGCGCCGACGAAGTTAGTGCCGTTATCACAGTATATTGTGGAACATCTTCCTCGTCTAGCTACAAATCTGCGTAGAGCCATTAGAAAAGCTTCTGTTGAAATGCTGGATACAAGCTCTAAATGAACTGCCCTGAAAATAGCACATGTAAACAGCAATATCCATACCTTTTGTTTGCCTCTCAGGAACAAGGGTCCAGCGGTATCAATGCCAGTTATTTGGAAAACTGCAGCATCACGCACTCGATTTTCTGGAAGAGGAGCTGGTACACATTCGAGCTTTTTTGAACTATACCTCTTACAAATGACACAGCTTGAGATAATCCTTTTAATCGATTTTCTTCCACGTAAAATCCAGTAGTTTTCTCTCAAAATATTTAATAAGATTTGTACTCCACAGTGTGAGTTCTTTTCATGGTGAAAGCGTATCAGTTTGGACACAACTTCGTGTTCTGATGGTAACAGAATAGGTTTTCTAAAACTCTCTGCATCTTTTCTATAGATTATGCTTGTTTTAACTCGTAATAAATCATTTTCATCTTTGTAAACTGCGAGGGATTTTAACTTCTTGTCACTATCTCCTTCAAACGTTTCCTTTTGTACAATTCTGAAAATTGTTAATTCGGCTTTACTGAATTCACTTGCAGCAAGTTCACCTAAATTTCTTTTTTCTTTTGTGGACCGACAGTTTTGAATAAACCTCATAATCCATCCAATTAACCTGACCATATCTTCATATTTCGAAAAGCGTTGGTGAAACCAATCAGAAGATGGTTCTTGATTTGCAGATGCCGTTGCTGAAACTGTACTTTTCTTCCGCTCTTTCAGAATCTCATCTTCATTCTGTGTAAGATTCTCGGAAGGTCCCTCATCATGAAATTCACTTAGCCATTCAGATCCCTCCCACCATCGGGTTCTGACAAAATAATTGGCTTTACATCCTCTGGATGGTAAATCAGCTGGGTTTTCAACACCAGAGATATGGCGCCAAGAAGTAGGTTGGCTTATTCTTCGTATCTCTTTCACCCGATTATAAACAAATACAGACCAGTTTTCTTCTTTGGTGATCCATGTAAGAACAGTTGTTGAATCTGTCCAATAGAAACATTCTATATCGGTCCAACCAAGAGCATCTAATATGGATTTTGTTAATCTCGCTCCCATCAATGCAGCCAGGAGCTCTAATCGAGGTATCGTTGCACATTTTAAAGGGGCGATTCTTGATTTAGACGTCAAGAAATGAACGTTTCTATCTTTACCTTCGTGTACTAAATAAGTAACAGCAGCATAGGCACCCTTACTTGCGTCACAAAAAGTATGAATGGAGCATTTCTTTTTGATATCTGGACTGAAGCTGATCCAGCGAGGAACACGCACCGCTTTTAAGGCGTTTAACTCTGTGAACCATTGGATGAACTCTTCTCTTAAAGAGCCAGTAATTTCTTCATCCCATCCTAGAGACAATTTCCAAGTTTTCTGTAACATAATCTTGGGGCAGAGCATTACTGGCGTGGCAAATCCAAATGGATCAAATACTTTGTGGGTGATCGATAACATCGTTCGCTTTGTAATGTTATCAATATTTATATCATCTAGCCATTTCAGATTTATTGAGAGAATGTCTTCAGATTTATACCACTGAAGTCCCAATAAATTTGTAATTTTGTAATCTACCTCTTGAGACTGTGAACATTCCCAATCTTGCAGCTCAAAACCAGCTTTCTTCAAAAGATCATTAGAGACATCAATAAGCCGCTTTAGTTCCAACTCATCGTGAACACTTGCTACCAGATTGTCTACATAGAAACTCTTTGAAAGACATTTAGTCACAAAAGGGTCGACGTCGGAATTTTTATCAAGATGGTACTTTAATACAGCTTCTAATAAGAATGGACTACTTCGAACTCCAAATACCACTCTTGCATGGCGGAAAACCCTGTGGACCTGGCAATTCTTATTGGTCCACCACAAAAATCTTAAAAAATCTCTATCTTTTTTGCAGATGCTAATTTGCAAAAAAGCTTTTCTAATGTCCGCAGTGACACCAATTTTCTTTTCTCTGAATCGTAACAAGATATCAGGAATAAGTTCAATTAAGTTAGGACCACTATGTAGAGAATCGTTTAACGATGGATGACCTTTTATTCGAGCTGAAGCATCAAATACCGGCCTGATAGGGGTGGTGGAACTACTTTCTTTGATAACTGGTCTGTGCGGTAAGTAATTTCCTGGAAGATTAATGTCGTTACCTGGCACTTCTTCAATGATACCTTCATTTAACCATTCCAAAAATATTTTGTCGTATTCATTATATAAACCTTCGTGGATCAGTTTCTTGGTTGTGGATTCCAATCTTCTCTCAGCCAGTTCAAAATTGTCAGGTAGTGGTGCGCAATTATCTAACCAAGGCAGATGAACTTCATAACGTTGATTTTCATTGTACCGAACAGATTGCAAAAAATGCTTTATAGTCAAATCTTCTTGTTCTCTTTTTGATAATTTTTCAATTGGATCCTTGATCCCAATAGAATCTAACTTCCATAATTCCGAAATATAAAGCTCTTTGACAAAAAGAGATGTAACTAACATGGCATTACTAGAACTACAATTTTTTCCTGGCACCTTTCCTGACAAAGTCCACCCAAGTGAAGTCTCAATAGCTACTAATCCACTTGATAAAACTCTACGCTGACCAGTTAAAAACTTTCCATAAAGATCAGCTCCTATAAGAATCTGAACCGGCTTGGGCTTATCTCCAACATCCGATAGAGTTATGCTCATTTTATGAAGATTTTCCATCCACGGACCGGGATTAACAGGTGTAACATCATTACAAATAGCTAATTGATCTAATGCTTCAAAATTACATGTAAAATTATTCATGAGGTTTCTCATTCTTATTCTGTAACGTGTGTGTTCAAATTTTTCCGATTTTACACCACCAAATAAAGAATGCACAAGCATTTCTTTTCCCATAGGAGGATATCCCATTTCTTCGGCAAGACTTTTCAAAATATATGACCGTTGAGAACCTGAATCTAGAATGACTCTAGCGATAACTTCTTTCTTATCTGAAATCAATTTTACTTTCAAGGTCTGAAGAAAAACCTCTGGACCGAAATTGATATTCGACATATTAACATCATTGGTTGCTTCTTTTTGCTCAGTAATCTGGAGCTCATGTTTTCGAGTTTCTAACGCTTCGCAAAGTAGTGGTACATGTTTCTTTCCACAGACAATACACTTCAAAAATATACGACATTTGCGAATAGAATGTCCCGGGTTTAAACTTGCAAAACAACAATTTTTTTCTTTTAAAACATTTAGCCTATCGGCTAAACTCATCTTCTGAGCAGAAAAACAATCTGCACTAGAATGAGTGCCTGAACAAAAGACACAAGACTTTTTGGAGTCTTTGGCTGAAGTCGCCAGCAAATTGGCGGCTGTAGGTATTTTACCCCTGCCAATAGGCAATTGTTTCTTCTTCAAAACTGGAGCATTACTTTTACTTTTCTCGCTTAAGCCAAATCCCGCCATCGCCAAATTAATTCTTTCTTCTCCTTCAACTTCTGTTTTAAAGAAATGCATTAAATTGGTTAGTCATTCCTTAGCATCAGCTGACGAAGAAGATCTGGGGTATCTATTCCAGGCTCTTAAAAACTCTTCAGGGAAACACGATTCAACCATTGGATACAGTATGGAGGCACATTTATCAGTCGTGACGCCCAGGGTTTCTAACGCTCGGAGGTAAGATTCAAGTTTATCATACAATGATGTCATTAAAAATTTCTCATTCTTCTGAACTGATATAATTAACTTTAAAAGCTCTCTTACATAAACTTCAACTAGAAGATCTTCCCTTCCAAAACGAGCTTTTAAGCTTTCAACGGCCTTTTCATAATTCGCGCCAGTTGGCGGGAAACTTTCTACTACTTCTCTTGCTCGGGATCCATTCACCGTTGCTTGCACTAAATACTGAAACTTATTTTCAGGAGCTATTTCTGGATCTTGATGAATATGCTCGAACTGACTCCAAAATGATAGCCAATCTTTTAAATCTCCAGAAAATACACGAAATTCTAATTTTGGAAGATGGAATTTCTTCTTGACGCCATTTGTATCCTGCAATTGCGGTTGAGTTTCATTTTGGCTTAAAGTTGCGGTTTGTGCTTGAATTCTCGCCAATTCCAATTCAAATTGGCGTTTTTCTCTTTTTTCAACTGCTTCATATTGAAGTTTTCTTTGCTCCTCTTCGTATTGGAGTTTTCTTTGCTCCGCTTCGAATTGGAGTTTCCTTTGCTACTCTTCGTATTGGAGTTTTCTTTGCTCCTCTTCATATTTGAGTTTTCTTTGCTCCTCTTCATATTTTCTATCAGCGATAGTATTGACTAAAACCGAAGTTACAAAGTCCGGATCTTGTAAATATTCTTTACTGTTCACTATTATATTTTTCAGTTCCGAAACTGTCGTTTTAGTTGGCACAGTTTCGCCAATCTCTTTAGCAACGACTATTAAATCTTCTTTTTTAAATCCTATCACAGCTTTAAACATTTTTCAAAGAGATAAAGTCCTGTCGCGGACGCCAGAAATTTTATGTAACAAATAGAAATTACTAGAATATAAAAAACAGGATATTAACTTTTCAAATGCTGCGCAAATAAAAACACTGGATTAAAAAAAAATATACGTTGTTTATTTGTTACTTGAGCTACGAGCTCTCCAAGCAACATATTTTTCCAAATCTTTAGAACTCCGAAACAAATAAAATTAATTATTCTCAACATTTTTTGTGCATCAAACGATATTTTACATGTTGCCAATTTTTTATAAGAACAAACAATCAAATTGATATAACCGACGATAAAAAATATAAATAAATATCGCTTGAATAAAGTAAATATCAAATACGTGAAATTAAACAAATAATAAATGTATTATCCAATTAATTATACGAGAATAAAAATAAATATCACGTGATCTTAACAGGTATATTATTTGGCTAAGGTATACATGGACATATTATATAAAATATCTTATCGAAATTTCTAGCAATCATTAATTTTAGCGAATCAATTGGTCACGAAAGTATTCTTTCTCTATCTCTATACATATTATATAAAACTAATTAATATTAATCATATAAAAATCGAAATGTTATAAAATTAGTCTACATTGATGGTTAGTATATTTCATTTCTTTATAATTCAACTTTATTATGAAAATGAGTTATTCTAATATTTAGATGATAATAGTTAATATTTGTATGATTTGGAAAACTGAGAATAATAAAAATAATTATATTTTCACTTATTGTTTATATGATTCAAAAGGTGTGGATTTCATTCATCTGATTCATTAATTTGAACAAGCAAAGGAAAAGAAAACGTTGATTGCTTTTGACTAAAATTTCAAAAAAGTGTTGATAAACTGTTTTTTTTTTTTAATATTTTATTACTTTTTCATGACATTGTCATGAAAGGAAGGTCCTAAGATATTCCAGCTATCATTGTTGAGAATTATATAGATGTGTATAAGGGCTATTGTTAAAAAATAATAACCATAAAAATGGAAGCATCAACTTATTTTCTTTGATCAAACTGCAAATTAAGATTGTGATAATAGGTAGGATCGACTATAAGAAGTTTGAAGTCTCTTTGGAAACAATATTAGTAAGTTGTTCTGTTTTTTTTACACTTGCATTACAGGAGTTTTTTTTCTCTTATACTTCTTTCTAAATTCATTAATCTAGAGTGAGTAGTAATAAAAAAAAATGCATAAATAAATGAGCAAAATTTAGAAAAAAAAATTATGGTCTATTTCTTTGACATATATATATTTGTATTTTTTTAAATGGATCTAGAATAATAAGCTTTTCTATTCTTTTCTTTCTTTTAATACTTATTCTTGCCATTTTGAGCTTTGAGATTTGAATCATTCTACAGCTGTTTCAAAACCAAATTCAAACTCTGTCACAAAGATATGCTTTTCATCTTACAGATTTTGTTTAAATAAATGTCAGAGAAGAATTGTGTATATAGAGAACATATAAAGTAAGCATATATAAATGAAAACATAGACAGTCAACTGCCTAAGATGCAAACTGAATATATTGAAAATAGTTATGATTCTTTACCAATTGTTTTAAGAAATAATTAATAAAGAAAAAATAAATAGCAGAAATACACAGTTAACAACAAATGGATTTCGGAATGATATGTGTAAATTTCATGTTGTAAATGTTAAGTAATGGAAAATTATTTAGTTAAGGAACTCATTAAGACAGTTTCACAAAATATTTACTTTATAGCAACCCTTAATTCCAGCTAGTAGAAATAAAATTTATCTAATCTTATTATTTCATCGAAGCTTGTTTTGTATTTATCTATTTTTATTTTTTATTAATTCTGTTGTATAACTTTGTATAGTATTTCTAAAGAAAGAAAAAGTGCCTTAATCCACTAAATCATTAGGCATGCTTTTTTTCATTATTTACACTTCTCTGCAAATAGCCAATTTATATTAATTTTTATATTTTTCTAAAAATGTCTATAAAAATTTCCTTACATTTAAAAACTCACTATTACAAAATAATGCTTTATGCATTTTAAAATTCACTGGTTAAAATTAAATCAAATAAAATAATACATAAAATAAAATTAATGTACATTATGATGGTTTCAAATGCCATTCCTCTCTCTTTTTCCTTTTCAAATGCCTACAAATGTTTTTATTCAATAAAAAGAGTTATTATTAAAATATATGATGAAAAAAGTTAATTTTTAACATGCATATTGTTTAGATGATCTTGAGATTTATAATTATTCTCAAGCATGAAAAAGTAATTTCAGTGAAACAACATCAGTGTGAGAAATTCCTTGCAAAATGAAAACTTAAATCTACTTCGTGGGGGTGGGTGGGGTGGAGGCAACTTTTTAAGGTGTACAATAATTTAAGAAATGTAATTTTTTTAAATCAAATTTCAAGCAATGGAGTCATGTTTGAAAATAACTGATGAATAAAATGTTTATTTAAATTCCTTTGTAATACAACGTTTTTTATTCATTTCAGTTAGTTACAGAGAAACACTTAAAAATAACACTGAACAACTTGCAATTTATTTAATATAACTATATTATTAATAGACAATAGTTTTATAATACTACTTAAGGAATATCACCAAATCTTTTGAGAAATGACAATGTTAACGAAATCACAATCTCATCTTTTATATATGGAAAAGTTATTATATATTTATAATTTTATTAAAAATTATTTTAATACATAAGCTATTGACTAAAGGAAGAATTTTATTTCTATTTGAAGGACCAATGATTCTGTTTAAAACAATACCAATGTAAAATAGTGAAGAATTTTTATCAGTAATTCACTTGAAATAATTTGTTTAAAATTTGCCAGAAATTTATCTGGATATTTGAAAGGCCACTTTAATTCATAAGTATAACTTATAATACAAATCTTTTTGCACATATACATATTTATTATTTATAAAATGAATATAAGTATAGACGTTCTATTCAATATGAAATATTTGTTTCAATTCCGCGGATTGGAATAAACTTTTGGAAATATAATATGAAACTATAGCCCAAAAACTTATCTTAATAATATTATAGAAAACCTCAGATTACCTTTTCAGAAATTCAATATGCAAAAATCAAAATGCATAACGATTTATACTACAGATGTAATGCTTATGACGAACTAAAGTAAATTCTTAAGTTGAAAGCTTGCAAAATGTATTTTCAAAATATATTTCGATTCCGAATTTTATTTAACACACTTTTGTATTTCAGCATTAAATGAAGATTTAAAAATTTGTTATTTCCTCTATCGAATTGTTTTGATAGAAATAAAATTTTGAAAACATAATATATGACATAATCTCTTGGATTGACAAAATTTTAAAAGTTATAAAATAAGAAGATTAAGTAAATTAGTAAATCTACTTAATCTTCTAGTAGATTTAATCTACTAGTAGATTTAATCTACTAGTAGATTAGTAATCCATTTAATGATTAAGTAGATTATGAGATTAGTAAAAATAAGTTGCAAGTTAAAGATGTTTTTGGAATATATATTTGTCTCAAATTCCTTTTTAATGATTTAGTTCAAAATAAAAATGAATAACTTTTTAGAAATATAATGTGTAAACTCCTTTAAAAATTTAATTAACATTCTAAGAAAAAAAAACTCTTAGTATTGCTTTAGAAAATTCCAAATCGTGTTTTATAATGAAGAATTCAACTCTAAAAAATCAATAAACGTAATGGTTTATTCTGAAGATGCAATACTGAAGATAATTAGAGTAAAATTTTAAGGCGAATGTCGTAAGAAATATTATTTTCGAAATCAATAAAATGTTTCAAAAAGTGTTATTTGTTATTGGTTGCTTAGTAGGTTCCGTTATTTCGGTATGAAATGAAGATTTAAAAAATTTTCATCTCTATTATTGAATCGCATTTGACAAATAACAAAATTCTTATATGGTAATATATGATCTGTTATTTAAATTTGGCAATATAATTTTTATTAATAATTTCAAAGCTTATTAAAAATTAGATGAAAAATAATGTTTTTATTAATGTCAGTTTTCATTTCAACGCATTAAAACCAAACAAAAATGTTCGAAAGCATCATATGAAACTTTTCTTTAAAAATTTATTCACTACGTTATAATGTAAAATTTAAAATTTGTTGTACTGAAAGAAAAAAGAAATTGCCCCAAAAAAATTAATGAGCGAAATCGCTAAAAAATTTAAATACGCTTGAGTAAGACTCTTAGGCTGAAAGAAAATCCCATTGTTGAAAAACCGCAAGCTCAAACCGCATTGCTCAAAGTAGATTTATTATTTCGAATAATGGGTTTCTTCCATATAAAATTAAAAAATTATGTACAATTTAATATTCGAAATATGAAAGTTACTGTACAAAAGTAGCCCAACGAATAAGTATAACTTTCGAGTATACTCTCTAATAAAGGCATCACCTCTCTCCCCAAATAAAATCATGGGCATTAGACAATACTGTCAACACCACAAATGCACAGATTTTTATTTTTAGGCAATGGCATATGAGTTTTGTGCTTCACAGTACGATGAAGAAAACCAAATATGTATTGCGAATGCCCTTTTTTCAACCAATTGAAATCAAAATTTAACGCAGAATGCATTTTTAATATCACAATCATATGTTAAATTTCATTTATCTAAGTCGTTGTGTTTTTATATTATCGCGTACAGACCAACTAAGATTCAACTCTTTGACGAATTTAATTCAAAACTCGGTAATTTAAATGTTAAATTTTTATGCCGATTTTATTCGTATAGCTATTTACTGTCTATCATATTCGTTTGTATTCGAATAGCCAAATAAACAGACTTCACATCAATGGATTTGAAAGAAATCATCAAATTTGTTGAAATAACATGCAACCAAATTTCAATTTGTCTTGCTAAAGACGCTTTTGAGTTATTGTGTTCACAGACTTATGAACAGACATAGTTCCCAAACTATGCTTTATGGACTCAGGAAATTAATTAAAACTAAGATATTGAGATTAGTTAAAAACTCGAGTTGGATTTTTGACGATTACAATACTTTCTCTTTGAATACTTCGTTATACTAGTAAGTAAAAATGGGCTTGACTTCATAAATCACTCAATTCTTTTATGAATTATAATAATCCCCTCATTATTAGCATCTTTGATTCCAGCAGAAAAGAAGAATCACACTATAGCATCAGAATTCGACATTTGAGGTAAATATTATTCCAAATTAATCCTTTTCCTTAAATAAACAAAAGACTGATAGATATTCTTTTAGCTTAAAAGAAACTAACCGCCTTCGGTGACCAGTTTCCATCTTTCATATTGAAAGTAATAATTTAGTCTGTGGTGAATAGCATATAAGCCAGTTAACAACTCTTCTACCCAAACGATCGTTTTGGCAGAATTGTTAAGTTACTGGACTGCTAACCGAAAGGTCCCAGGTTCTATCCTCACGCATCGCTTACCACTTCAAGTCCTCCAACTACAGAAACAGATAATCAGCTGAGAAAGACGAAATTTTAGTAATCATTTTACCCTGTGGTACCTAATTCGTAGAAAATAAAAGATAAGAAAATTAATAAAGAAAGTAACAGAAAAGCCATATTGAAAGGGAGAGGAATTAAATTGGAGTAGATGACCATGAAATTGAGTTAGGATTTGAGGATTACTTTTATACTATATAAAGTAGAATAATCATTTAAGTTCTTCTACATGGAAAGCAGAGGGGTAAACGTGTATCAGTAAGCAGTACTTATATTTTTATCTTTCAAAAGCTATATCTTTTCATTGTAAATTCTATTTAACAATAAAAATTTAAAAAAAAAATAGTTCAGATTTTTCGAGTCCCAATTTCCAGAATGCATTAAAAAAAGTTTCATATTAAAATACATATTTAATAAAAAAAATAGAATTAAATGAACTTCTTATTGTAGGCATTTCAATTGTGTGTTTCTCATAATTTTTGCTAAGTTAAATATTAAAGCAAAATATTGATTAGTAATTTTACAAAATCATATTAATTTTATTATTAATAATTATCTAGAATAATTAATATTCATTAACTAATAAATATGAATAATTATTTCATATTCAAATTCGTTTTTTTAGTACTCAATGTTAAAATGCATTTATAATCATCTCGGAATTAAGACATTTATTCTATTTTTTGCAAATATCAATTTATATATGAAATAAAAATAAATTTAAAATCCATATGATACAAATTAAATAATCTCAATTTAAAAACAGAAAATTTTTTAAAAAGTTAAAAAATTTCCAGGTGTAGCTTAAAATATTTACATAATGACATTTTTTGAATTAGTTTTAAAGAATGAAATAATAGCATTTCAATTTTCTATTGTAAATATATCAAAACTGAATATACACATAAAAATATTAATAATTATGCTACTATTTAAAAAAAATTTTAAAGAGTTATTTGGGAAGGGAGATCACAGATCTTAATACAATATGAAAAATCAAAATTACACTAAGATACCTGTGCATAATTTATTGGCATATCCATTCAAGATGATCTATCACAGCTGTGAAGCATGCAAACAGATGAACAGATCATCTAGTTTGCCATGGCTGCCAGCTGGATTTTCTTCCTTAGCAAATCCTCCACTTTCTTATCCAATGCTTGCAAGGTGAATACTATCAAACATCAATACTGCAAAATTGTATCAATTTCTGAACATGAGATATTTAGAAAACAGAGATATACTCACTGAAAAAACACAGACAAAATTATATTATAGAAACCAAATGAAAAATAAATATGTGGCTCAAAATCTAGTATTGTATCTTAAAATTTAAAGACAGAAGATGACTTTTTTATAAAATCATTGTCAATCAGGTAATATTATATATTATATTTTGTCGAATTAGAAAGAAATTTGCATAATAACAAATAAATTTGTTATGAATGATTGGAGGTAAACAAAACTAAATATTGATCTTTAGTTAGAATAATATTGTATATAAATAAAGCTAAGGGGCAATGAAAAATACATAAATGCTGTTAAAGTAAATGCAAACATAACATCACAACTTAACAATAAAAGAAAAAATGTTTAATTAAAATTATTATAAAATGACCTCATTACAATGCATTACACTCGATGAAGCAAGAGGAAATAATGCATCGTACAAATTGTCATAAATAAAAGAGCTAAAAATAAAATGGAAAACTAAATTATAAATATTGCTTTTTATTTCTCATAATGCTATGCAAAAATAAAATTAGAATTCATTGAAAAGTAAGACATAATTATTGTTAAAATTAATCTAAAAACAGAAGAGATTCATAGAAAATTTGAGTCAGAGCTATTTTAAAGACTCAAAGATCAATTAATTGACAATTCTAAACTCTTTGACTGATTCTAAAATCTCTTTTTTGAACTTGTGTAAAATAAGTAGGTATGAACTAGATGTTTCCTATAATGCATACTGTGTGTTTCTAGCAAGTTTCTTTGAACCTATATGATATAATAATCATTATAGAAGGTTTTACAAGATTAGATTGGCTATTAAAAATCATACTAACCATGTAAAACTATGCACAAAACTGCAAAATTACATTTAAATCTGAATCTTATTTACCAAATATATGTGATAAATATGTTAAAATAGTCACCGACATACATTTATTGTCAATATTTCTTCCCGAGAACCATTTCAAATTTTAATACTAAAATCTTCAAGATCTGTATTCACATTTTTATTATAAGACAAATAACTATATATGATATAAACAGCCTTTAAATAACTTTTATATTTATTATTCATAAAAAATAAAAGATGCCTTTTAAAAAAAATTAAATCCAAAATAATGTTGTGATGAAATAAAATATAATTATAGAGTAGAACTGCATAATATATAAAAAAATATTAATTTATTTAAAAATTATTGAATAAACTACATATATAAATTAAGTATTTAGATATTAACTGCATGCTGTTGATGAATAGAGTCAAAATTTAATTATGAAAGAATTTATGAGCAATAATCCTTGGCAATTAATTGTTAGCATGTGGTTAATATACAACTGAAAACTAAAGTTTTCTTCAAACATATCATTTTTGTATTTTATTTATTAATGAAATTAAAAATAATTTAATAAATGAAAGAAAATGATATATACAATCATTTGAACATCATTGCAAAATATTTAGAGAATATCTTTTCAGAATGAGATATAAAAAATTTCCTGACAACTGATGACACTTGCTCTCCAATAATTCTCCAACATTATCTAAATATAGGAGAGAAAATACATGTTCAGATTATTCAGTTGATTTTAAAATGTAAAATGCACAATAAAAAATTAACTTGCATATAAAAAGATTTTTCTATATCATTTTACTTATACTTCATAAGAAAGAATCATACAAAAAGTTGATTAGTATTTCATTGCTTCTTGCATTATTATTTCACTCAAACAAAATTTCTACCTTTCTTTTAATTTAGTCTACCTATTTTGCATTCAGTATGTATAAAATTCTTTTGTTAATTTAGCAAAGTACAAACATGCTTAATTGCTCCTAATGAAATTAACCATAAAAGTAAATTCAATACAATAAAGAATTTAAAGCAAAAGAAAGAAATATCAAGGCTGGCAAATTTGGATATCTGCAAAGTCTAAAAGAGCAAAAGAAAGTGAATGATATTTATACACAGTTAAAGAGTATTAGTCATTAAAAGAAGACACATGGTGATTGATGAAAATAGTAAGCATGAAAAGTGGAATATTATGACAATATTTTTTGAAGGCTCTGACAGTTAATTCAGCCTTGATTAGAAATATTCATGTGAGTGCTGCATAATTAGTTAACAAAAAGATAAAGATATGTAATAAATTTTCACTTCTGAATAAGAAAGCATATTACAATTTCTTGCTACATATTTACTATCACGAATTTGCTATCATGAGTAAACGATAAAATAAAACGTATCCAATAAGTTTTCGCCCTAAATAAACAGAACAAGGAAGAATTTTTTTTTTCCATACTGATCTATTATTTTGAATGTATAAACATTGTTCAGAAAGCATATTACATGCCATTATCAAAACTCAGTAGAAAGGAATTGAAAAAGAAACCAGAATATATTATACTCAGAGCAACGCTTAGCATGTGGATCTCGAAGTGTAATGTAAACATAAGCAATAAATGGAGGCATCGGCAAGCTCATGTCAACCTTTAGGAGTCCAATCACAGCACAGTTCACATCCGCCTGATGCTTTTATAAGATGCGCTGTGATTGTACTCATTTAGGTTGACATGGTCTGGTCGATTTCTAAAGAGTGTCAATTTCTGCTATAAGAGGCATCTAATGGGTTGCAATATTGGCGACAAACAGCTGGTGCACACTAATCTTCACTTAGGCCTTTAACTATGTTATTATTGCGATATAAATTATTAAATATTGGCAATGTATGCATGTAATATTTTTTCAAATAATTTTTAATATTACTTTTATAACTAGAGTTCATCTTTAACAGTTTTTGCATTTGTCATGCTATAAGAAAATTTTCCCATTCTTTACTTAGACAGTATACATGTTAATCAATTTCAACATTGTTTCTTTTATTCTTCAATTTTGTAAATCTGTAAAAATATAATAAAGAATTCAAGTATTGAAGATTATTTGCAATATAAACTTAAAATTTTAATTATGCTGTATTCCATATTGAAAAAGCAACAAACAAAGAAATCTGTTTCATATGTCTGGTGATGATTATACAGGATTGCTTTTTGTATGTTTGAAACTTTCCTGTATGACTCATTTCCATGACTGGACAATGTTTTCACATGGATATATTAGTTTTTTTTAGTAAATTGATTTTTTATGTTATTTATTTTATAGAAAAAGAATTATTGCCGTTTTTATTACGACTAATAATTAAAAATTTAAAGAAATTACTTTTGTTACTTATAAATTGTGTGATATAATAATGTGCTTGTCACTCAATGCAGCTAATCTCTTTTACAATATCAGTTTGCTTCAGCTTTAATCTTCAACAATGTGTATAAAATTAACATTTTTTAAAGAGATCATGACCTTTGTTATCTGCTGAAAATGATCCCCAGTTTTTATTAATGATTTTTTTTTCTCTCATAACAAAACAAATTTTAACATTACTTGTAATGTATTCTCTACCTAATTATTTTTTGAAAGATGTTACTTTATAATTTATCTGTATAGAAATGACTAAATAATTCCTTATTCCCATCTTTGAAAATCAAATATATTTTTAATTTAATGTTGTTCTTTTTTATAAATTATAGAAAATGACATACATGTATCGCTCATATCAGTGTAGTTCTTTCCTAGTGGTTTTATGTGCTCATTATCTTATTACAATATGTATATGTATTAGAGAGACACATATAGAAGAATTTTGTATTAAGAATCAGCATTAATGTTGCATTTTAAAATACCTCTATTGACACTTCCTTGTAACTCTTGTAGAAGAATTTTGAATTAATAATCAGCATCAATATTACATTTTAAAATGTCTTTAATGGCACTTTGTTTTAATGCTTGTAGAAGCTGTGACTTCTCCATCAGAATTTTCTTTTTTAATTCATATAATATGTTACTTTTCAAGTCAAATTTGAATAAAATAGATTTTTGTCCTTTTTTAATTTTCATATTTTAAGACATTATGAGAAGTGTGTAAAAAAACAATAAAAATAGATTAATTGGGATTTGAAAATTTTGGAATTTTGAAAACAAGTGTATCCAAGTTAATTCAGATTTCTACAAATTATGTTGCAAATTTAGAATTTAAAAAAAAGGATGTTTTTATTTTAAAAATTCATTAACTTAACTGGCAGTTTAATATAAGCTATTAGAATAATATTTAAGATGATTTCAAGAAAAAATTTTTGTGAAAAATTCTTTCACTTTCTTGAAACATTTCAATTTGGATCATCTTTCATCATATTTTAAATATAGAAATAGATTCCTTGTTTAAATACACTAGATCCTGAGTTGAAAAATTTGGCAATTAAACAAAGGAAATTATGCTGACTTAACAGTATTTAGTTAGATGGTTGTGCTCAGAGATTTATGATTTCAGGAAGCAACGATTGTCATGAAGATATGAATAATTAAAAACATCATTGGAAATTAATTTAATAAAGTGACAGATATTATTCAAGTATTAGTAGAAACTAGATGTTAAAATATCAAAAAATTAATAACTTATTTAATACAGAATTCTGGGGGGGGGGAAGGCATGAGTTTGTTGAAACAAATGGAAAATATAACATTTTCTTGAAAGAATTAAAATATCATTACTAGTTTCTGACAAGCTAATCAAGTTAACATGTGTTGCTTTTTAATTAAGTTTAAATCATCAAGCAGAAAGTGTTAAAAAATTTACTGTTAATTCTAGATGTTTTGCCACTCAATTTATTTTAACAAAAGTGAATGCTTATGATGTGCAAATTAATCATTTATTTTATTCAGGGATATCAATTCTAAAATAAGTATGGTTCTCATCAATATTTACATTATTTTTATACTGATTTGTAATGTCAAGTACATGTTGTCAAGATAACAATTAGTCCATTCAAATTTAAAGAGTTGTTAAATTCATTGTTTACAAAAAGTTTTAGATATGAGATATAAATGAGTTTCTTCAATTCCACAATAACAATATATTATACAAATTTATTACATGAATATTTATTTTGGAGAAATAGCTGTTGGTCTTCAATATTCATATACAATTTTCACTGACTTTTGTTTATAATTTGAATCTTCTGATTTGCAGTATATATTCTGAATGTATATATTCTTCTATGTATATATTCTGACATTTATATCTATAAATATTTTTAGCAATTATATCTATAAAAATTTAATATTTTGATAATTAATAAGCATATTTTTCTATATTTTCTTTTATTCAGAAATAAAAGCATAGCACAGAATCAGCATTTTTTTTAATACTTTTTTTCAGCTTTGAGTAAAGAAAAAAAAATTTATTTTGAAAACTACTGAAAATTTAGACAGCTAATACATATTTTAATATTGACACCAAAAGTAATATTACTATTTTTTTTTCAAATATAACATATTGTGGAAATATAATACATATTGCTAAAATAATACATATTGTGGAAGTTTAAAACTTATTTGATTATAAATAAATGCTGAAAGTCAAATAAAGAGAAATTTGTAATATACGTTATAAACTTCATACAAACAATTATATGGGATTGTCAGATATCACTGCTTTTAATCGCAATTAAAATGGCCTTTGGAAATTTAAATGTTTTGTGTAAATGAAAATAATTTACTAATATTAAAGTCATAATACTTTGTAAGAAAGAATTTATACACTACATTTCCTCCCCCCTTTATTACATTAAAAATTCAGGATACTAATCCATTGCTCATTAAAATGCACTCTAACAAAATAAACACTTTAAATAAAAATGTTATAAACATTTTGTGAATTCCTTGCCAAAGGCAAGGAAGTTGCTGTGTTTTAATAATTTGTATGATTATAATTCATCACAATATATATTAAAGAACATGGAAAGATCATAAATAAGAACAAAGATCAATATTATGATTTGCTGGTAATACCATTCAACTAATAAAATTTTGAAGTTAACAAATAAAAAAAAATGCCATATTTTGTAAAAAATGCTGAGGTCTGAAAAAAAAATCTACCAAGTTTCAAATTTTTAACTAGTTTATAATTGATAAAAAAAAGTTATACTTTTTTTTACTTGTTCAAATATTTGTCACATTTCTCAGAAATATAATTTACAGTTAATGATAATTTACTCGAAATTAAAATTTTGTTAAATTTATTGTTTAGAAGAAACTACAGTGAATGCCTCACTTTCAAAATCAGTTTGCAGCAGTTTGTTTATTTGTATTGTTTATGTATATATTCTATTATTATATATAAAATATTTCCATATGTAAATGAACCCATTTTGGTTAATCTGCATTTCTTTCAGAAATTTAATTTTCAGATAGACCTTTTGTAAAAGCTCAATTCATTGGAAAACTATTCGAAACACAGCTAATATTCATATTCTCAATTCAAAAGACAGCAAATGCTCAAAGGTTTAGTTACATAATAAAGTGGAAATTTAAAATATGATTACTTAATAATGTATAGTCAGAGAAACAATCCCACGAAAAGCTTAATAATATCATGTAAGCAAATCGATGAGTTTATCACTAGACAACATCACATTGTTTTCTCCTTGATCGCCCCACATTTCTTATACACATCTTGGAAAGAAACAAAATAACAATAAAAACATGAAAAAAAGCCAACCATCAGCTGATAATCATGTGATATATCTGAACCAATAAAAATCCCTTTCCGGTTGAAAAATGCAGAAAAAGCTGCCTTGGTGCTTAGTCTTAAAACTAACGTTAGTGAATACCAATGATCATTGGTTGATGATTTGTCATTGATCATGGGTTGAACGATCAATTGTTTAGCAACCGGTTTGGTGAATACAGCCGTAAGTCTTTATTTCAATTTTCAGCAGCATGAATCATATCGAACATAGAAATTTTATGACTACAAAAATAAGAAATTTGCAGAATGTAAATAACAGATACTTCATATTTAAAATAACATGAGATAGGTTAAAAAAATAGTTTATTCATAAATTTACAAATAAAATTGAAATATCACTATTGTGGTTTCAGTCTTCCAAATACTTCATCTGGTACAGATTTTTCTTCAATTTGAATACCTATAAAAGTGTCATAGAAAAGAGTATTGAAGGTATAAAACAAACAAAAAAAATGTATCCAGAAAAATATTTGCATTGCATTATATACATAGAATCACCTTTTTCTTCATAACCATTGCTGTTATCCAAATTAAATTCATTTGGATTATTAGTCTGAACATATTCTCCTTTTCATTTTCTTTGCATAAAAATAAATTAGTAAATATTTATAACAAATTGTTTTCAAATAACATTTTACAATTTACCAATCAACAGGTACCTTAAGAAAATGTTAAGTCAAATAGTGGATCTTCCAAAAGGCAGCCAATGAAGTTGTCTAAAATAGTGCAACTTGAAGTTTAATAAGTTGGTCAATTTTAGTCTCAGGAAAGTATAACACAATTTTAAATGCTAATTTGTCAAATTTATATTATAAATATGATTAATAGAAATTAAGATTTTGTAATATTTTGGCCAATACGTTTATTACCTCAGACACCATAAAAATAATACTTTTTAAAACATTTTTTCAGTTGCAGATATAGTAAGTTTATATAATGATAAAAGAATTAACTATTAGACCTCAGTTACAATAGATGCTCTGTGTAATAATAATATTAATAGGTATTAATAACATTAATTATAATTTGATAGTCTATATAGATAAAATTGTTTTAAGCTTTATCAAACAGTTTAGAGAAAAATACCAACAAATTATAATTTTTTTTACAAAAAAAAAATATATATATATGTCTTTTACTCAACACAAGCTGTAAATATTACTCGTAACTGAATATAAATCCATTATATCATTTAGAACAAATCAGCTTCTACTAATTATTCATAAAAAATTATTTCATAAATGTTTAATACACAATGGGAAATTTCTTTCGAAAAGAAGTTAAAGTCTGACATTATAATAAATGCTATGTGTTTTAATTAAAACACAGGAACATTATAACATGATAGCAATTGAATGTAAGAAAGGAAGGTCAGTGCATGGAAAATAACACAGCAAATTTTACTATGTAAAAATAAGTCACTGATTTCATTTGACATAAGCTTCATTGATTAATTTTGATAGATATTTATAATAAAACATTTTATTTAAACAATTAATGAAATGAAATCTAATTAAAACTTCTTATTCAGTGAATGCATGTCATAGAAATAACCAGTGGTATAAAATGATATTTAAAATTTGACTTTTAATGCCTATTAACCTAAACTTCTATATTTAAAAAAGATTTTGTTTCTTTAATCTGCTTCATTCAAATTAATCATGAATATTAATTTTAAAATGTACTCGAAAAACGCCCCCCCCCCTCTTTTGTTATTAATCTTCTTCTCAATAACTCATCAATAACAAAAGTTATGAAGCAGACAAATAATGCTTATCAAAACAATTACTTCATTATAAATGTTTACATATTATTTTTACTGAGCAGGAAGTCTTGTAAATTTTTGATTGGAATAAATTTTTAAAAACCAAATTAAAAAAATATTGAGGAGACTGAAAAAAACAAAAAAAGAAGACATTGGAGGCAATTTCTTAATAATTAGAAACAAGCAGTTTGAAAGCAGTTCACAATCATTTCCTATTTAAGTATCATTTTGAGATAATTATTATTGATGTTTTTCAACAATTTTCAAATACATTGAGAATACACTGTATACAAGATTTAACAGAATGTCAAAAGGTTAGTTTCACAAGCAACTAACAGTCAGAGAATGTTATTATTTTATTCAAAGCAATGTGGTAAAACTTATACCAAATGGCATAAAATAGTCAATAATACAGTTAGAATATACTAATAAACATTAAAATGTTTGAAACAAATATTTGAAATATCTGCAATTAGAATTACAGAGTTGACCCCTACAGCTCCAATAGAAAGACAACCAAAATTTTTAAAACCTTATAAAAGTTCTTGGTTTGTTTTGAATCACATGAAATATCTCTATTCCAAACTGGTAAGGAAATTAAAATCTTGAATTATGAATTTTTCCAAAAATAAATACAACAAAAATAGAAATGTTGATTGTATCTGAACAATTAAATAATTTTTCTTACCATTTTGTAATATTTCTTGGAAATTGGAAATCATAATGATAATACAATGAGGTTGTTCTTTAGGAATAATAACAAAACCATATTTGGTATTACAGATTAAGAATCTCCACAATTACTATTATAACTTGAAAAACAATTTAAACATAATAAAATTCATACAAATATATAAGATTTCCAGAATCATTTCTAGATTGGAGAAAAAATGTCTTGAAGAGAAGTGAACTTATAAGCGTGATAACTTTTTAAAAAATATATGAAAAATATGAACAAATTCAGATTAATAGGTAGAGAATCAAATTTTCAAAGCCAATTTTTTATCTAAACAAATGCAATTTTGCTTACATTCAATATTGCTTCATTAGGTCCTTTAAATGCAGGAAGTTTAATTAGAGTATGCAGATTTTACAAGCTATCTTTTTCAGATTGATGCACTAAAATACATTTATAAAAATTTAAAAATATATATATATATATATATATGCATAAAACATATAGAAAAAATTACTAATGTTTTAAAAGTATCCTTCAGTAATGTTAAGACTGATTTGACTGTCGTATGAAAAGAATTTGAAGGACTTTTTGAATATCAATAAACAGTATGAAAATTTTTTTTAAAAATGCATTATTATTTGTTTAAATATAAATGCTTCAGTGAACGGGTAGATTTAAAATGGAATTTCTAGAAACAAAACATACAAATCTCAAAACAACAATTAAAAATTATAATTTTGTATTTTAAATAAAATAAGTTTAATGAAGGAGTCACATTTTTTATATTTCTGTTATTAATAATACATGTGAAATGGAAATCAAACTATTTTTGGACATTTAACACAAAATAATAAGAAATCACTTTCAGACATATAATAAAGAAAAATATAATAATTATGATGTATTAGATATAACAGCTAAAAAATCAATGGAAAATGGTTTCCATTTTATGACTGTTGCTTATCAGCAAAGACATAAATGTTGCCATAAACTGCCAAATGATGGAATAATAAGATTTTATTATATTTAGCAATTCAATATATATAGATAAAGTACAAAATTTAAAACTGAAATAATAGCAACTGCTGTAATAAACTTCATTTGAGTATAATATGCAGCTTGTATACTTCTCTTAATTCCAAGCATTCTTGCATAGTATTCTCATTACCATGCCAAATACAAAGTCTTTCCAAAATTTCCAGAAATCGGACCTCAATTGTAAAAAACAAGAACCTAAGTCAAGCAAATCATGAAATTTATTATCGAGGCAAATCGCCATAATAATAAATAGAAAACCATAACTTTTATACTACACTAGAAAAAAAAAGAAAAAAATTGCATTTAGGAGCAAAATAATCCTAGCATTGATTTCCATAGAGTACACTGGCATGAAAACATCCTTTAAAATTATTCAAAATGAACTGTTGCATTTTTAGATACATACTTACAACATGATTAAATTTTTAATTTGATCTTTTATAGTTAAATTCTATCATTGAAATAAAAATCTGAAGTAGTCAAGATATGTAAATATCATTTTAGCTGAAATAAACTTGTACAATTCATTCTAAGAATTTAGTAATATCTCATCTTATAATGGAGAGTTTCGAAAAGTCAATTGAGAATGGAAAAAAAAAAGTTAAATAAGAGCATTTAACAGTTGATTTTTTAAACTGATCTCATTTTTATTTTACTCTAACAATTATGTCATCCTTTCCTCCCCCAAAAAATACTTCTGCTGCTTGTATATTTGAGTGAAGCTTAAATATCATTTATAAAAAAAAAATATCTATACAGGTGCTCAAATTCTAATTCAATTATTCAAACACTGAAGAGTTCAAAAATCTTAGAAACCTTTTTCCCCTAATAAACAATGTAATCATAAAGTCCTCTATCATTACTATCAATTTAATTAATAGATAATTTTACTGCAAGAATTTTAATAGTTACTAAAAGAGAATTAAAATTCTTTGACCAGCAATCTCTTCAAAAATAACAAATTTGTAAAAATTAAATTCCTAGTTATAGATATACATTTATAAGATTATTTTATTAGCTTGTAAGAGTTCAATGAATCAAAAGGAAAATGCTGAAGTTATAGTTCAAGTTAAATTCTAAAAAAAATGCAATTAAATAGTTATTCAGTATTTTAAGGTTAATTGTTATTTATCATTCTTAATATTTTTGTAATTAATAATGTCTAAAAATGATAAAATAAAAGTTCAATAATAATTTTTAATAAAAATACACACTTCAAACTGCTTTTCAAGAAGAAGAGCAAATTTTGTAAAAAGACTATGTATGAAAGGTTGATGTTAGCCACCGTTAAAATTAAGGCAAATAGTTTATGGGAAACTTCAAGTGTTTTGTTACAAAGGCCAAAAGAATACCACTGAATTAAATTCATCATAAAAGTGGGAGAAAGAAAGAGAAAAAAAAAAGAATTTTAGTAGGTTTCACTATCTGAAGAATTAAAATTTCCTTCAAATATTGCGAGTAGATGTTCATTTGTGACACTAAAAGAGTTATTACCTAGGAAAGGGTCTGTTGTAGCCATGATTTATTGGTTGGTTATCACTAAATTTCTGGACAATGGTGCGGCTTGTTGTATGATTCTAAATCAAGTTTTAATTGGGTGATCTCTGCCTTTAATTCCGTTAACATTAAATTTTCCAAGGTAAATATTAAATTTTCAGAGATTGTTTTTATCCAACTGATTGTTATTAAAAATCTTATTTATATTAATGTTTGCATCAAGTTTTTTAATCATTTCAATAAGGGTTATGATAATTCTTTTTAATTTTACTTTATCTCTTGAGTTCTGAAAGGTTCAAAGTAATTTGGGATTTTGATTAGAAGCTCTTTTAATGATTTCTTGATTGAAGTATAATTTTTGCAATAATTTGTTTTCTATTATTTTATATTTGTTGTTTCATTCTTTTTTTCCCACAAATGTTAGTCAGGAAAGGTATTTTTGGACAATGTAGTCTATGACAATGTTTTTATCAGCAAATGTACAATTATGATCAATATCAGATTTGAAGCATTGCTAATTTTTAGAGCAATTACTTTGAAAGTTGCCACCATTTGTGACAAATTAAAAGTTTTCTTAGTATTTTTGTGTTTTAAGGATACATCTAAATAGTCTGATCTTTTCACATTATGTGGCAGTTATTTATTGACCAGTTTAACTAAGAATAGATTGTGGGAGTTCTTTTTTATGAACTTGAATATTTGGAGAACTGGAATTTGCATTTCGTCCAATTCTTCTGCAATCTCTATAACCGAGGTTTCAGTATCAATGATTTTGACTATATAATGGATTAATAATACATTTTCTAGAATTTTTGCATCTAATTGGAACATTGTCAATCTGCTCTAGAGTGAAAAGATTAATTACTGTTCATATGTATTTTTTTATGACAATGAGTCCATTGCTTCTTGTAATAAAATAACTATCATTCTTATACAGATGACAGTCAAAAATTTGTGAAGTTTTTTTTATTTATTTTTTGTAATGGGCAGCCATCTTTACCACTGTCTATAAAAATTTTAATTTCTTTTTAATTGTTTTGAATAATGGCATTTTGGGTCTTAATCTGCTTCAGAAATATCCGATATTATGAAAAAGGTATGGAGCTTTTTTGCGATTTTTACTGGCCTTTCATCTTGCTCGCCCGTTTCCCAACGATTAAGTTTATTTAAAATGAGGGGGGCGGGCGGAGATATTCCTTTTCACTCGAGTGAAATGATAAAAAATTGGAAAGATATCATTTTCCTACAACAATCTGGAAGGAAGAGAAGGGGGGAAGAAATAATGGAACAGCAATAACAAAGCCTTTCACACTTCAGTCAATAACACACTGGAGAGACGACGAATATATCAAAACAATATGAAAAACCTATTTCTGACCACGTTTTCTCAAGAATTGTTGATAAACCAACTACCTTACATATCGTAAGGCGTTTTTCTCAATAAAAACTACAAACTTTATAAATCACGTTAATTTAAAAAGATTGAAATCGGGGGATTGGGGGGGAGGGGTATCTCGTAATCAATCAGCTTTTCATTTCAAATCTCATAAACCATATTCATTAATCGAATTACCTAAAGTGTAACAATCTATCCAGAGTAGGTTATTTTTTTTTTGTTGGACATAGTTTTATATATTCTGCTACTTTTTGTATTTAAAATTGATATTTAATAAAGTATAAATGGCAATCTGACGCTTATACAAAAAGACATCAACATGACAAAAAAGAAAGAAAGAAAAAAGGAGGACTAAGCAGACGCCAATGTTATTTTCACTTTCTTTGCATCAGAATAAAGCTTAAATGTTTACCCAATAAATTTTCTAAAGCTAAATTGTTTATCCGATATCTAATAAGGATATTTTCAGGTTTATATTTCTGATCTTAGAAGTGAACGTTAAGAAAAAACAATCAATCAGAACAATTCAATTGTAATATTTGCAAGAATTTCATATTAAAAGTAACAGCAAGAAAATTTATTGATAAAAATTATTAGAAAATTTCTTGGTATTCTTATAAAGATAGGAGTTTGCTAAAAATATGAATGTTCGCCAAATTAAATAAAGAACGTCATCAAGACATTTCACTAGATAATTTTTGGCAACAGAAAAAAATTTGGCAACATGTGGTAGAACACAAATCTGAAGTGATCTGATGAAATACGGTGATTGGAAAAGACTTGTGTATGTAGTTGCAAAATTAGCGCCCCAAAGCCGAAGCTATCTTGGTATTAAAAATAATTAAATAAAATGGTAAGTACGGAAAATTTACGTGATTTTTGTTAGTGAGAAGTTCAAGCTTTAATTTTAATGATGTAATTAGTTTCATAATGTAAAATGTTGCTGGATGGATTATGATTGTAAATTTCCTTCGATAGCCATGTGGCTGTTAAGATTTTCTTAATGCATTTATTTGCTTACTTATAATTTAAAGTCTTTAATTTCTTTCGAAATAAACTTCAATAAAAATTATCTGTGTAATAGATTGTATAGATTTTGTTTGCATCTATAATTTGATTGTAGCAATGTGGACGTGGATATGTATGATAGACTCGAGTGTCAGAAGTTTAAATCCTGTTCAGATAAATTGAGAATATGTATAATAATTTGCCATATATTATTTAATTTATTTCACTTTAATTTGTGTTTGCTCTCTGTCGAATTTGATGTTGACATTTTCTTTGTTTCAGGGATTCGTCAAAGTCGTTAAAAATAAATCTTATTTCAAGAGGTTTCAAGTTAAATTTAGAAGGCGTCGTGGTAAGTTATTAACAAATGTATTAGAATTCCAATAATTTTTCGCAATAATATGTATTGACTTAACTATAGAAAGTTAGCATTAGCAAGTTAAATCTATTGACCTGGATAATATTGAATATTTGATAATTGACTTTAATGTCTTTTTATCAGTCTCTGGTGATTTTTTTTTCCAAAATTTGATATGGCTATAAAGCTCTTCATTGAGATATCAGGATTAATTAACGACTTTAGATTGCAAAGTGCTACATAGTCAATGAATTAATTGCAATCATGCCATTGGCGAATATTTTTTTAAAATCTATTAGTATGCATTTTTTCTAAGTGATAACTCTTTGTCAGATGGTTAATAATTAGGTATTGAATTGTTTGTTAGTTATTAAGCCACTTGATGTAGTTAATTTTTGAAATGTGTGGCATAAATTTGGAAGAATGTATCTGTTAATTTTTTTTTTTTTTTTTTTTTTTTTTTTTTTTTTTGCAGAAGGAAGAACTGATTACTATGCCAGGGTTCGACTTGTTGTTCAAGACAAAAATAAATATAACACTCCCAAATACCGAATGATAGTTCGTTTTACGAACAAAGACATTATTTGTCAGGTGTGTTTTGTTTGTTGTTTAAATGGGGGTGTGAAGTTTTTAAATCCTTTAGCAATCCTTGATATACAAATGTTTCTTGCAGATAGCGTATGCCAGAATCGAAGGTGATGTCATTGTGTGCGCTGCTTATGCACATGAATTGCCTCGTTATGGCATCAAGGTCGGGTTGACTAATTATGCAGCTGCATATTGTACTGGATTATTACTTGCTAGACGAGTAAGTTCTATATATGTTTTTTAATATAAATTATGACACGGTGCACATTAATAAAACTTTTTTCAACTTTGAGGCTTTTGAATCTTTGATTATATTGATAACAGAAAGAAAAAGCATTCATTTTTAAAATTAAACAATAGTTTACCAATAGAGTTAAACAGTTTTCTGTTTGTAACATATTTCAAGGGTAAAATATAGTAAGAAAACTTCAGTTTCACTGTCATTTATCAAGACATTTTGGCAGTGAAGGATGCTGGTGAAATTTTTTAATTGTGAAGAATATAATAGTATAAATTGGTAATATATTCTATCTATGCAAATTTTCTGTTATATTTTTTACTTTTAAAAGTATCTTAGTATTTGTTTTATTATATTAATTATTGGAAAATGGTAAAATAACAGTTAATCATAAGATATTTTTAAAGGAATGGATTCTTATTTTTTCAATTGTTTAGATAGTTTTAGGATGTGTGCAAGGAAAAGAGATCAACTAAACTGAGATTTTAATAAATATTTTTTTAATCTATAAGGTTCAGTTTTTTATTGTACGTTTTATTTTAATCCCGTTAGAAGAATTTTGTATTTATTCTAGGTGTAGGATGCATTACTTTCTCTAGATACTAAAAATAGAGATAAAACAAGGTTTATAGCATCATAAAAGGTGTTTAATTTTCTTGAGGAATTCAAAGAACATTTTTGTAGGGCTGCCTGTGCCCAGTGAAGCTAATGTTTAATAGTTTAACCACTCCATCTATGCGCATTGCTTATTGAAATATTATGAAAGTTATCCTGGAGGGGCAGCACAAAATTGTACTGTCATATTTCTTGTTCAAAAAATGTTTGAATTTTTCTAGATTCCAATTTTGCAGGTAGGGAAGAATTGGATTTAGCTATCCAAAAATATACTCTTTTATTTGTTAAGAAAAAATATGCAGATTGGTCCAGTGAATGACAATAAAAATACCACGGTATAAGTTGTGCCATAAAGATAATATTGAACACCTGGGGAAGCTGGACACAATAATGCCTCTATTGCGACTCATTCAATAATTGTTCTCGTTAATATTTTATTAGGGTAGTTTCCTGTGTAAACTATTAGAGGGGATTTTACTGTATTATATTGAATTGTAATTTTTGAAAATTTTTATTTGTTGGTCCAGTTTTGACAAATTTTAGTTTTTATATATTAAAAAAAGTCACTTCTTTAAGGCTCAAATTTATCATTTCTCTTAACAATTTTTGAGTTTTCTCTTTAAGTCTCTCTCTTTTTTTTTCTTCCCTTCCTCTTATTGAAATCTTCCCTTATATACAGACTTGTCTTATTAGGTAGAGTAACATGCAGCACAAACTGCTGAAGCTACAAAAATGAAATTTTATAAAGTTGCTTCTTGGCTAATGGGTATACTAAAAATGGATTTTCCAAAGTGCTAATTAGCTTAATTAAAAATATAAAATAGAATTTTAATGTGCTTCCACCATAACATCAGTTTATTAACACTGTTTTAAATGTTTAAAAATATTTTGTACAGTATAATATACTTAATACAGTAATTTTTTGAAAAATTAATTTGAACACAATTTGTAAGAATGATTATTGCAATGTAATTTTAAACTGTAACATTGAGTCACATTAAACATTTTCATGTTGTTGTAAAGAAAATGCTTTAATTAAATTCAAAACTTTAAAGCAATTTATTAACTTCTTGAATTTCCTTCCCTTACTTAATTGTGAAATCATTCATTTCTCAGTAAAATATATAATTACTCTTTTTCTGTAATTTTTTAAATCTAAAGTAAGAATTTTATGAGGCTGTAAATAACTTTATATTGTCTTGACATTACTAAATAAGATAGAATAAGAGGAAATTTATTCTTTCAATAACAGCCATGTTGGATTTTATTTCCTGTAGAATGTATAAAAATCAAATACAATATTTTTGTCAATTTTGAAGTTTTCAGAAGTGTTGTATCCTTCAAAATTAATAATTTTTTAATTTTAAGAATGTTGAAAAAGATTCCAGATTTTTATTATTAATCATATAAAAATTGACTTTTCCCATTTTTTTTTCTTTTATCAAAAATAAAAATTAGTTTTATAACAGAAGACATGTTTCTGCAGTGTTGCAAGAAAAAAAGTTTAAATTTTAAAAGAACATTTAAGCAATTTTATGAATAAAAATAATTTGTTATTATACAATAGAAAATATCCTATGTTAGAAGAAAGATTTGAATGTGCATAAATGTAAAGGTTTTTTTGGGGAGGGATAAGGTGTTAAATTCTTGCAGTCATTTGCACCCTGTAAAACTGCAAGGATATAAATATTTGATTGACAATTTATAATCGTTAAATATTTGCAAATCCAAGAAAATCTTCATATTTACACTTAGAAATTGGCTTCCGTCTAATTGTAATTTTCCTTTCCCAGTTATTGAGAGGTTTCAAAATGGATAGCATCTACGAAGGTGTTGTCGAACCTAATGGTGAAGATTTTACTGTTGAAGATATTGAAGGCCAACCAGGTGCATTCCGTTGCTACCTGGATGTTGGTCTTGCTCGAACTACTACTGGCGCAAGAGTTTTTGGAGCAATGAAAGGTGCAGTTGATGGTGGACTTGACATTCCACACAGGTAATTTACTCGTGAAATTTTTGGTGTTTATATTTTATTATTTGTGTATGTTCTTCATTAGACAATAGTGTGTACCATTATTGAAA
>JAPMOR010121820.1:1162645-1189332 GCA_026543865.1 Argiope aurantia | reverse complement strand
ATTTGTGTATGTTCTTCATTAGACAATAGTGTGTACCATTATTGAAAGTGTTTATAAATTACTTATTTTGTATGGTCCTTGTATAAGAGTTACTTTTTTTTATTCAGGTGCTTATATTTTTCTTCTAATGAAAAGAAAAATCATTTCACCACACTGCTTGACCTATAGGGTTATATGCTGTATTTTTTCTTTCTGATGTCATCTTTAAATATTTAAAGGATTTAATGAGACCAGAATTAGGTAGTGAAAAAAAAACTTGGTTCAGAAATTCTGATAAATTGGGGGAATATTAATTCTTTTGCCTCCTTTATATAGAGGGGGAGAGAAAGCTCTTTTCTTTTTAGAAATTTTATGTTTTAAATGGTAACTTCAGCTTATCTTTGGTTTTCTGGATGTGATTACCTGTGTTTAGAGCATTTGCGAGTTATATTTTAACATTGTTTAAATGCTTTTCTTTAGTAAATTTTTTAAGCTTTTTTTTTTATTTCAATTTTCAAAAGTTTAGAACTTCTTAATGCTTTTTCAAAAAGGGGGATTTTATTTGTTGTGAACTTCTTTAAGTGAATATACTGAATGATTCAATGCTTCCAAAAATAAAATTTGAGCAAAATGTTTGTGGTGCTTAAAAATTACTTGTAGGTCATTCATTACTCATTGTCAAAAAAAAAAAAAAGTACCAAAATTTAAATTAAGGCCTGCAAAAAAAAAATTCAAATAAAATCTTTAAAAAAAATTGTAATTGTCAAAAAAAATTTTTTTGAACTCTGGATTTCTTCCATGTCCACAATTCAAACTTTGGAATATTGCATCAAATTTTGAAAAAAAAAAGTTTTTTGTCCAAGTACAAGAAAACAAGACGACTACAAAACTCAAATAAGTATTATTGAAAGATAATTTGGATTTAAACATTTAAGTGGAAATTTTGAATGAAATGTTTCACGTGTAGTTTATAACCATATAAAGCGGTCTGGCATAAGTCATTTAGTCAACTTTGAGGTTGGTAGCAATATCAACCCATTCAGAATATCACCTACTTTTGGGGAAACAAAGTAGTTGTCAATGATATAAAGTTAGATTCTGAATTCAAAAAGAGCAAATACTGAAATTAGATATAAAGCTAATGTGCTTGTTTGCTCAGCAAGTCAGAATCTTTTCATTACTAATAAAATTTATTGGTTGGGGAAATTTTTTAATGAAAAAATTGAAAGAGGAACAATATTTATTTACATATTTAATACAGTTACCATGATATATTTTGGATTTGTTTGTGTATATTAACTTTAGAGGAATTGGAATATTAATGCAGTAGCAATATAACCTTCTCTTCTCCTTTATACTATTAACTTCAGTGTAAATAAATAATTTAAGATATGTGAGGAAAGTCTTTTAATAATTTTTCAAACAAAACTGGCATTAATGAAATGTTTTAAATAACTTAGTTTCAATGTTGGTAAAAAAAAAATAACAAACTATTCCTGGTAGTAGCTTTATATTTGTATGAAGTTGGATACTTACTTTAAGTGTTAATTTTTAAGATAACATTGGTCCTGGTACCTTGTAAATCAGTTGCATTTTGTAAGATATGCATTATATCGGGTTTTATAAGTTATAGAGTAACCACTAAAATATGTTTAATGCATAGGAGTCCCCTCATCTTTATTTGTATAAATTTTACTAGAAACAAGTTTATATGCAATATAACAATAAATTAATCTAAAACTGCAGTTGCAAATTCTAATGAAAAGTGCACATGCAGAAATACCAATTCTGCATATTCAATTCCATTTTTGCAGACAGTTTTTTAAAATTTTGTTTTAATAAGCAGAATTTGCTGTATCTAAATTATATAATGTGGACTTGGCAGCTTTGTATAAGAATCTATCTACCAAAGTTGAGGATAGTTTTTATCTTTTAAAATAAGTATCTTAAAGGAATGCATCTGAAAAATTTTATAAAAAGCTTGTGGGATTATAAAAAGCATTGCTGAATGTCACTGAACAGAATAACAGGCGTCATAATCTATTAGTAACAGTGTGGTTAAAGGCTTGCTTTAAAGAAGTAATTAGAAACATGGCTAATGTCTGCTTCAATCAAATATTATGATTTCCTTGTTATAACTTTCGTAATCAATAGATCTTCAAGAATGCTGTACGGCTACTTAGTTGCATATTTCGATTCATAAATAGTTCGTGTGTTGATCTACTTTTACAGTATTAAAATAAAAATAAGTTTGGATTTATTTGCTTTTTTAGTAACAAACGATTTCCAGGATATGATGCAGAAAGTAAAGAATTTAATGCTGAAGTCCACCGCAAGCACATTTTTGGACAGCACGTTTCCGAATACATGAGAATGCTTATGGAGGAAGATGAGGATGCTTACAAAAAGCAGTTTTCCCAATACATTAAATTGGGTATTACTCCTGATGATGTAAGTATAAATATTAAGGGAGGTATGAAAAGTGTATTTGAAAATTGTCTAATGATTATTCATTTCAATCTTCATTATTTTAGATGGAAGAAATGTATAAAAAGGCTCATGCTGCCATCAGAGCCAACCCAGAACATAAGCCTCCTCCTGAGAAAAAGGTTGTCAAGAAACGGTATGTGTCCCATTTTTAGATATTTATATATATATATTCTTCAAAAAAATTGACTTATATTTGACAAGTTATTTTATCTGTAAAGTCATTGATGAATTAATAAAATTTGTCTAATTTTTAAAATGTTTAACAAAATCATTTTATACAGTATCTTTGTCTGGGCTTATGTTATACAGGTTGAAGTTATTTGAGTTTAGAAGACATGCTCATGTTTATATTTTAATCTGTCTACCATAGTGGATAGTAACTTTGTCATCTCACAATAATAGAGAAGATGCTATTTAATGTAATGGGTGTGAACCGTGAGAAGTTCATATACAGTCAACATGTTAAAATCATTCTGTGTGGCTTAAAAGGTTTTTTTTTTTTTTTTTTTTTTGCAGTTTAATTTTGTAATGTAAAAATGTGTATTTTAAGAATTAAAAAATATATATAGGTACTCTCCCTTATAAGTTATAATTTAACTAAGATGGGAAGATGTTTTTCTTGTTGATAATTTTGTATTAAATGCATGCACTTTTTGTACAATGTTAAAAGTTATACTTTTACTGCGTGTGCATTTAAGTAGAAAAATGCTAACTGTATTTCTTTTTTACAGATGGAATCGTGCCAAGATGAACCTTAAGGAAAGAAGAAACCGCATTAAACAGAAAAAAGAAGCAGTTATCAAAAAACTTGATGCAGAAAAAGCTGAATAGTTTTTGTACTTTGAAAGGGAAAAAAATAAATTTAAATAAATGGACTTTTATTTTGTTTTAATGGTTAAAATGAATACACTACTTTGCAGATCAGCCACTGTCGTATTAAAACCGATTTCTTAATAACTTATCTACTTTGTATTCCTTTGTAAAAATGTCTAGATTTTTTTTAGTGGAAATGTATTGAAATTATTAGATATTTATATCTATTAAGACACTTCAAAAATTTATAACCTTATAATATGCTGTTTATAAATGAAAAATGTGAATCTTTATAATGTCTATATATTTGGTTTTTCAGATTTTCCTTTTATATATATATATAAATGTGTATAAAGGTTCATTTTAAATCAACAAAAAATTTTAACTAAAAGCAATATTTCGGATAAAATTCTCTTAAGTTTGTTTTTACGTAAAATATGTTGGAGTTGCTTCTAAAATTATTAACACATATCTATGAGATTTTACAAACATTATGTCAAGTAGAAAAAGGGAGGGAGCATGCAAACCAACAATACATGTCATCAGATGCTAAATTGACTCTCTAAGAAGGAACTGTGATTGTGTTATGGATATACTATTAGGATAGTGAATTGGTGCTTAACCCTTTAAAGGGCTCTAGTCATATGTTAAAATATTTTTAGGCTTCAAATTAGGATAAGAAGAGGAATTCATTTAGCTTATTAGATAAATTTAATTTGGTTAATTAATAATTAAGTTACAAATCAAGACATTTTGTGTGAGATAAAGAACTGAAGCGTCTTAAGTTTGTCTTTTTAAGAAAATTTGTCAGAACTTATGCCAACTTTCATAAAAAGTTACTTGGTTGCTAAGTTTAAGTTATTGATGGTTCTGATTTTCCATACGAAATCTACTAGTGCAGAATTTTGTTTAAAATTGTTTTTTACTTACTTGAATTGCATTCAACCCATGCTTTTACTTTAAAAATCTGAATTCAACCTGATTAATTCATCAAAATTTAGTACAATATAAATGTTCAAAATACTTTTTAGTGTTTAGATTTATTTTATTCCGTGTTTTTACAAAGAAATGTTGCAAGTGAAGCATCAGAACCTTTTACAGGAAAATAATTTTGCTGATTTTTGTTATTTTGGAGCTGATTCTTGAAAGTGAATTCCATGTATTTCTAAGGTAAGGATCTTTTATAAAGCAGTAAAAATTTAGAGTGCATTTCATGAATCTAAATAAAATATACACCCACAAGTACTGTTCGTCAACAGATTCTGAGGCGACTACATTTCGACAATTCCCTCTCATTAAGGGGCGAGACGCGGAACAATGAGCACATTTCCGGCATTCACTTTGGATTTTCCCCATTAAATACGATTTAGTTCAATTTTTTTTTCACGTGTATGTGAGTGTTGTGTCATTTCTGGCCAATTTTTATTTTAGCTCAAAATTTCATTTTGATATGGCTAGTTCAAATGGCAAAAGAGCTTTCAGGAGTGGTACAAAGAAAATTTTATTAATTATTTCATGTTATATTAAAAATAATGCGGGGAAAGGCAACGACCAGCATTAATATGAAAATATATTTATTATAATTAAAGGACAAAACATTACTATACTAACATAAAGATGCGTGGCGAGGTCGCCTATCCTGTACGTCTTGCAGACTCGCTGCCCAACTCTCGTCTGCCAATAATGGCGGGGAAGCATCACGTGATTAATGACATGGCGTCATACGGAATCTGTCGGCAGTTCCCACATCGGCCATCATGACAGGATAGGCGACCTCGCCATATGGTATACAGCACATTGAACTAAACATATAAAACAACAGTAAATGAAGAAAAGATAATAAGATGCAAAATTGAAATATTTACAAGATAAAACCATCAAAATAGTCATACGATCCGTGAAAGCATAAATATATAGCAATACAATAGTGTGCACTGGAAATATTAAATAACTAACTAAAAATAATATTAGTGTTGAACATATAAAAATATAATAACACAAAATAAGTAGAGAAAAAAAATGAGTCTTCTATCGCCCAAATACACACACAAAAAAGGCCTGGTGGTAAGGTCTCGGCATGCGAGCCGTAGGGTTTCAAGTTCGAGACCCGATTCCACCGAAGAATCGTCGTGTAAGGGGGTCTGTTGCACGTTAAAACCGTCATGCCAAACGTCCTCCCACTGGTGTGGAGAGTGGGGTGCCAGCTTAGGTGTCGTCCTCGTTTGACCGCGATTCAAAATTACGAGGTCCGTCCCAAAATAGCGCTTGTGTTGCTTTAAACGGGACGTTAATATAACTAAACACACACAAAAAGAAGGAAAATAGTTATCATAAGTAGTGTTTTCTTTTGAAAAACAATTCAAGTGTATGTGTCGTTTGGTTTAATTTTGATCACTTTATATGGTCCGAGGTATTTTTGTTTCAATTTGAGACCAGGGCCAAATTGATTGCGACGAGATCATTCAATTGAAATTTTTGAGCATGTTTCCTACGAAGATTGTAGGTACGGCGATTTTCTTCTTGGATTTTGAGGATTTGTTGTTTTGGATCTTTACGGAGTTCATCACGCTGTTGGAGAAAGGCAGATTGGATCTCTTCGTTGACGATTTCGAGGATTTTTATATCATGCTCAGATTTCATTTTAGTTCCAAACAGAATTTCGAATAGAGTAGAATTGATACTTCGTTGAAATGTAGAATTAATAATTTACTGAACGGTAGCAACATGGCTATACCATTTTTCAGGGTTTTCTATGGATAGCTTGGAGAGTACAGCTATGATAGTAGAATTAAGTCTTTCTACCTGACCGTTTGATCTAGGAAGTCCAGCTGTAATAACAATATGGATGATATGCTGATGCTCACAATATTCTTTGGATGTGGAAGCGGTATGTCTGTCCGTAATAATCCTTGAAGGATTGCCGAAAACTGATCTTTGGCATTCGAGCTTATTGAGAACTTCAGCGGTGTCGGTGGACTAGATCGGGTAAAGCCACACAAACTTCGTCGATTCCTTGCCAGAATATGCTTATATTTCTTAGAAGTGCTGGGGAGAGGACCCAAATGATCAATATGGTATATATGAAAGGGAGTATCGTCTTTGTCAAGTGGATGCAAAGTGCCATCTAATTTGCCACGTCTTCTGTTATTTAGAATGCATGTTACACAGTTGCGTATACATCGTTCAATTTTCCCTTTCAAGTTCAGAATAAAGAATTCTTTGTTTAACACTTCCCGAGTACGTTTTACTGCAAAATGGCCTCGTTCATGACATGATTTAATGAGGTTGGCCTACATATCATCATGTACGACAAGTAAATCGATGCCTTCTATGTTCTTATATAAAATGTTGTTTTTGACTATGTAGTTTTCGTAAGGTGCACTTTGAAGTAATGCTTTTATAGCTGTAATATGCTCATCTGTCTGTTGAGCTTTGAAAATTTGAAGATTGACACAGTATTGAATGATCATGCAGCATGGGCTTTGGCTAAGAGCGTCGACATGAGTCATCGTTGAACCGATTCGATGCTCTATTTCATAGTCAAAATCCTGAAGGTATAATGCCCATCGCGAAATGCGGGAATTCATTTCTTTTTTATTTAACGTTTTGATGAATGCATTACAGGCAGTAATAATTTTAAAGTGTGATCCGAGGATGTAAATTTGGAATTTTTTAAGAGCTTCTACAATAGCGAGTACCTCCAGCTCATAACTGGTGTATTTTCTCTCGTTGACAGACGTTTTCATGGACATATAAAACACTGGATGGAATTTGTTATCATCTTTCGATTTTTGTAGTAGGACTGCCCCCAAGCCATCAATTGACGCGTCTGTATGAATTTCAATGGGACTGAATTGATTAAAAATAGTTAAAACGGGTTTTTCAGAAAGTAACTGCTTTAAGCGTAAAAACACAGTTTTTTGCTGAGCTTGAAATAGAAAGGGGCTGTTCTTACGAAGCAGATCACTAACAGGTTTTTCTATAGTAGAGTATGAGGTGATAAATTTTCTAAAGTATCCCGTAAGACCTAGAAAACGTTGTACGTCTTTTGCATTTTTTTAATTCAGGATAATTAAGAACGGCTTTAGTTTTGGAGGGTAAAGGGAGCAATTTGCCGTGTTCTATCACGTGACCCAAAAATTCAATCTGACTATACAAAAATTGACATTTTTTAAAGTTTATATCTAGTCCATAATCGCGAGCTACAGTTAGAACAGTGTTAAGGCGTTCGAGAGCTTCAGATTCATTATTTGCGGGAATGACGATGTCATCCATATATGGGAGGACAATGCCCTTTGCAATAAGATCACTAAAAACAGCATTTATGTATCGCATAAAGACAGGGGGAAATGAACTTAAACCGAATGGCATATAACGGAATTGAAATTGACCTGTATTTGTGACGAAACTGGTGTAACAATGACTTTTTTCTTTTACCGGCACATGAAAAAATCGGTTATGCAAATCGAGAGTACTGAAAATTTTAGCATTTTGAAGACGATCTACACTGGTGTGCAAAACTTAAGCAACAGGTATGTTTTTTGTCATAACTTCACGATCATCTGAGAGACATGAAATTCAGAAATGAGATACAGCATTTTGTTCTGAAAGAATGACGAAAGCATAGTTGCGCAGAAATGAATACAATGCATACAGTATGGAATCAAACAAAAAAAAAATGCTTTATTGAACTCATAGTATCGTTACACATGATTGTCTGTCCAAGAGGAAGAACAGCAAGCAGATGTTTCTTAGTATGGGATATGCTCTCCCCTTACTGCAATGGTTGCTTCGCACCGTCTCCACATACTCAGCACCAGATTGTCCAACAGTTCTTGAGGTAAGAGTGCCCATTTCTCAATCAGCATCTGATTAAGTTGTCGGGTGTTCCCAGGAGGATGTAATCGTGCAAGGCGTCTCCCCAAAGCATCCCACACATGTTCTATCGGATTTAAATCAGGGGAGCACGCCGGCCAATCCATTCGAGTGATATCTTCACTTTCCAGGAGCTCCTCAACAGCATGAGTCCTGTTTGCCCGTGCATTGCCATCCATAAAAACGAAGTCTGATCCAATGGCACCTCGGAACAGACGCACATGAGGAAGGATCACCTCCTGACAATAGCGATCTCCAGTTACAGAACCTCTGTCGAAAACGTGGAGCGCAGTCCGCCCGTTCATCATAATGCCTCCCCAGACGACAACTCCAGGACCACCGAAACGGTCTCTTTCCGTGATGTTACTGGGATGAAACCGTGTCCCGACCTCTCTCCAAATCAACTGGCTTCGGGAATCGCTTGTGGCACTAAAGCGACTCTCATCTGTAAAGAGGACACGACTCCATTGATGAGATGTCCAGTTTTTGTGCTCCCTGCACCACTCTAAACGGTGCCGCCGGTGGGAAACTGTCAAAGGGATGCAGCGTTCAGGACGGCGGGCGAATAGGCCACCTTTGTGAAGGCGTCTGGACACAGTAAAACGCGACACTTGTCACCCCGTTGCTGCACACAGTTGCTGAGCAATGGCGCTTGCTGACTGGTTTCGGGTTCTCTTCGCCTGCAGGACGATATATCGGTCATCCACTGCAGTTGTTTTCCTGGGGCGGCCACCACCAACCTTTCTCACAGCTGTACCTGTGGTTTGGAAGGCTTTCCAAGCTCGCGAAACGACACTTTTGTTGATTCCGAACTCTTCAGCCACACTGGTCACACTACGTCCCTCCTCCAGCTTTCCGATCATTCTTCCACGTGTGAAATCGTCCAGGTGATTTCTGCTAGCCATATTTCACGAATTAACTCACGTGCACTTGCAGCGAATGTCTTTAATTGCGTCTCCGTCCTTCCTTTTATTATACTGTTGAGCTGCGCGCGCCTTCCGCACGTGTTTTGCGTACGCTCACGTCGCCTGTGACGTTTTGTTCCTGATATTTGCATACGCATGACCTTTCTCTTGAATTACGTGTTCATTATATTGATCGCAAGAACTCCTTTTCTGCAATTTCATGGCTATTTGCTTAAAATTTGCATTGTTGCTTAAGTTTTGCACACCAGTGTAAAATGTCATCAATTAATGGTAGTGGATAATGGTCTTTAACTAATTTACGATTTAATTTTCTATAATCTATACAGACTCTATGTTTTCCATCTTTCTTACAAACTACGACAACTTGACTAGCATAAGGTGAGGAACATGGTCCTATAATTTCATTTTTTAACCACTCGTCTATCTGCGCATTTGCTATATCACTTTCGGCAAAGGGTAAACGTCGAGGAGTGTGGAAAATTGGCTCATCATCAGTAAGCGTTATATCAAGTTCGATGTTCGCGGTTTTAGTTTTGTTAGGTGTAAGGCTAACAAAATCTGTTCAACCTCATTGCGAGTTTGTTTAGAAATATTCGAACTTATATCAAACGTGGGAGTATCTGCAGAAATAGCCATTATAAAACTGTCAGTTTCAACAGGATCATCAGATTTAGAAATTTTGGAAAATACAATACCGTCAGATTTAATTGTCAAATTTGCCTGATTTATTACGTCGCAACCTATTATTAGATCATAAGTAGTACAATTATTAGGTACCACAGAAATAAAAACAAGAAAACTCTGTTTATCAATAATAATTTCAGATTCAAAGGAACCTGTTATTTTAGTTTGGGAAAAACCGAATCCTGTTAGTGTTATCTTGTTATTCGTCAACGGCGCGGATCCTAGTTTAATCCATGCAGAATGTTTGAGAAGTGTCGAAAAACTACCAGTATCGACTAATCCGGAAAGTGTATTATTAAGAATAACAATCTCTTTATGCATATTCGACGGAGAATGCAATAAATGTAAAGTGTTGACATTATCATTTGGGGTAGAACTGTCATTCCGAGTAGTTCGGTGACAATCGGAAGATTTATGTCCGAAAAGATTACAAGAAAGACATTTAGGACCACGATTACGATTAGGGCAAGACTTTGAGATATGTTCAAAATCGTTACAGTTAAAACAACGCATCTTGCTGTTAGTCGGATTACTAAGATTCGATTTTGATTCTCTTTGTTGGACAGGGATTTTATGTATTGTACCACGTTTTTGGGCGTCATTAGCATATCTAGAATACGACATCTTTGAATTATTTGCGCTCATTGCACTTACGATAGTTTCGAAAATTCGTAATTTTGCTTTAAACTCAGAATAACATTTTGCACCGTAAAGAATAATTTTATCAGAAGGGGAACCCTGTATCCCATTTATTGTATATTGAATAACAGAACATTCATCAATAAGGGTTTCAGATTGATTCGCAATTTCACGCATGGCAATAAAATACTGCATGAAAGTTTCATTTGAGCGCATTTTATGTCTTTCTAGTTGTTTATGTATTTCAATAGAAGTTACTTTATCGGAAAATTCATTAATTAATGCTCTTTTAAAAGCATGATAGGAATTTAGATTTCTTTGAGAAAATAAAAAAGATTTAGCTGCGACAGAAACTAACCTCTTGGCAAAGATTAATTTTTGTTGTTCGCTTAAAGAAGGGAAAAACGAAAAATTCTCTTAAATATCGCAAAAAAAAAAAAAAAAAAAAAAAACTTTTTATTGAATAGGAATCATTGCCTGTGAAGTTTCTACAACTACCACAGAGATCGCGTAATAAAAAACAAAACTGAAGGTTTATTTCATTCATCGTTTGGTTATTCGAGGGATCATTTTCAAGTTATTCCCTTTTGGCGCCAGGAATTAATGCCTGACTATTATTTATGAATGATTCGTCTGAAGTAACAGGGATAGGAAAGGAAGAATTATTACCGGCAGTACAACTTTCGGTTTGAGAAACCTTTTGATTAGACAAAATTTCTTCTTCTGTTTCCGATAAAAAACTAATATCTAGTGACTTCTGAAATTCATCTAAATTATTTAGGATTTTAAAAATATTTTCACACAAATTATTTTTGTTACTTTCGTTTACTTCTAAATGCAATAAATCAGAGATGGAGATAAAATCAGATAAAGAAAACTTCTTCAACAATTATTGTTTATGTTTTTCTACATCTAAATTTTCAAATCTTTCAAAATTTCTCATTCTTTTTCGTGAAGAATGTGTTAGGTTACAGTAATTTTGACCAGAGTTAAGCAATTTTACTGAATTCGTTTTTGCATATTTAAGGGAGTTGGCGATTAATTGAATATCACCTAGTTTTAAAGACATTGTAATTAATTAAAACAGAACTAGTTTATATTAAATCAGGATTAAAATTTAAAGGGAGAATGAAATAAAGTAACGTACTATAAATTACAAACTTATCAAGAATCGCATTTATTTAGAGGTGAAAATGTGAGGGAAAAATTGCGCCTACCTGGTTGGGAGCAGTCAAATTATTCACTCTTAAATTATTCATACATTTCCAAATAATTCAATTTCTTCTTTAATTTAGTAATGTCGAACAGGATGATGTTCCTTTTTTAAAACGGCCAGTATATCATCATAGTTGCACAAGAACACAAAGTAATTGAATCTTGAAAGTTTTCACTTTTTCACTCGAATCATATCCATCAAAAACGTGCACTAACGTCCATTCATCAGTCCAGTAAATCATCCACAGCAAAAATCCACTCTTATCAAAATTTTTAGCATCAATTTAGCGTCTTAAATTGTACTAACGTCCAGAGCTTTTCAATAATTTGGCAAGGGATTTGCTAGAGGTATTCACGAGAAAGGCCGAGCCCTCAAAAATGTGGGAAAGGCAACGACCAGCATTAATATGAAAATATATTTATTATAATTAAAGGACAAAACATTACTATACTAACATAAAACACATAAAGATAGATGAGCGTGAGCTGTACGTCTTACAGACTCACTGCCCAACTCTCGTCTGCCAATAATGGCGGGAAAGCATCACGTGATTAATGACGTGACGCAACATGGCCAGCATGGCGCCATACAGGATACGGGATCTGTCAGCAGTTCCCACAATAATATTTTCAAGTAGAAAAATCAGTAATAATATTTTTTAATATCAAAATATATAAAATCATATTTTTTAGAGGCTCCACATTTATAGCAATTACTTACACGAAAATAAATGTTTTAAAAACTAAACTGGATTATCCATTGTTGTTAATCTTACAATATTGTCAAAAAATTCAATAGCATATAAAAAAAGGATGTTAATATGAAAGAGTCATTATTTTGTAAAAGTGTAATTTACCAAATTTTGAGAACAGAAAATTTTCCATTTATTCTTCATAATTTAATGTTTATGCCCCTTACATTAAATAAAAATTGCTCTGAAATATTTTACTGTGCATTAGTGCTTTTTTCCTTCTGTATTACTAATTATTTGTAACGTTTACTTCTCAAAAAACCGCGAGTCTCCATTGTTAAATATAAGCATCTTCTTTCCTTTCAGCCTTATTTTTACGATTAAACCCATCCTAACGCATGCGCAAAAGCGCGGTAGGTCTTGCAATCAGTTGTTGAACAGTAAACAAATGTATGTAGAAAATTGCATACCCTTACAGTAATATTTTTCTGTATCTCAAAAATTCTTGTCGCCTTGTGAATTTTGCAGGGACTTTTTAATTCGTAACATCCAGCAGCAGTTTACTACAGCCTAAAATAAGATGGTGGCAGAACCAGGGAATTTTATGGATGTGAAAAAATTGTTTATCGACCTCATGAATTTAATCTGACATGATGTATATTAACTTGCAAAAAAATTTATTGTGATTAAGAGTGCCATATACAGAGAAAAAAGCGCTTCCTAGTGATGAGGGGAGTAAGGTGTTGACCAAATTATTGAAGGAAGGTTTGATTGACAAGCCGAATAGCACCCAATTAAAAAAGAATTCCTAATCCCCTAGAGATATTGCTTTGGGAGTGTGACATTCAGAAGGACAACCATAGAGCTGATATAAATGGAGGAAGCAAGTCGCTTGTTTCTAGTCTAAACAAGTGTACGCAACATGAGCCATGTGACGCATCTGGCCTTTTATGGCGCCATGTCGCAAATCTTGGCATACTCGAAAACTGCCGCGCAACATTTTGCTTCCCGGCATTGGGTCCGGTCGGTTTTCATTTCCGGTAAACATTTCCTAAACAATTTATATATATATATACGTATCCATTCTTTGAAAACTAAGCAAACTGGTTTCGAAAATAATTATTATAGACATCTTTTACAATTTTATTTATTATCGCAGTTATTTTTTAAAGTTTAAAACTGGTTGGAAACCTTTTCTAAAAGCATTTATCTGTTGATTCTTTGTATAAAAAGGAATACCCGTAAAAACTATTTTAGTATCCTAGTTTAAAAAAATAAAAGAATTGAGCAGAGATTACTTAATTATTTTCGAAAAGAGATAAAATCCTTAATTATCATAATTCTAAATATTTATTCTGGAGAATGTTCATTTTAGAAATTTTAGTGAATGGAACCATACAAATTTTTTAAAAAGAAATTCAATTAATCTTTTGTTAATCAAACTCGGTCAAAGCTACTTTGTTGTAATTTATTATTTGTATGAAGATGTAAATCTAATTTTAGGCAGTTATTTTTATAAAAATTAAAATTAGTTAACAATTGTAAATATTCTTGTAAATTTATAAACATCTGGGTGAGTAAAATATTTAAATCAATGTCTAAAAATAAAAAAATCACAATTCTTGCCCAATAAATTTTTATTAAAACAATTTCTGATGAAAACAATTAAACGATTTTCTATTTTCTTTACAGAATGAAAATTTAAAAAAAAATAGCTTAGGACATAGATGAGCAATAAAATTTGTATCAAATAGCAAGATCTTGACTCTTATTTTGTCAAGGTTTTACATTCATTGGAAAATGGTGTATAGTTCTAATTTATGATAAAAACATTAGACAAAAACATATATTATCAAATTAAAGTACAAAAATGTTAAATTAAAAAAATACAGCGTATTTGGTGTGACTCATAAAAAAATTTTCTGTGATTGAATAAAGCTTATGATACAGTTGAGAAAATTTTTCTTTTAATAAAAAGAACCACAAATTATCACACAAAATCATTGTTTAAAAGACATAAAGAAAATAATATTTTGTTTTTAATTCTCCACAAATAATGACTTACGATACAAACATAAATTATTCAAATATTTAATTCAAATTAGGAGCATTATTTAAAACAATAATTAAGAGCTGCCTTGAAAAAGAAAATACATTCCAACAAATGATTTTTAAAACAAACAAACGATTTTCAGTTGAGAAAATTTTTCTTTTAATAAAAAGAACCACAAATTATCACACTAAATCATTGTTAATGAAACATAAAGAAAATTTACTTACGATACACTAAAATTAATACACAATTATTAATCGGTCAATATTTATGTAAACACTTGTATTGACGAGAAAAAATCACGCCAAGCTTGCAGCCAAGCACTTGCAACACATTCGAGATTAAAATAAAGCAAGTAGCAAAATATGATGCAGTTACATCAGTTTAAATGAAGCTTAATAACAAGTAAAATAAATTCAATACAATAATTAAACTAAACTATGAAATATTATTCAGTTATAACACCAAAATAACTGAGTGATCGAGGTTACGAAATTTTAAATTGGCTTAAAATGGATATAAACAGAATATGTTTATTGTACATACCTGAGAAATGATACCGAATTATCCTTAGAAGCTATTTCTTTGCATCCAATTGCACAGCAATAGTTAACCATGGCTTAAATAAGCTTTAAAATCTAACAGTTAAAAGAGAGAAAATATCTGCCATTGAAATATGATGGGGAACGGAGAATGCGGTTATAGTAAACACAAATTCTGTCCACAAGTCGCGTGATTTTATCTTGTCCTACACCAAAGTAGGGTTGCACTCCCTCTATAGTATCTCAACTCTATGAGGACAACCAACCCGTCGAACAACCCACAATAAAACTTTCCCTTACTCTTTCATGAGATCTTTCGAAAACCGACACTTCCTTTAGTTCGAACATCACGAGAGGGATGGGGGTAATGAACCATCCAAACTTGTTTAGAAAAGATACTCTTTCATTAGATATTTTAGATTTTCCCTGTTTGCGCTGAAAATCCTACTGAGCGCCGCGTAAATGTTAGTAGAACGTAGAATTGATTAATTATTGAAGCACTTCGATTTTTGGGCATTTAATTGCTCTTCATAATTCTGCTAATTAATATTAGACAATCCTGTAATTTAGAAGGAGTAAGCGAATAATTCAGTATTTATGGTATTTCGTTTGACACTAATTTTTAACAATAATTGCGTTTATTAATTTTTCAATGCAGGAGAATCGGGCAAGGTCAATGTACCTATGAAATTTTAAGACCTCGGATTCATCACCAAAGAATGGGCTCAATCTTTTTTCTCAATAGTTTTAGTACTAACAACGAATTGTAATCAAATGTTTTTTTTTTAATTTTATAAGAAAATTGTTTATTTAAATAATATTCAATATGTTTAACTGAGAAAGAAAACGAACAAAATTGAATTTTTCAACTCTTACTACGTATTTGATATGTGTAAAATGACCAGGTGTTTCTCTGTCTTTGAGGTGTTCCTAATTTCTGCCTTATTTTCCCAAAAAAGTGAATAAAATTTTAATTAAATGTCTCATTTGTACCATATTAAAAAGAAAAGATAAATATAATTATTTTGAAAATAATGTTAGGACGAATTCCATTCCTCTGTTTTTCTAAGCGTGGAATATAGCCAACTTAAAATGATAATGTGCATAAATGGGACAAAAAAATAATGAATTAAATTGTAAAATGCATATATTAGATTAAATGTCTCCTGGTTTTTGAAATTTTTAAACCATTAATTGAATGATCATTTCTAAATTTATTTTGTTTTAATTATTTATTGGATTTTGCAAGTACCGCCATTCATCTGCTTACCCAGGATTCTGTATTTCGTATCAGAATTCTGGAATGTTTCAGACTGAACAGTCATATAAGATTTGTAATAATTTTTATTTATATATAAAAAAATAATATAAAGGATTTGAAAATTTTTACAAGAAAATGAATCAATATTTCACAATATGTATAATATGGTCATCTATATTTAACAAGAAATGAGTAAATTGAATGCAAACCTTTCTCTCTCTGACATTCAGCATGGGTCAAGATTTCCGCATTTTTGAAAGCTTATCAGCTATTTTTGCTTATTTGTATGTAACTAAAATTTTTTTAAAAAAAGTTTAGCGAGATTCAGTTAAATAACTTCGTAGGAATGTTGCTTCGTTCAAAATAGAAATTATGAATACTCCTATATAATCATGAATTGGAAAAAAAATAGTTATAAAATATATTATTACACAAATGCTAATACACATTAAAAAACATTATTTCTTTGTCATATAAGAAAAAGTTTTTATGAAAGCAGTGACCAACATAGTTTTAGTTGATTTTTATTACCCAGATTTATGGACATATAACCTTTACTACTGTTCTAAAAACCTTAGACCATTCGCATTTTGTGCAATACATCTTTTAATTTTCAGTAATCTCAACTAAAATGGGAACTTGAAAGACGAAAATATTTAAACTACAATTAATGTAAAAACTTAATCATTCAGCATTGTTTATGCGCATTACAGATAATATTCTTATCTAACATTAATTAATTTCATTAACATTGATTCTTATACATCCAACAATTTATTACATTAAGGAGATTTAAAAATGGGTACACTTTATAAAAATTACAACACTATAACTTCCGAAAATTTTACAGCACAAAATTGATTCTTGCATCAAGATAGAGCTCAAAAAATTTTCTTTTTAATGATACCTATTCTTTAACTTGTAAATTAAGTTTCGATTTTTAACGAGTTTTTAAAGGAATATTTTAACCATATTTTTCAACAATATATTTCGCACAAAATAAATAAAAAAAATTAATCTGCATAAGCACGTCAATAGGAAAAAATTAGCTTTTATCAACGTGTTGCCATTACATTGACAGAAGTTCAAATTAAAAAATAAATCAACTATTATTGCAAATTAAATACATAAAAGTGTAAATTTCAGCAAGTGTCTGTATGAAGCAAAAACACTTTGAAATATATTTTCTTAAAAGTAAATGGCGGAAAAGATTTTTATGATCTTTTACAATATCTATATTATTAATTAAATAAAACAGTTAAATTTAAGGCAAACATGGTTTAATATATATATAGGATAATCAGTTAATTTTAATCAAGGGGCATGCATCTGCTTAAAAAAAATGGTCTAAATGAACTAAACAATTATATTTTATGTAACTTGAGTCAGTAAATGCTCCGATGAATTAAGAATTTTAAATTATTATTAAAACATGGTCCTTACATAGGTCCTTTGCCCTTTGAATCATATTTAACATAATTTTATTGAGACACCAATATTTTAAATAAAAATTGTTTAACACCAATCAATTAAATCATTAACTAAAACTGAATAATTTATGAAATTTGAATATCGCTCTTCTATAAAAACTGGTGATTTTAGATCACTTCATAGACCGTCTCAAAGAAGATACGCCAATCTTTTACCATGTTTTCTCGACAGCCTATGATTATGAAAATGTTGATTATTCTATTATTGATATATAAAAACTGATAGATTTGATAGCAGAAGAAAGAAACGTTTATTTATTTATTTAAAAGTTGAAGTACTAAGAGTATTTCGCAGAATATAATTCCTTTGAATAAAAGGACTGTGTAAAATTTAAAGTTCATAAGAAGATTTATTGACTGAAGTCAAATAATATGTTTTCACTTGTACCATTTAAATATTTTCAAAGTAAAACTAAAAACAGAATTATACAATGAATCAGAGAAATTTTTGTTGAATAATTCTTTAAGATATTATATAAATTACGAAAATTATTCTTCAATGCACATACAACTGCAATGCTGAACAACTCTGCTTTCAATTTTCATATTAAAAAAAATGTACTTGGTTTCAGTAAAAAAGATTTTTATATTGGCAGAAAATTAGTAATAGATAAGCAATACAATGAACAGAACTGTTTAAGGCCTACATAATAGTATAACTGAATGATATAGCTATCAAAATCTGAAGCTTTGATAGCTAAATATTCTGCAGAAAAAGCTATTAAGAGACCATAAAATATATAATTGAAAATTTTAGAATTCATTTATACTGGCGAACCGGCTGGTCGCCAAAGGCGGCTAGTTTCTTAATAAAGATATTGCTTAGTGAACTATTGTAATATACATACATTTTTTTCCCTTTTACGAGTATAGCGATTTTGAACAAAACTCATTCAGAAACATGAGAATATTCAAATATTAGTAAATAAAAGAGACATAGATTTTCTTATATCTTACTTCTCTTCTTAATTTAATTCCGCTAATTATTTTTCTGATAAAAAGTCTTACTTTTCTATTAATAATAGAATTAATTACCATTTATTGCAAGATATATGAATAAGATAAATGTATGTACAAAATCTCATAAATGCAAGATCAAATAAATAAAATTTTTACAAAAAAATGCAGACAAAATAGCATCGATTTCTGAATTATTATATATAAATAAAAAGTATATTTATAAAAATATCCAGAGGGAAAAAAAGCTACGGAAAAATTCTTATAGTATTTCCTCCTCCCCCCCCCCTTTCCTTTGGACCTCTATAATCGCAGAAGGATCTCGAATTTTCATTCATCTAGGATATCTGGGATCAATAAGTTCTGGCAATAAACAGTCAAAATAAAAGAATCTCATTTTTTTTTGTTACTAAAATATTGGATTACGAATTATTTTTTCTGTTTTTTGCCCCTTCTCCGTCCACTTTGAAAATAAACAAAAAGCTTTTTTGTGTTATGTGCAGCTGGCCTTGCACTTGAAAATCATATTTGTGATTTTTATTTATGGTTGTTTTTCCATCTTTATTTAATTTCCAAAATGGAATTTTTTTAGTTTTGATTGCCTCATCTGAAGTATAAGTTTTACAGGATGGTGAGCATTTTACTTCTACAATTCCATCATCACCAATTAGCCCGTCCGGAGATGCAGCTAAATATGCAAAATTTGGGTTTACGAATAAACCGCAACATTAGACTTCCAAATTCTTTTACGAAAGTTTACTAAATTTGTTTCCAGGGTGCGGTATATTCACTGAAACAAGTGTGGATTGTGAAGGCACAGATGACCACAGCTATGATGGTAAACAAAATAATAATAAAAAAGACCGAAAAGCAGAAAGAAAATAATGCCGAGGAGGAGATTTTGAGCCGTAGAGAAGACCAGATAATAAAAATCAGAATCAATCAGTGGGTAAGGGAGGGTTTATAGTGTATTCCTCCGCGAATGGGAGGAGTTAAAGGAGCATTGAGGGGAGGAGTGCAAATTAATTTTCCAATTTTAGATCTAAAATACTGTTTTTACACATTTTAAAAAAATTTTAAATATGCATCGGAAAGAAGATACCAAAGCTGATGTTTCTATCTTGCTATTTTTATTTTATTTACGATAAAAAATTTTATAGAATTGTTTAAATGTGCGAAGTTGAAATTTTGTGACTTTTAATAAATATTTAAAAATACTTTGAGAAGTCTGAGAAAAAAATTCCTTTGACAAAAACCTGTGTTTTTATTCCTTCTACTGATTGCAGTTGACTTCATAAAAAAGAAACCGCAATAGCAAACTTAAAATATTTCTCCATAGGATAACATTACGTTTGAAAATTGTAAGTGGCGTGTATACGGCGTCCTTAACAAGGTCTTGTCATCCATCAACCGTATCGACAGTTCAGTCGTCAATACAAAAAATGGAACACCTCTGTAATTTTGTTATTTATTAGTGCATTTTCACATAAAATTGTCATTGTAAATGACTCGAAGGGGCAAATTTGTTCCATTGGACAAGATAGATAATCGACTACCATCTCGAAATTTTTCCTTTATGTAAACAGCGATTTTTTTAAAAATAATAATTTGATCCAACATGCTTTATGTTATGCGTATAATTTCTTTCCAAATTTGAAGTAGTTCTCGAAATATGCTTAATTTTATTTACAGAAAACCACCCTAAGTCCATTCATTGAGGACCATATATTAAGTAAATCTCAGTTTGTTAATAACGCCATTTTTCGTATTTTTACTCGCAAAAGTTTTCGAAATAAGCAGTACTATTCAAATTTAATAAGAACGTGATTTTTATTTTTAATTGTAAATTTTTTATTTGAATACTAGTCATTTTGTCAAGCAGCTAGTTTGTAAAGAACGCAGATATTAATGGACAACAATGGAACAACTTGTTTACTTTCAACAATGGAAGAAAATCGAACTATTAATATTTGACAAAACAAGAGAAGAGATGTAGCGTTAGTAGAGAGTCAATTGCTCCCTATGGGTGAGAAATTGGGAGTTTCGTGGGCAAAAATTATCACCTCTTCGGAACGGTACTGAAGAACTGGACATTAACAATATGATATTTTAAAAGCCATTTTAAATATATATTGTAAACAATAGAAATTTATAAGTAATTGTTTCAGTCAACAGAATGACTACATTTTTCAAAATAAGTAGACAGGATAAGTCGGTAAGGTATTGCATTCGTCAGCCGACTAAGAATGCAGTGCGATGGATGTCGAAACGATAAGTCTGCAGATTTTTTGACGTTTGTTTGATTCAAATGTCGTTTATCCACCTGATAATTTGTCTTACTTTTGATAGAATAGCTGACAAAATGGCAAATTAATAGATATCACATTTTCACAATTATGATAAAAATTAATTTAATTACTGACATCATAAAAATATTTCATTAATTTTATATTACATACAAGAATCAAAACGGTAAAAAGTTGGAAATAACATAGATGTATTTTGATATTTAGCACAATTTATAAATAATGATTATCCACAAGAGAAATCTCACAGGAATCGATTGCAAAACAAATTTCATTTACCTTCAAAAAATATGTTCTAATTTTCAGAAAATCGGACAGCATATGAAGCATACAGCGTATCATATCATTAAAAATTTTGAACCATCTGCTTATGAATTCCATTACCTAACACCTGCTTTCTACTTTTACTTTCCGATTATTAATATGGATAATTTTTTATTAATTGCAGCTGTTCTCTTTAATTACCGATATATATACAACTTCGTTGAGTTAAAACAAATAATTAGTCATTATTAAAATCCAAAAATTTAAAACTTTTAATGATTTTAATATGAAAATAGTTATTTAAATTATTTTTATCGTTAAAATTATATTTGTAATTATTTTAGCACTTAAAAATTAAATTATAATTCAAGAACCGTGTGAATGGACTTAATTATTATTTTTTTAAAAAAAATAAGTTATAACTTATGCATTCAGTGCAAATACGCCTATTTTTCCATGCAAAAATAAATATCACATTAATTAAAACCATATTTAAATTATTAATTGCATTTAGGTAATATTTTAAAAAGCGCCTTTATATTTATAATTATTTCCTTCTAAAAATTAAATTGTAATCCAAGGATCAGGAAAACAAATGTTTATTTTTGTATAAATAATGAAGAACATATTAATAAAAACTATTTCTACATTGCTAAATTAATTTGAAATAATCTAGAAAGAAAACCAAAAAAAAAAAAATTAATAAGCACAAGTCCGACGGAATTTGGATCCCGTGAAGGCTAGTGCAACGCCTTATCAACTATGCAGTTCGGGCGCTCGGCAACGGCGACACATTATTAGTATGTTTGAGGGCCATTTTCTCGGAGTTTACTGGCTACTGCGCTTTAATATTATTTTTACGAATGAACATTCCCAAAGGCATACTTCATTGAACTATTTCATTTCGAAATCAACTTTCCAATTCGTTCCCTTCCCTTGTAAGTCAAATTACTGCATGTATAAGTGGCAGTGAAAATTCTTCTGAGTTAATGATTGGCAAAAGCAAAAAGCATGCGCGGCAAAAGTTTTGAGCATAAGTATGAATTTCATTTCATCATTACATTAAAATGTGCTCTCTTTGTGTCTGTTTTCTTTATTCACCATTCCGTGCTGCGGGAACTGTCCGTCTTATTGTACCTCTTCTTTTCATTGGAACTTTAGAATCTCGAATATGAACTAAATTGCATCATCGCAACTGCTTTTTAACTGTCAACTGACTGAAACTTCATCTGGAAGCAGGGGATAACAGCCATTGAAGCTATAAATCCCAATAACCTACGTCTTTCAATAAGTTCAATTACATTAAAAATATTATTAAGATTTATGAAACTAAATTTTTAAAATCTATTAAAAATAAAGAAAAAGATTGTACAGAAATAAAAATAATCTCATTGAAAGGGTGTATTTTTTTTCTTCTTCCAAATAATGCAAAACCATTTTTGTGTGATAATAATTTTGTGAGATGTAAGCATTAATTTCCAGGGGCAAGTCTTTGCGATTACCCATTTGGCGACACTTATTATTGTTCAGAAAGAAATTTCATAGGCAATTAAATTCAATAAATTGCGTTTAATTATTGAAATTTCTTAATATTTGTTTCTAAAATGTAATTTTTACAATTTGAATTATTACATTATTGTTTCAGGAAATTTAATAATTGTTTCATTATTATGCCACTAAAACATCCTCATTACACAAACAATCATTTATTCCTTGAAAGAAATCTCGGGAACTTTTTATTCATTTTTCTCTATAAAAATTTGTATTCTGTGTATGTCATATGCTATAAGTATGCAGAAAATATGTTCATAAAAAGTATGTTTAGGCATGTAAGATTAAACATTTTTTTAAAAATTAAACATAGTTTTTAATTTTTCTGCATCATCGTTTTAATTTTACTATGTATAAACAAATTATATTTTGCTCTAACTTTTATGGTTCTTTTTAATCTTATGTAAAAGGGGGAAAAATCCAAAATCTTTATGAAACCATTGAAACAACTGCATAAAGTCATTTCTTTTTCTGTACTGATTTGGAAACATTTATGAGCTGGAGTTTTGATAATAGTGTGATTTAACGATATAATTTCGTATTACAACATTTATAAAAGGGGTTGGAAGCAGGGGCGGCGGTAGAAGTTTGAGGAAGGGGGGACAAGACAAATCTGACAGGGGGACAAGCACAATTTCTCTAATTTGGCTTCAAAATTACTTATAAACAATTTTACATTTAATTAAAGGAAATTAAGTATTACTTAGCTTTTTTTTTATTCGGATACTAACCGCTTCTTTCATTATTAAGAATTTACAAAGTAATTTATAAAAGATTATTCTCAGTTTCTTTTACTGACCATCAAAAGATTGCAAATATTTGAATCTATTTTTTATGAGACTCTTGATAATGATTTGCTGTGAGATCTAATTTTGAAAAAAATATAATTATATTTCATTCTAGATTGTATTATATAGACTTCCTGGCATAAAGATATGGCGTCTCCTCCGTGATCTGGGAATCCCGGGTTCGAGTCCCGGTTGTTCTTCTGTGCTCTATCTGTGAGGTGTATGAATGTGCCCTCCCCCTGTAAAAAGGGTTGTGCAACGAATCTGACGTATGAAGTAGCTAAGTCGTTCTCGGTCGGCCCTAGATGGCGCTATTGAAAAAACAAGAGACGATCACTCTTGCTCTCTTAAATCGCTGATAGATCTGTCAGCGAGCTTGTGTGCCATAAGTAACAACAACATTATGTAGAAAGAAATGCAGATTGCGCCAGAATGCCGTTTCATGTTAAATAAACAAATGAATACATTTGCCATGGAAGCTATATAAAATGAATGTAAAAAGTAAATTCACAAAGTTTTATAAAGGAAAGTTTTTAGAAATTCAAAATAACAAGTTAAAAAATATTCGATGTTCTCGCCAAAAAATCGATTCGATTCCTAAAATAATTTTTATAAGAATTGTAGCAGCGAGCAGGAATTCGAATGTATTTCAAATATGAGGCAAATAAGTAGGTGCGAACAGCAAAAATTTACTATAGTTCGGACACGAACAATATAGAATGCTGAAAAGATACAAAGATGTTGTTTCTTAAGTAGGTTGAAGAAAATATTTTGTGAATATCTGTACAAACTTACTATTTTATGAAAGGTATAAAAAATGTACTTGTGAAAAATGGACTACTTAAATATGAGGTTTCCCATGTATTTAATTTTTCAATGTATGTTTAAGATAAAAACCAGAGGGAGTGGTTTCCTCAAAGCTTTCTCGCTCACTCTCTAATAAACTTGTCATGCCAGAGAAGCCTTACATAGCATTCATATACAATAGTTATGAAATATTAACATTTGATGAGAATTTAGCATTTTTACTGAATCTATCGTGGTATCCCTGCATGCATTAACAGTATCCAAAAATCGAATTTGTGTTTTACTCACCCTATTGAAACAAAACTGCACTTGTAATCACAAAACCGCATAGAAATTTGATATATTAATTTATTATAATATTTAAATCATTGTGTTTATGAATTATCAAATTTGCATGTTTCTGAAAGTACAGATGGATAGACAATAAATCCGTAGTTGGATTTAGCTCAAAATTTGGCAGGAATTTATATTATAGATGTTGAATTTGTGTACCGAATTTTATCGATCAAGTTCCCTTCATTAACTTACATTCCTCGTGTTAACTTACATTCGAATAGCCGAATAGACGGACTTCCTCTGAGCAGATTTTACTCAAAATTTGATCGAAATCTGAAAATTTGGTGTAAAGACCGTATAACAAATTTGAACCCTCTAGCTAAAAAAAATTTTTTCAATTATCTGTCACAGACAGACATATATTTTTAAAAATATGTTTTTCGAGCTCAGGGAAGTCTCAAACGTGTAGATTCGTCAAAATATCGAGTTCAAATTTTTTTTGACGATCACTATACTTCTTATATATTATGTATACGAGAAAGTAAAAATTAATGTTATGAAATCCTTTATCTTTGTTTTTAAGCACATAGTCTTATGGTTCAATACTTTTTTCCCTCGAAGCTATTGCAAGCTAATATTCTTCCGAAAAATGTATTTTATCCTCTCAGTTTCACACATTCGTTTTTCTTAACTCTTTCGCATACAATGACGAGTCTGGCGCATCGATTAACTCACTTTTTAGTTAGCAATTAAAGGAAAATACTAAAATCACCTGGCAACGTATCATTAACTCAAATTACTTTATATTATTCTAGGGATTAAAATGATAATGGGGTCAATTCACAGTCACGTGTCAGGTACCAAAAAAACCACTTCTGTTCAATTTTCAACCGTTCTGCGCATGTCGTGATGTCTGCCGATAACGTTGACGACACCATTGCTTAGTAAATATTAAGCTAGGCGATCAATCATTAAAAACTTCTGATTTTTTTTAAAGATATTATTTTTAATTATTTTCTTCAAATTTTCTTGGTTATATAATTTTATTTCTTATATTAAAATTTTAATTAGTATTTTCAATGGAATTATTGTTTTTGCATAATTAATTAACATCGCTTTTTAATTCGTTTGGTGCCGCTTTATTCTTTCCTTTCCCATATCCACCCCCTTTTTTATCCGCAGGATACATTTTGACAAATGACTATGGCAGTGTTTTTGAAAAATTACATATGCTCTTTTTTACATATTATTTAAATAGTATTGAATGTTGAATCTTATAAATATAGTTCCCCCAGTTAGTTCTTTTAAAAAATAATTATTACTCTTGGATAAGTTAATATTTTAAAGCTTACTAATAAAATTATTATATTTTTTTTCCTTATGTAATTACTTTTATAAATATTGAGACTTTGATGTTTTCAGTTTGCTCAGAGGAAAGAACATGAAACTCAAATTAGTATATATTGAATAAATTATGTTTACAATTTCAAATTATGAAATATGAAAGGTATGGATACCTTTTTTTAAATCTATGCAACTTATGAATAAATAATTTCATTTTAATTTGTAGAAATCATTAAAGGAAAACAAACAAAATCACGCTTTCATAATTTTTATGTACTCATTACAAATTATATATATATATATACAGAGAGAGAGATAAAATATATGTGATAATTATTTGAAAAAATATGATCGCATGTATTTTTCAATATACTCACTAATTCAAAAGACTAAAAAAAACTATTTACTATTTATCAACATTTATTTTTCTAGACACTAAGAAATAATATAAACACAGTATGACAAGAATGTCAATGTAAATGATGAAATCAATTTTATTCAACAGAAACATCCTAGATACTAAAGAACAGTTTTTTTTATCACTAATAAAAACATTATGTTGAACAATATACTTTTAAAGCAGAACATTTACGAAACTTTTTGAAGTGCTAAAGTTACATTGAATGAATATCATAAAAAAAAGAAAAACTTACAATACAGTAAATTTAATAAACAAGAATAAGGTCATGATATATATATATATATATATATATATATATATATATATATATATAT
>JAPMOR010121820.1:1096028-1162545 GCA_026543865.1 Argiope aurantia | reverse complement strand
AAAAAAAAAAAAGAGTGAAACGTGCATATAGCAATGAAGTAGTGAATAAAAATTATATAATAAATGCTGATATGGAAATTGATTTTCAATGAAAAGACCTGTATTTATTAAAACAGAAATCACTGAGGTGCACAATGGTATAACATATTATGATAACAGTCAATTTCAGTTTAAATACAATAAACTATTGACATTTCATTTTTAACAATAGAAAAGTTGTTTGATATAAATTCACTCTGAATCAATCAAAAATCTGCAAATGTAATTAAAAAACTAGTAATATTCACTTCCACCTAAGTTTAGTATTATAGCAGTTGTTATTTTTGAAACAGGAGTTTGTCAATGTTTACATTAATTAAATTTAGATAAGATTTTGTAGAAAAATGCAATTTAATATTCATGTAAACATTTTAAAACCTTCCAAGCATATTCAAAATTATCAAAAATTTCATTAAATGTGAATAAAGTAAATTAGAAATGCACTCACGATTTTGTGTTTGATTGTTTTTGACGGCAAATCGCTTACCGATTTCTTTTTCTTTGAAGAGATTTTCTAACAAATCACTGGAACAGCTATATTTAATAAATGGACACACACTGAATGAATTCTTCAAAATGACCGGAGCATATAACCGACTTCGAAGGCTTGAAAAAATCTATACCAAAGTGTAAGACCCGCTCCTCCGCTCGCAAAGACGAAGGTTGCAAACCAGTCAAGAGGGGAAAGGTCACGTGGTATCCGAGGGGGTGAAACCCGGAGGGAGACGGAACAGGAAGTGGATCAGACAGATAAGGACGAGGGACGACGAGCGAAGGTGGTGTGGTTCGCCATGAACGAAAGAGACTTGATTCGCTTTTATGTTTTATATTTTAATCCATTACTGTAAATAATACAATAATCTAGAATACGATGGGTTCCTGTATTTATTTATACACAATCATCACGATTGAATCGGACGATTATTAAGATTGAACTGGATATAAAATGGTCACTCAGACCTAGACATAGAATAGGCGCCAGCCGTTGTTGGAATAGCTAGGAGAAATACACGTGGGAAGTGTGTAAGGGAACTTTACTCAAAGCTATCAACCCAAGTCAGGATTATTGAAAGGAAAATAAGAAAACATTTTATCATGACAGTCACTCTTGTGTTTCGCATTTAAGCATGCATCCATCAGCACACCAGTATTTCCTCTGTTAACATATAATAAGAGGAAAGAAAATGATTCAAAAATTATAACTTCAAATGTAAACAAAAAATCCGCTTCATACTTGGCGGAGAACGTTAATGGCAGACTGATTGACGAGAGAGGTGCGGATGAAACTTAAATGCCATTCGCAAGAAGTACATGACATGGGACTTTTAAGTCACATGGATTGAGCCCATTGTCCCAAATAAGATGTGCCGTCATTTTAGGAAGTTAAGTAAATTCGTATGTGAAGCAATTAATGTGTTATATATGAATATTCCATGAATAAATATTTTAAGCCTCATTTTATCAAAGCATCTTGACCAAAGTCTATAAAAAATTGAGAAGCATCGGAAATTATATAGATTTTGCGCGAAGAGTTATTGAAAAAAAAAATTTAATGCATTTTCCGATAATATAGTTTCTATACTGAATGCAGAATTTAGGTAGTAATTTATTTAATTAATTTAATGCGTACGTGGATAAGCTCTCTCAGTATAGTTGAAAAGCTACCATACCACATATATTTATTATTTGTCTTCAGTTAAAACAGGTAATGTTTCTTTAGTGTAATAATTGCAATCTATAAATTAGATTGCAAAACACAGATATTTTAATGTTAGTAAACATAGTTATAGAATTTACTTATTCCGGTAATTTATAATGAATTAACATAGTTTCGCTACAGGAAAATAACTCTGCTTGGCATGCATATCGCACAAGAGTCCAGAGAAATGAGTATTTTATTAAATTTAATCTAACAATTAAATAGATTTGAGTCGGAGAAATCTCACAGTGTAATACATAAAATTTACCAATTCGTTACCGAGGAAGTAACAATTAATTGAAAAAAAATTACGATTAATTGTAGAACTATTATTCACTGAATTCTGAATTATCGTTCGATCCATGTGAAAAAGTATATTTCTCTGACTCCACTTGCAGGTAATCGAAATACTCGATGAAAACGATTTTTTTCTCCTAATTTATGATAACATCTTAACCGAACGACAAAGATTAGACGGCAAAAATGTGACGTCTTATTCATTTGTTAGCTTATTGATTATTCTTCTAAATATAACGCAAATTGCAAGCAGAATGAACGATTAATATGTCTAAAAATCTGCGTCATCGTCAGCATTATCAAATTGAGTTCTTAGATGACCGATCAAAAATTTTTGGACAAAATGAGATATATCATTCACCTGTTAACTTATAGGTTATATTGCAAAAAATAATACAAATTATAAACTCAATGAACGATATTTGAATCAGATGTCTAAAAATCTGCGGACATCCATCTCATTTAGTTCGTAATCAGCCGTCCAGAAATTGTCGGCAGAAGGCGATATCTTATTCATCTTGTCGCATATACTGCCAAAAGTTACAGATTATATGCCTGATGAATGATAATTCAATCAGAAACCAAAAAAATCTGTGGATGTAATTTCTTCGCCATCCATCGCATTGCGTTCATAATCGGCCGATCGAAACTTGTGCACAGAATGCGACATCTTGTTGACCTGCCACCATATCGATTATTTTGCCATAGTGAAATTGCTTTAAATGTTACTTGGATATTTCGACTGTTTACACCATATTAATTTTAAGGTACTTTTTAAATTATTATATTCGAGAATATATAGCTCTCCACAGCCATATTGAAGTGGTGAAGATTTTTGCCGAAGAAACTCTCAATCTCTCGCTGATGGGGGGGGGGGGAGAAATTGCCCCCCTTGCTGATGCAGCCTCTGGTTGGAAGTAGATTAACCCTAAGACATTGCAATCAGCTGTTTATAACACCATCCACTAAATTTTTATTAGACAAATACCTTGTTTCAGAAAAGTTAAGCAAAAGAATAGAAAATTCAGCATTGTCTTTTTTAAAACTAGCTTCAGGCTGGGAAAAAAATACTATAATTTATATAGAACTAATTGAAAAAAGAAATGATTACAGAAAATCAAAAATTGCGACGCAGTAGATGACCATGTATACATCAGGAAGATAGCATGATCATAATTGGATTTTTGCCCCATTCGCAGAACATTGTTCCTACAACGTTGTTACAGTTATTTATACTAGGACAATAGTGGGGGCACAAAAGAGAGAACCATTGTGATCAATAGTTGACCTCATGTAAACTCTTAAAAAGTTGTATCAAGAAGAATTCCGTAAAAATATATTGTTCATTGCGGTTCCAGTTTCAACACACATAATGTACAGAAATATTCAATAGAGTGATTAAATTCAAATCATTGATTTCGGTTTTTTTTATACATTTCTTATGAGATTATTTATTGCGATGCTCCCATGAAACAGATTCAAGTCCTTAGACACATATTAAGGGTAATTCAAATACATAGAAGTAAAAGAAACTTTTACAATGGAGTATGGATCCGAAATTTAAAGAATGACAAGTGAATTAAATAAATAGAAATTCACAAGAAACATGTGAATTGTGTATCTTTTTGGACTGCAAATCTTTTCAACACTTAAGTTATGTTTAATTTAATCTTTCCAATATTTCTTCTTTCTGTCTGCCATTATCTGTAATACTATATTAGACATGCAACATTATTATTTGATCATTTTTTTGTTATGCTATTGTGATTTGTATTCCACTAATTTTGTTATCTGATATATCTTCTTCTTCTTCTTAATTTAATGACAAAGAGACTTCTAATGAGTTTGTTTTGCAGTCTCATATTTAATTGAAAAACGTTTTGCTTCCTTATGCCTATCTTAAAGTTTTTCTGCTAGATATACTATTGATATTTTAGACGTCAATTCAAGAAAATAAAAAGCCGAATATATCAGAGCTCTGATATTATGAAACAAGAACTCTACAAATAACATCACTATTGGGATAGAATAGGTGTCATCAAATTTCCATCCAAGATCTTTCGGATCCAATTTTTTCTGATCTTTTGTGAGAAAGCGCGATCAGCGAAATAATTCAATTTTAAACTTTAAAAATCACAAAACAGCATATGTGGACAGGTGATTTGGACAAAAATATGATATAGATAGACGTAACATACCTGTGTATCTTTAAAGATCGAAGAATACAAGGCATAGGGAAAAGATTTTTTAATCTTTTGCTTTACCAGATTATCTTTCGTTATGAAATCCCTAATCCTCATGAAATTAGTGACGGAAATGGTGGGGAAGGATTTAAAATTTTTTATTTTTTAAAGTTAAGGGAAGAAAAATATTAATTTAATTTTTTTTTTATTAATATAATGCTGATTTCTGTTTAGTATTGCAAAATCATTTATGAAGAGTAGCATATTAAAATACTGTACAAATAAGAAATTTTAGACTGTTAGCAATTTGGGCATATATATTAGATATAAGATGTTTATTAAATAAAATTTGAAATGAATTTGAATTAAAAGATAAGCGTGATTTTTTAAACTGATAATTAAAGTAACTTTTGACTCCAGTTTCATTAGGCATTCGGATTAGGATGGGGCTACGGATGCAATTCTAGAACGAGTGAACGATCTATACTAATTCACGGGCCTTCGGTTTGATCTAGTCGGCTGGTGTCACCTAGCAACCGGCAATCGATTTGTTTACTTGTAGTAGTTTCTAGATCGTTCGTCGTCTTTCGCGAATTCTCTAGCGTTAGTGAGCTGGATATATATAGGGGCCGATGCCTGCTGGGTGTTAGTTTCTTATTCAGACTTCAAGTTGAAAGATTGAATATTTTGTGACTCTTGCTGCTATTGTGCATTATTTAAATTCCTTTCTGTTCTGAGGATAGTTTACTTCGAAATCTAAGAATTAAATCATGGCTTTGCGAGCAATTGTGCCAACTCTTTTGGGACGTGACTGGTGGAGCACCTGGGACTACCCAGAGCGAATTATGGACCAATGTTTCGGAACGTCTCTGTTAGATGAAGACTTGTTGTCTCCTACTTTATACCGAGGTTTCCTGATCCACCCACGAACACAGAACAGCATCGCTACTTCTGGACAGTCTGAAGTGAAAAACGATGAGAAACAGTTCCAGGTTTCGCTGAATGTGAAGCAGTTCAAGCCAGAAGAGATTGAAGTGAAAATCGTGGATAATTACGTTGTCATCCACGGCAAACACGAGGAAAGAAACGAAGAAGACGGTAGCTTCTCCACTCGGGAATTTACCCGGCGTTATATGCTTCCTCAGAATTGCGAAGGCGATACTGTGACATCTACCTTGAGCCCTGATGGAGTTCTATCAATTCTTGCTCCCAAGAAAGCTATAGAGGAACCTCCTAAACAAGAAAGGAAAGTTACTGTTAATGTAGATGAATCCAAGTAAAGTCTTGTTGTACATTCGAACTTTTATTTCCATTGAACTTTTTCTTTTAAACTTTTGTTAGAACTGAACTTTTTTTTTTTTTTTTTGAAATATGTAGTAGTTCTAGTTCTGAACTGTGTTAAATTCTTCAAGTTGAAGTTCTTCAATTGATAAGTTCATTCATTTTGTAAATCTCGGCTTTATATTGTATTTGTTATTCATCCTTTTTGTATTTCATGATGTAAATTTGTAATAAAAAAATAGTTTGTATTTAATTGATTTTTTAAATTTTCTTGTTAATCTAAGTAAATGACTAATGCTTCAATGATTTGATAATATAGAAAAGAAGCTTTTTTAATCTTTTCTGAGGTATTAAAGAAATTAAATAGGTTAAGTAATCAAATTGCTAGATTTGTTAATAATTACTTCAGTATTTATTTTTTTAAAAATAAGTTGAATTTTTATCTGAATTTATAATAAGATGTTACAATTTTACATATAGTTTAAGCTTAAGAATGTTAATTAGATAATAGTAAAAGTATATATTTAAATAAACTTTATTTTAATTTTAAAAAATGATGGTATAAAAAAAGTAACGTCTTAATTATTTTGCCTATTAATGTTAAGTAAAAATTATTAATTTAAAATGCAAAAGTATTGCATAGAAATACTTTAGAAATCTTTTGATTAGAAGAGATCAAATTAGTATTCAATAAAGATTAGATAATTTAAATTTTTATATTAAAAAAATAATTAAAGCTTTCTAAAATATATGGGTATATTTAAATTTTATAGATATCTTATGTAGTATAAATTGAAATAAACTGAATTGCCTAATAAAAGAAATAAAAATGTGAAAAGTGTTTTGAAATTTCAAAATGTGTTGTATTGGTTTAAGAAAAACTTTTATATGTAAAGAAAATCACATGGTAGTAGAAAGGTATGACAATTTGAAACTTTCTAGTAAGAATTGGGAAAATATAAAGGAAATAGAAAGTTAACCGATTTAAAGTTGTAATTTTTTTTGTATAATTTATAAATGAAAGCTACATCTTAATAATAATGTATTAAGATATTAGTTTTCACCTATGTTAGGAATCTATAAGTATACTGCTATTATAAAAGTAAAATGAGTATACTTCCTATTAATATTGCGAGAAACTATCTCGAATAGGTATATATCGAAAAAGGATGAATTGAAAGCTAGCGATCCATAAAAAATTTTAAGATAGTCACTTAAAATTGAAATGGATGAAAACATTTTCTAGGTATCCTTTACTTTTAAATGATAGAAATAAAAAGGAATTATCTAAACTATCTATGTAATCTTGTTGAGATTTGAAAAAAACTAGTATGACAAGATTTGAGCGGCAATTTATAGATATATTTTTTTTAATACAATGTGCAAGGGAAAAATTCTCAAATATTCATGTTGTGTTATATTTTTTAAGAACAATTAAATCTTTAATTTTACTTTTCATTCTTAAAGAAACTAGTATAAATATGTTATATTAAATCCATTGAAAAAATATAAGATTCTTGATTATTAAATAAAAATGTGCTCCAATGATTCGTATTTTGTTTAATATTAATATAATCATACTACAACTTTTTAAAAAGGCAAATACGCATCCTTTGTCATATAATTTTTTATTTCTTAAAATTCCCTCTGTTAAATCAGTTAAGAATTTATATTCTATCAATTCGTGCTCAATTCTTAGATTTTAATAAATGCATCGGTTTCATTACTTTTAATAATATCTAAATACATTGTTATATATAGTGTCTCTATACACTGTTCTAAAGTATTCATTATCAATTTAGTTGTCTATTTAGCACAAGCAATTTAGGATAAGACATCTTAGAATCAAAGACAAGCTTGACGAATGACAAAAGTTGAAAACTTCTAATAGAAAGTTGTTCGAGGCAAATATAAAGAATTACTTTAGTAGTATGGAAGCATCATAACTCAATTTAAACTAGTTTTAATGTCAAAATATCGGAAAATGCTAAAACTTTAATCATTCTGAATATTTATTATATTTCTACAAGACCTTGAAGAAAGTCCATGGTTTATAGAATTCCGTTTTGGCATAAATTTTTAAGATTTAAAACTGATGCATGAAACAATATTTAGGAATTACAGCAGTAATAGTACGATTAGAGCATTCAGTGAAGTTAGGTGCAACAGCATTGATCAGTTTATAATTAAAGCAGGTAAAGAATTATTCTAAAAAAACATATTTATTAGATACTAGAGTAGAAAATGGGAAAGATACTGATGCTAACTTCACAAAGTTGCTCAATTCATTACTATATATCAATCAGGATATAGTAATGAATCAAAGATAAATGCCATCTAAGTTTTCATGGTCTTAAATATTTATAGAAGAAGCAAATGCCAAAAGAAATTTCCCATTCATAGTAAATTACTTTCTCAGCAATTCTTTCTAATTCCAAATCAAGTCATTTATTTAAAGATGATTGATTTTACTTCTTCATCTCATTTAAAAAAGTGAATATATATACATATATATGTAAACATACATAATTTTTAGTAGTTTCGTGGCCAAAGAGAGAGACGACACTTTTGAATTTTAAACTACTGCTTTATTCCATCCCAAGAGGCATCATATATGTACAAGCAGAACCGACGAGGCACATCAACAACGCAACAGCAGACGAAATATTTATTCCCATGATTATATACTATAAGATTTTTATGGGGATTTCTTTACACATGTCAATTTGGGTAAGGAAATTATAGAGATGTTTTAAAAGAATGAGTTAGATCGGCAAATTTTTATTTCTTCACTCGGAGTGTGGGAACTTGTCGATGTCAGCAATTTTTCAGAGCTACTGTTGCATTAAAAATGATGGTATTGGATCAAGAAATAAGAAAATATTTTAGAATGAAGTTAATATGGGCTAAATTAAGATAAAAATTAGGATTTAATTTAGATTTAGAGATATTACATATATATATATATTATTGATGGGTGGGCTGGGGGTCTTGCAAATTCGAAGATTAAAAACAGCGACTTAGTAATGATAATCATCATTTCCATGTGTTAGAAGTACTGTTACCTAAATTCTTATTTGATATGAAAAAAAGTGTAAAAATTATATATATATATTCCCATTTTTTTAGAGTTTTAACTGATGATACAAATATAGCCTTCCATTAATTTATATTTTAAAATTGATATTATTTCCTAAAAATATATTAATTTATTCCATAAAAATTTTGATCCCTGACTTGAACAACCCATGTATATGGGTCAATATAATTGAACAGGATACTATATTTTTAACGTACTTTTAAGTAATTCTTTATTATTGTATTCTATTATGAAATCTATCTGATGGCATGTAATCTATCCTGTTTTCATTGTTATGTGTGCCAGGAATACAAAATAATGATTAAAAAACTTTAATTCAAATACCTGAATAGTATTCAATAGCAATAACTATCAGAAAAAGCATGTTTTGCGACAATGAAGCAAAATGATGTACTTTGATGAAATTTTAGGACAATTATGTTCTTTTAGTACTCATACATTCCCGCCCCCTAAAAATTGCATTAATATAATTTGTACATTGAAGGGCAAATAAATTTTAAAGCTTCTCATTTTAAAGATTTTATAAACTAACCAATCCAAACGACTAATTCTTGAATATTTCTATAATTATTTTTTAAATTGTCGGAGAAAAGAATTCTTTGTATTTTAAAATATTAATTGCATTTCAAAACCTATTATCTATCTAATCCTAAATTGCTACTGAGAATTGAATATTATCAAATTAAAAGTAAATTTTTACTAATAGTTAAGTCTTTAAAATAGGTATTGTTTTATTGCCTCAAACAAATCTATATTTGATAGAATGCTTATTAAATTTAAAGTCAAGCTGTCTTGTGCAACCTGTCGATTAACTAGGATTACTGGTAGTGAAAATTTTCAATTGAATCCTTTATATGTAATTTAAATTTAAAATTTCCTCAACTAAATATTTTTAAACTTTAATTTTTAATAGGCATGTAATTTGTTTTGTTTTAGAAGACTTACACAATAATTTCCATTGTATTATGTACCTCCTTAATTTAAAATGATTAAAAATAAAATCTGAACTTAAATTTTATATGGGAAATCAATAAATTTAATAGCATGTTTTTCAGGAATATAATGAATGGAATGAGTGACCCCCCCCCCCCCCCCCCCCCGATTTTGATTCAATTTTTCAAGTTCTATCGCCAACATAGGTGCTATACAATCGGTTTTTCTTTTCAAATTGACAGATTTCCGCTTGGTCTTTTTTTCACTGGACATTCTATTATTACTATTTAAAAAGACAAGACAGAGTTCAGATGCATATTGCTTAGGTATTCAGATGATTGCTAGCTGAGACATGAAAAATTTCTGCTACTTGGAAAAAGGTAACTAAACCAAAAAGATATTCATTAGTGTTGCCACAAATGGCATCTAAAAGTAGAATTAAAAAATAATATTCTTTTAAACACATTTGCTGTTAGTTTGGCATTAATTAAAGATTTAATTTTCCTTTTCTGTCACTATTTCACCATCAAGTACAATATAATTGATATGAACATAATAATTTTCCTTAAATATTTCAAAGAATGCTGAAAAATTAAATCTTAAATGTCACAAAACACAATGTTTGCATAATTTTTTTTTATATAGTAGAAAGAAATCTTCAAAATTTTCACACTCCCACCTTTCAAAACATATTTGTGCTAAATATGGTATCCTTAGATTCAATGGTGTGTCCTATAGAATGACAACACACACAGATTCCTTTATTATTAGCTATTTAACTAATTTGAATTATCAGTATTGTACTTGTACTTCTATTAATATATAAATTGAATTTTAATTTTCAATTTTGCATGATTTGATTAATTTACAACTATATGCGCACTTTCAAATTGGAGGTATATACTATTAACAGACAATTAAATATGTTTAATATAAAATAAACACATTTAAACAAATGAACTTCATTGCAATTTGTAATTTATAATTGTTCTATGCCTTTAGAACAGTTTTGTTCTGTTTAAGTGCTTTAAAATCCTAATAATGAAATGTCATCAATGCATTCAATATTTTAGTTAAAGTAATTAGAATGATTGCTTTAGAATAGTTAGTTCAAGTATTCAGAACAAATTTTAATAACCAAGCATGGAAACTGATAACAAAAATAGCATGACATATTGATAATAAAAATAACTTTTAATGTTCAAAATATATTAAATTATTTATTAAATTCAAATAGATAGCTACAAAAAAGAGGTATAAAATTTTCATTATAACAAAATACAGCAATGATATTTATGTCATTCATTTGATATTCATATACAAAAACACCACAGAGAAAGGATTTCAGATATATATATGTACATACAAATTACAAATCAATTATGAATTGTATACAAAACCTTTAGCAAATTGAAGAAAAATATGAGATAAAAAATGTTTCCACAAAGATATACAAAAATGAAACTAAAGACGAAGGTGCAAAGTTTTTCAAATACATTTTTTAATCAACTTTCTGGGAGAATCTTCAAAGGGTTTCACGAATGTCTCTGAAAAATAAAAGAAAAGACAAATAATTATTTTCTGTAAATGTATTAGATATCATATATCAGCAAACTTTTACTTCACAAAATTGTAATTATTCTTGCTTCATTATTTTAAATTACAGTGAAAGTTCAATAAATTAGTTAATACCTTACAATGCTTTGAATTTTAGATTTATACTGTTTTACTAATGCAATCAATATATGAAACAGTTATATCTTCAAAAATATATCCAATATAAAATTTAAGAAATATTTTTTTTTAAATGTGTATTCGCTTAAATTCAGTATTTGAGTAAAATGAATTTTATGCATCTTTCATTAAAAAATAAATGAACACAATATTTTGTACAATTTATTTGCAATTTATGAATTTAAAAAATAAATATTAATAATGAAACACTTTTTAAATACAACACGTCATTTTTAACTCTGAAATGGTAACTTTGAATCATTTTCACTTCTCTCATTCAAGATCACACTTCTTTTTAATAATGGGAAATCCACTCCTACTAATCATTGTATTTACTGCTAACTGGCTATAAACTATTACAATGAACATTCTAGATTATGTGCATGTGACTATAAATTAAATGCTTTATAATCTTATTTTGTCCCAGTCATGTTGCGATTCCAGATAATGAACAGGCTGACTATGCTGCTAAAGCAGTTTTTAGTATTTGGTACTCTCCAGTTTCATGAAACATAAAATAAAGTTTATTATTTGTTACAACCATTCTCAGTGGCAGGAGATTTGGGACCAGGAGATCTGAAAAATAACATTTTATTAAACCACATTTAATTTATGAACTGTCCCCATACAAACAGCCAATGTGAAACTGACATTGCAAGCGAGCATGATGTATTGGCTATATTCGTTGCATTCACAAATATATATATATTTGGTTAAAAAACACACACACTCTTAAATTCAACATTTAATACAATTGCAATTAATTGAATGTCCTAGAATTTCTTTATCATTATCTTCTAACATTCAAGAATTGATAAAAGAACTTCCCTATCAATATCATTTTTCAATTTTAAGGAATGTTGGCTTTTATCCCATATAATTTTATTCTTCACTAATATTTACCTCAGACTTTGATTACAATTATTTAAATGAAAGTTTTTATTGATGTATTAACTGGTTAAATTATTTTTTTCCTAACAAAGACTCCTTCCAAACCATATGACTAATGCAATATCACCATCTTTGAATCTTGTACTATTAAACTTAAACCAACCAATGAACCAGCCATGTTATTTACAGATTTTGAGATAAAAGCACAAACTAATAAAGCTAAAAATTTACAAAATGCTATAAATCAAATTGTCTCCTCATTTACAGTAGGGAAAGTGATTCATTTGAATTTTGATTATAAACATCCAGTGTTAAATAATAGGGTGCTGATTCTTTGTCTAAAATAAAATCAACAAATTATATATTTTTAGTAAAATGGTGTAGAGTATATTATAGAAAGTTTTAATTCTACTCTTACCCATTTTTTGAGTTTATAATACTTGAAAAAAAAGTATGGTATCTAGTTATAATTATTTGCTGATTTGCTTTAATGCAAATAATTATTTTTAAATGTGTTGTTATTCTCTTTCTTTATTTTTAAAATAACTAATTCATTTTAGAGTGCTTTAGAGACTTTTATAAGCAAACTGTCATTCTTTGAATTCTTGCATTTTTTAAAAATTACGAAACCTAATCGATACTTAAACAAATATGCAAAAACATCACTTATGTAACATTTCTTTACATATATATATATATATTGCTTAATTAAAAAAAATTCCATCATTTCAAAACTGAGCAATTTTTGTGTTCAAGTCACAATGAATTTACAATTCTAACAAAGACATCATTATTCCAAGATTAAAAAGATGATAATAAATAAACCTTTTCTATCTGTCCCAAGAATTATTTTTCTTTTTCTATCTGATTTCAAAAATTCTATATTCCAATTGTATTTCACTTTTGAGTCTTTTCACTTTTTATAATAACATGAAGATATAACGTACCATTATTTCTCACATTTACAAATTTTATCCTTAGAAAAAAACTCACATTACTCTATCTGCATCTAAAATTGCTGTTTTATGAAATAAAATGCCCAATAGAACAAAATTCAAAACACATTGCAAAAAACTGTTGTTTTGATTATTCAGATTTCAATTATCAGATTTTCCCTTCAAATTTATAAACATTTTTACTGGTGAATGGCCCATTCAAATGATATCATCGTTTAGGACGAAATAAAATTACACATTTTTATCAATAAGATATCTCACAAGTCAAAAAATTACAAGGAATTTGCATATTAGCTCACTGACTGCTTTTCAAAATAATAATTTTTACTAGCTTTCAGATTACAGATAAAAGAAAAGCTCAATATTGCATATCATGGTGAAGAAACATTACATTTATTTATCCTATTTAAGATAATTAGATTACATTAGCAATGTTCGTTGATAATTATGGAGTCCTTTTCCTACTCTCCTTAGTACTCAATCAATACCACACATATGGAATGACCGACTAAAACTGGAGTGAAAAATGATCAGACAAATGTTAAAAGTGAAGATAGATTAGTTAAAAAAAGACATTAAATTCTAACTATTTATACAGTAGTATTTGCAGCAATGTATAGACTATGGTGAAAATTCTACTGATTATATTGATGTTTTTATACTACTCACAGAAACAAAGTTAAAATGTACATGTTAAAAACAACATGCATTAGAAAAATTTACATCTTAAAATAACATAAGAAGTAGAAAGCAGTTTTATTTATTTCAAAAATCATAAAAAGAGAAGTTAATTGACTCAAATTGCTTCAGCTATATTCCATCATCAATACAAAAATAGATGAAAACTTTATTTATCAAAATTGTACATATTTATCATTTTGTATAACAGAATATTGAAGCTAAAAGAACAAATTACATGAACTATCTTAAGAAGGTATGTGGGTGAAAAAACTTACTTCCTGCATCTTTACTCCAAGATAAAATGCCTTTATTTGCTAATTTTGTATATCTTGTTAGAAAGATGCTTGTCTTTTTTAATTTCTTGATCTAAAAAGCAAAATTAAAATAATATATATTAATTGCCTCATAAGTTTTTAAGGATAAAGTTTAAATGTGAACTTTATAAATGAACTTAACAATATTAATAAAGATTTTCAAAATTTAGCTCTTAAGCTCAATAATATGATCTGAAAGTGCTCAACTCCAAATAAGTTTTTAATATCATTATACTATACTTTTGACCAAAAAAAAAAAAAAAAACCCCGAATTCTTATTATCTGAAGAATTTAGCCCCATAAATTGTTTTATGGATATGTTTAAATAAATAAAGGCTAGGTACTTTGAAAATGTAATGAAGAATGAGAATATCAGGCTAGATTGCTTAAATAATAATTGTATTCTTTTCTTGGAGAATGTAACAAATTTGTAACTGATATTTAAAGGCACAGCATATTATTTGTTTGTTTGCATGCATGCATGTATATATGTATGTACATAAACATTTAATTTCAGAAAGCAAAGTCGTGGCTGCAGTCAGACAAGACACTTCAAATTTTTAACTTCGTTTTATTTGCAACCTGGGAGGCACGATTTATATATAAGAGGCACGGATGAGGCACATCCACTCACAGCGCAATACAAGAGCAGATTAGCATAAAAGAGAGGGAAAATATTTTCCCCATCTTATATACCATGATATTTTAATATGAATTTCCTACACACATGGACCACAGGCAAGGGAATCATTGGGATCTTTTAGAAGAATGTGCTTTGCTTGCCATTTTTTATACTTTCACTCAGAGTGTGGGAACTTGTCGGCTTTTAGCTGATTCACCAATTTTAGAACTCATGTTGAATTAATTAAATAGAAAAAGTGGAATGTGAGAAAATAAGAGAAAATTTTAGAATGACTTTGATATGGGCTAAATAATTCAATGAGTTTATATGGGCTAATAATTTAAAGGGTGAGAAAATTAGGTTCGAATTAAATTTTAAAATATCATTACATAGATATGGTACACAGACAATAATAAATGAATAAATATTAAAGAAAAAAATAAAATATTGCCAAAGTTTTCTGAAAAATGACTGAAGGTTATTTTATCAGCTTACTTGATAATTTAGATGGCTATCGATTGATTCGACATCTTCCAAAATTGTGGAATAATCCAGATGCTGATATTGTTCAAAATTAACCTGGCCATTAAATTGGATATCAGTTACACTATAATAAAATTGGGAAAAGAAATAAGATTAATACATCATTAAACATCAATTAGAATTAATAATCATGTTTCTAATTTTTTTATTATCATTTTTTAAATAGATTATCAAGAATACTCAACCCCTCAACCAACAAGTATATATCAAAAATTTAAAGAAGTGGAGTTGCTTAAAGAAAAGCATCTCAAAAGAAATCAGAAAATCCCACTGATATTCATTTATTTGTAATATAAGAAGAAAAAATGAACAAATGAAAAAATTGCAAACAATGTTTTGTAATTTTTCAAATTGGTGTCAAATAATACCTAAAAAGGAAATTAAATTGAATGACAGTTTACAACAAAAATAAGCCATAAATTGAAGAAAGGATAAATTCAGGTAAACTATATGGTCGTGTTATCTTTTTAAAAAAGAAGTGAATGTATCTGATAATAAAACTGATTGATGAATTTAATGCACAATGAATTTATTAATCAAATGTACAGTAAGATTATGAAAGAAAATCATCTATTAAATTAAATTCTCAAACAGCATGTACCATCATCTGATGGGGGGGGGATACTTTCGTTTCTTCTAACTGATATGCAGTGTTTGAAATTTTGATGGAATACATCTCTCTGCATCCAGCCTTGTTTCCTGTTTGAACTAATTTTGGTAATTAAGATAAAGAAATACATTCTGTTGAAGTCCTTTACAAGCATTATAGCTTTTACATATGATTACAAACAAATTCTTATCTCACAAATATCAGATAATGATTCCTATTTTAAATACTCAAGATAAACTAACTTTACAAATGAAATTTCCCAAGTTAAGAATATATAAAAACATAAGAAAAAATAAGAAAAATGGTGAAAAATAAAAGCATTTAGAAATATAGTTTTTGAAATAAGTTATGGGTTTTTTTTTTCAGTGTTCAATTAGACAGTATTTTATCAATGATGAAAATTTTAAATCAAAAAATGATCGATGCATAAAATAAAAAAAAAATTAAAGACACTTGCTGGAAAGTAAAAGAAAATTCTGTTTATCTTATGATGTTCTCTAAGAACCTAGAGATAAAACTATGAGAACTGATGTAAATGTGAAAGAGAACACAATGAATTGTAGCTCTCCAATAATGCATAACAAAATGAAATATTTAAAAAAAAAAAAAAAAAAAAAAAATTCAAAGATTAAAAAATATTTTTCAGCTTTTAAATTTAAAGCAATTGCAGCTATTAAAAAACTTCACACACACACAAAAAAGTTCTTTATGAAGAGTCAATAATGCCTCTAATTTAAGTTAGTTATTGTTTAATGGTGATATGAAAATTTCCTCAATTCATAAATGAATGTGGGTAAAATACTATATGCCTAGGATGGATTTACTTCTTATAATCCTTTATTATACATAATATATATACATACAGAGAAAGATAAATAAACAGATATATATACACATACATAAAGAGAGAAAATGCATATGAGATAAAACCATCAATAAACTTAGAAAGGGGATAAAAGAGTTTGTAAATGACAATAAGTGGGTGAAAATTGTAGAAAAATGTTCTACAACATGCATCATCACTAGAAGTTATCAGATAACCAATTGCAGATTGTGCACATCAATTATCGATTGCTGAACCCCACCAAATGAATACAAAGATGCAAATTCTCACAGAGATGCTGATATCTGGCCCTCATGCTTACAGGACATTAAACTCTGACTTTTTTTTCTATGGGTCACCTAAAATTTGTTGTTTAAAAGACACTAGATGATCTGATAGTGAAGATTGTGACTGCTGTACAAGAAATGCAGGAAACAAATGGAACGTTTAATATGCACATGAGTTGTGTCTATATTGTGCTTATGCATTGACATCTATGAGTGTTATTTTGAATAATTGTTATAATAATTTATGGTGTTTATGTTTTTAAAAAATATTTTTGGTGCTGGTTTCTTTGCACCCCCTCCCCCTGCACACTTTGTAAATATATCAACATTTTTATTCTTTAAATGCCATTTGCAAACACATGTTCATATTATATATACATACAATCTGATTTGGAAGTGGTCAGGAATTTTAAGAACCATGATGAACAAAGATCTGAGGAAATTTTTCTGAAGTCATGTCATGAGAATCATTTTGCTTCATAGTATTAGTATAAAGAATTTATCTAAAAATAAGACTGTTTTAATATACATAAGGGGGGAGAGAGTATATAAAATAAAACAAATTAAGATAATTCACTAGTTTAAAAAACTTACTTCATTTCCTCATTCAAATTTGATCTATATCTTGCTAGAAGTTCATCCCACTGCCTAATTTCTTCTTCCAATCTAAAAACAGCATTTTAAAATAGTTATAAAATGATATTATAATTACCATTAATTCAGAATGAATTACAAGAGCACTTTAAAATAAATAATATCTTAGTTAACTAATTTGCTGAAAATTTAAATCATATTCAACAAAAATGTCTGCACTTTTATATATTTTATTTGTTAAAATTTAAAATTATTCAGCTTTTCTGCAGCTTGTACATTCAAATACTAGTGTAAATGATAAGACTATTAATATTCTGTACTGCGATTTAAAAAGAGGACACATTAAAAAACTAGTTTAATTCATATATGTTCATGACAGCATTAGATTTGTAAATCTTTTGTAAGAGAATATTATTATTGATTTTGCTATTTAGTGCACTGCAATTTGATAGATGATCAAAAGTGAATTACTTTTATCCAAGGCAGAGAAACAACCAATGCAAAGTGGATATGCAGATTGAATTGCCAGTATGAGCAAGCTACATATTCCTTTTTTTTTTCACCAGAATCAAAAGACCAATCTTTGAAATAGATATTTAGCTCAAATAAAATTAGCCTTACCAATACTCACATCAGTTATATTGGAAGAATAAAAAGGGGAAACAAAACATATACTTAATAGAAATGTCAATAAACACAGAGATTTAATAAGACAATCATGATCTATTTATGAGTTTCTAAGTAATTAAATATTTTTTTAACTCCATCTATTATTCTTAACATTCTAAAGTGAAAGCAAAAACATACGAAATAAGAGAAATTTAGACTAACTTTGTAACAGCAGAACTATATTCCTCATATTTCAATCTGAGAGAGGCATTCAAATCATTTGATCTAAAAATAAAAAATCAATGCATAAACACACACATATTATATATATATATATGCATACACACCAGGATATAGGCAATTTAAATTACCCACAATGATTTAATTAGTATTATTTAATTACATTCAAAAATCATAAAAATCTGGGGAAAATTTTTTGTTGTTGCTTTAAAAATATTCAGTTAGAGGAATAGGAAATTCCTTCATTTCTGAGTAAAAGAGAAACAAAAATTATTACTTGCTTTTTGAAGGATCGGACAAAATAAATAGGATAAAAAAATAAGAATGTTTTAACCATATTTCTGAATTTGTTACATATCTTGAAAAAATAGTATTTAATTTGACATATAAATATCAAAGAATTTGGCCAAGGTCTATTGGATTGTACTCTCAAATATATTTTATAAAATGTTTTAACGATGAATTACATTAAAATTAAAATTCATGAAACTTGAAAAATACTAAATTTTTATCCTCAAATGATTGAACACTTATAGATATATATTTAATCACACTAATCGAAAAATATTTGCACCTTAGAACATGAAATTATATCTCAGTTGCACAATATTACTAAAGCTAATTGTAAGGGAGGGGTTTTTAAAACATTAGTAAGAAATTCATATATTCTAATATATGAAACTTTTCAGGATTATTGTTATTATTTTAGAAATATTATTAAAACTGGGAATCATCGTTATAACATATGTGTTTTAATGATAATCCAAAAAGAGTATTCTAGAAACATTTCAAAAAAAAAACTTTTTTTTAAGTTGTCACAATTAAGGAAAACTTACATGATTAATAAATTGGTATGACTGAAAAAGTACTATTTTGAATTTTAAGATCATGCATAAATTATTTTTGCATGATAATTTTCTTTAAGTTATCAATGATAAACAACACATTATTTTAATTATTTAATTAAAATTTTTAGAAAATCATGCCTATTTCTATCATCCAAAATCTGTGTGTGCCACATTTAATAGTTTTTTGTTTCAACTGTCTGCCTTATAGAGTATAACTAGATATATAAATAGTTTTTACAGTTACAAGTGATAAATGAGTAAAGTAGAGTGTTAAAATAGGTTTTGATAAAGTGCATTTGATTCAAGTAACAAAATAGACACGTTCACATTGCCAAAACCCCAAAAATTTATCAAGTTACAATTAAGTACTACTTCTATTGTAAACAATTCTATTACCCAACTAATACAGAGTCTACAGTAATGAATAAAATATCAGTTATTAGGATTTTTTATAGATTTCAACAGAGCGAACTTAATTCAACAATTTTTTAATTCAAACAATTTTTTTTGTGTGAAGTTAAAAGGTCCTTTTAGTGATGAAAATAAAACGAAAATGGCCAGAGAATGCAAATGTAAAAACTGCTACTAGGCTTTATAAATATTTCCATGCTTCTTATGGAGATGGGAGAAGAATGAATAGTCAAAAGCTGACACATATATATTTCTATAGAAAAGTAATTTTTTTTAATCAACCTAATACAAATCCTATAATGATCATTAAAGTATCCAAGAACGGGAGTTTTTGCTTTCTAACATAACAAATTTTATTTTAAATCATATTATTGTTTTAAAAATTCCATTAAAAGGCAGATTAAAAACTTTTGCAACTTCAATAAGTCTCAAATATTTCAAAGAAGAATGAGGATTATATTTTCCAAATGCATATTTACTCTTGTACAGCTTTACAAAAATCATTAAATCCAACACTATTTTTTACAAATTTTCCATAAATTCCCTACATTTTCAAACAAATTTAAAATCAGAATCAAATATTGAAAACAAAGATAATGTAAAATACAAATATTTTCTCATTTTAAGCTACATTTGATATTTTGTGTTTGGTAGGGCAAGAAAAGAAGGATGTTGAATATTTGCAAGTTTTTCAAATGTTTACAGATAATGATATACTTTGATAATTTTATTCATCAATTGCATTTTACTGGGGCTATGAAAAGAATAGATCTTAGTTCCACTGTGTCTTTGGGAACAAACTGCTATAAATTAACTGGCACAAATGTTCAGAATTAAAGGCTTACATATAAATAAATGCCTGAAATTAAATTTTCTATGACCAGTAAATAAAATATGAACTTATTTTTAATACTGGATTTGAATTTTCACAAAAAATTATCATATAAAAATTAAGTACAATATGTTTAAAAATGATTCATAACTTATTGCAAAAGCATTTTATTTCCTAATACAAAAGAAATTTAAAAAGTAAAAACATCTTACTCTTTATCAGCAACTGCTAAAGAACAATAATTCTTTTCTTCAATCTCAGATTCAATATTAACTTGGCACTTGGAAACTGAAAATCAATTTATGTATAGGTTTGAATTATAATAAGAAACATTTTTTAAACAAAATTTTAATTACTGGTGGAAATAATAAAGAAGAAAACAAATATAAAAATTAAAATACATTAGTGGCCAAATATTTGCTACTCAATGAAGAATTTTACAATGCTTTAGTTTGATTATGATAGAATAGTTACATTTTATATTGTTGATATTATAAGTGAATAATTAACTTACTGGCTTTCTTAAATGCATCATCATCTATATCTTCACATAAATCTTTTTCAGCCATAGATAAACCATGCTAAAAATAAAATGTAAAAAAGATAGAAAAAAGAGCCATCTAAATTAGCCACCATATATTTATTGAAAAATTATAATTAATAATTAGTGACTACAATTGATTCAGTACAATAAATACTCATTGTATAAAAGAAAATCTTTTTCTAGCAAAATTCCTTTGATTGTAATTGTCAAATAAATAAAGGTTATATACAGTAAATTATTAAGGTAGACAAATATCTTTAATCTGATTCTAAACACAGAAATACAATGAAGTAAGAATGATAAAAATAGGAAATGCAAGATCTAAATCTTTTTTACCTAATTTATGTATGTTTTCCTTTTTTTTTTAAACTGTTTTTTTCAATAGTCAGAATCTATTCAAAATCATTTTATTTCTTTTTTTAATAATTTAGAAGTTATAAATTCATCACAGGAACGTGAAGATAAATAATTCATGTTTCCTCTCCTCTTGTTGCCACATTTATCTAAATCCAGTTTAAGAAAATCATCATATTTACTCAAATATTTAAAGCAAGATAAATCTCTCCTACTTCGTGCACCAACATTTAAAATTCATTAGCTAAAAATACTCATATTTCTTCTAATATATAAAAGAATTCAATTCAAATCTTAATTTAATGCTTTACAATACTTTGCCATTCTACCTGTAAATTTGTGTAATTTGATTGAAAATTGCATCTATAAATTGTATATATATATATATATATATATATATATAAAATTTGGGAATTTAAAGAAAAATCTTTATACTTTCTTGAATATTAATGAAATTTTTATAAAAATTGTGCAAATATTAGACACAGTAAATAAAATCTTGGTTGAAAGTTTTAAATAATTATCTTGCTTCAGTGAAACAGAACCAAATTCTTTTCCCTTTTCAACAATTACTGACTGGTTTTTCTAAATGCTGCAAAGGTCAAATGTTCATAATAAAATGTAATTTCAAGTATATTTTTTACATAATCGAAATTCAAAGACAATTTTGAAGATACTGGAAAACATGCGTAAATTTGATACTTTTAATCACAATACAGAACAACTATAATTATGAACAAATATTTTTCATACTTATTACATTTTATACAAATATTTTATTACACTTAATATTAGATCATTGCAGTTCATAAAAATTTCATTTAAAGTAATTAAAGTATATGCAATATCAACTCACTTCAAGAGCATATTGTAGAAGTAATTGCAATTTCTGTGAGGAAGATAATGATTTTCTGATTGTTTTACAAATTTCTGGAAAATGAAAAAAGCCAATGAGAAAAAAAAAATTATCTTTTATAAATTATTTGTTTATGAAAAGTACTGGAATAATGAAATTAAAATCTATAAAGAAGAAAAATGGTTAAAAAAATTATAAAAATTTCTGCTTTAAGAATTCGTATAAACTATATCAGTAAAAAACATAAATATGAGAGTCAGAACACAACTATAAAAAAAAAAGAAAAGAAAAGACTAATGTAACCTGTGGTGAATAGCACATAAGCCAGTTAACAGCTCTTCTACCTGAACAATTGTTTTGGTATAATGGTTATGTTAATTGACTGTGAACCACAAGGTCCCAGGTTCTATCCTCGCATATCAATTATCGCTAAATTGGGGACCTCGGGCGATGAGCCTTCAACCTTCCTACAGCTGTTGTGGCGCCATCTACCTGCAACCAAAGTCGTCAGACTCACTTGACGCAGAACCACTCACCCCCACACACTCACTACTCAACTGGGTACAAGCCCATTTAGACAACAGCTCAATACATCACCACTCAACAGCCATATCGTTCATCTCACCTCCAACTCACTGGAGGGAGAGTCTGTGGTGAATAGCATATAAGCCAGTTAACAGCTCTTCTACCCAAACAATTGTTTTGGTATAATGGTTATGTTACTAGACTGCGAACCACAAGGTCCCAGGTTCTATCCTCACACATCACATATCGCTAAAAATCCATAAAAAAAATGGTAAGACAATGAAATATTTTTGTCTACGAATATTAAATTTAGTATGCATTGAAAAAAATATAATGAATAATATGTAAGATTTCATAGTTATCTTTTTTTCACTAGAATTTCATGTTTTATGCTTGACTTAGCTTGTAAGTTTCAAAATGACTTTCAGGATTTTTTTTTTCCATATATAATAGGACAGGACACAATAGCATGGTGGGGGAAAAAATTTATCTGGCACAGCTAGAAAAGGATGCCAAATGTTTCAAGTTTATACGTAAGATTTTATTAGGATAGTACACGTATCTTCTGGGCGGCTTCAAAGAATGCCTGATTACATATTTTTAATTTTTTTTTTGTTTTGTAAATGTTTACAAATATGTAAATTTGAGTAAAATGTGTAACATTTAAATATTATTATTACAAGAATAAATTTATAAAACCAACATTTGTAATATTATCAAAATAGCATTTTAAACAACAGAAAACTCTTTCTTGCCATTAAATTTTGGTATGGCTTTTCAAGGCTCCATTTTTTTTTAAATCCAGTCTTCTGTCTCAGATTTTCTGTATAATGTAGCTGAAGCTTCTGTCAGTTTTCATAGGCTCTCAATGGCTTGCACTTAACATGATTGGAACAGTATAGGCTGTTCTGATACTTCTTTTTGTCAGCAAGCAGTCAGATGTCGTTGTCACATATGGATTTCAATGTTATTTGATCATATATATATATTCCTGAGTCAATATGTTCAATTTAAAATTAAATTTGAAACCACTGGAATCTAATTTCTTGAATGCTGTGGGCTCACAGATATACTGTTCACTATTTTATGTGCACTGCAATCAATCAATTTTAAGAGCACTGTAAAGTAATTGCTTCTTTGAATTACTGGGTCTATTTTGGCTTTCAGTTCCGATGGCAAATATGTGAACTTGGCTATCACAAATATTTATTTATTCCTTTTCTGGGAATTTTTGCTCTGAAGTTTGCTGCTGCCCAATTCCTATTTTAGAGAAATTTCTATCCATTTTATCTTTAAGATAGTCCTATTTATATAACTAAACTAAAGATTTCTTAAAAGGCAGAAAAATTTAAAAAAAAAAATCATGGTTTTAAAAATATATCACATTTTTAGCTACTTCAGAAATTTTCTACTAGAAATTTCAAGAAAAGATGATTGAATGAGTTGAATTCTCAGATAACTTATACAAGCACTTTACAAGAAAAGCAGATCTCTGGGTTCAGACAGAATTATAAATCAAATGCTTTAGAGCGTTTTACAGATTAACTCAAAGACACTCCTAAATATCCTTACAAAAAACTGGTTATCAAACATCTCCTCTTTTATGGATGCCTTCACCAATTATACTTATTTTTTAAAAGAAAGCCAGGGAAGCAATCAAAAAATATAGATTTATAACTCTCACTTCCAAATAAAGCAATTTGAGAAGAAAAAAAAAAAAAAAAGAATGTCATCATTTGATAGATTTCTTTTTAAAGCAAGACATTTTTTATCCTTATCATTTTGATTTCATACCATTTAAAAGTGGCAAAAATCTTTCCTTCCATATAATTCTACTGGCATGCAACAATAAAGAATTTATTATCTTCACTTAGCTTAACATTTCCCCTGTACATGAAAGATGGAGCAATGAACAAAGCCTTACTTGACTGGCATCTCTAGTCATACAGCTTAATGGATCTGAGAATTCTAGTCAAACTGAAATGGAATAGGAAAACTTTTGTATTTTTTCAAGCCCACATGGATGTTATATCTCGCCCTAATTTTTCACAATTTATCTTCATAATATATTTGAAATTATTCCTCTTTCTGTAACATGCCTTGGTTACACATGCTATTTTCCTCAATTGCTCTAACAGAAATTAAAAACTATACAGAAATTTAAGTAATTATACAGACATTTAAATATTGGTGTCGGACTTAGATGCTACAATTAGACACAGTTAATTCGACTGCATCAAATTTCTCCAACAAAAGGGCAATCACAAATTTTTATATCTATATAGATAGAGTTAATGGTCAAATAACATTAATATTCTGGGGATTTTTTTGCCCTAGCAAACTTTTCTTTTAATTTTCATTTCAACTACATGGGGCAAAAAGACCTGAAGAGACTTGGTTAGTTAATTCATCTGCCTAGACAAAATAAGAAGTTGTATATCACAATAACCTATGGTTTGCAATAGTCTCCCTCATTGGATCCCTATCCCAGTTCTTTTCGCTTAAACTGATAAAGTGCATCTATGTCATTAATAGATGCTTGGCCCTTTTCACAAGCTTCTTACTGAAGTATTTCACTTTGGGAGAAAGATTCTCCATATTAAAAAAAAAAAAAACATTTTTCAGAACTAAAAATTGGCCAAAATTCTTGGAGGATATAAATACAAAACTGCAAATTTTATCCCTTTCGTTTATTCTGCTGATCTTCAAAAAGAGACTAAAGTTGTTATCCATATAAATGACTCCCCCCGCTCCCACCTAAAAAAACAATTCCAAACATTATTATTTGCAAATTATTTAATGGCTATGTAATCAAAAATGGAATTCGTATTCATTAATTGCCACAGACTGGCTGAAAGGTAAAGAAGCATTTTGCAAGTAATCTTGAACATTAAATCCAATTGTAACCCTTACTTTTAAGCTTCATCCTAAAAACTTGTTTATAGCTGAAGGTTGTGCAATTCCGATTGCAATTTATCCAAGATGTTGATAAATCTTATATTTTATGTTTTGACAGTTTGTCAATCCTGAAATCACTTAAATAACTCCATAGAAAATCATCAGAAATATAATTGAAAATGGGATCTGCCATTATGCATGATGTTTCTTGATACAAAACTTTAAAATTAGTTTGGGTACCAGAATATCTGAATTTTCTCTAAAGTGTAAATTTATTTTAAAATATCTTTTGTTCAAAGTATCATTGCCAAAGTCTGTTTTACCTTGTTGCAAAGCAAGTAAAAACTCTTCAGCTCTGGAAATTAGTAGGGGGGAAAAAAACTATATATGAATGAAACAAAAATTTTAATTTTAGCTGAATAGGATATAGGCTCAGAGCACAAAAAGTTGAACTTTCTAAAATAATAAATTATGCCAAATATAAATGTCAAGAAATAAATTAAGTATGCCTAACCCAAAGTCTTTTTTATTTATACCATCCTTTCTCTTTTTATAAAAAAAATTCAATGAATTTAGAAAAGCTTGCAACTGTTAAGCTGAAAGAAGTTAATAACAACAAAAACTATTGAAACAGGCTATCTTATATTGGAAAAAAGTTTCAAATTGCCCTGTATATGTGCTGGCATTACAGAATTATTTAAAGTTATGGCTGTGTTAGAAGATAAACACAAGTAGCAGAGATTTTCTTGCAGGTATTCCAACCAACAGTGAAAATGGTAATAGCTCAGATTTGTCTGTTACTGATGAAATTTGGAAAGTCAACATGGTACAAAAGTTATTGATAAGGAAAAGTTAATTAATTTTCAAAGATGAATATTTAAGTCTCTTACTCTAAAAAGTTTCAAGTTAAACTATAGGTAAAATATCTATTTTCTTGTATATTCAATATTTTTATACAGAAAAAAAAACTACTTGTCTTTAAAATAATGAAATTTATAAGAATGGAAAGGGGGAAAAAGAAGTAACGGTTAAGTGAAATAGGGTGCAAGTTCAATTATCGTTTTTTAAAAATAAAAACCGCTTAAAGAGAACATATTTGTATGAAAAAATATTCTTATTCTCTGATCATATTTTATATTCGCACAAATAGCCAATGAAAAAAAGAACTGTCTGACAATTTTTGTTCAAATAACTCCGCGCAAAATGGATGAATCGATGCATGCACTAAAGGGTTAATTGAACAATGAAAATAGAAAATTTAAATAAAAATTACTTGATATATCAAAATAGTGTAGAATAATCCAAAAAAGATGAGTAATCGATTCTAAGAATGATAAATTCGATTCGAAAAACTGAAATCCGTGCAAATGTGTCGGCTTAATACTTCATATGTAAACAAATATTTTACAGCCAGAAACTTATTTTTTTATGCTTTTTTAATAACATTCAAGAGTACTGTATTTACCTCTTGCGTTAAGTATGCCACCCAAACTCCTGCTTCTTCTACGGCCATATTTTAATTTGGAACTACTTTTGTCCATGATAAATATTTCATTACAAATTGTTTACCACAAAAACTTCAAATTTTTGACATCACAGTTTCAGTTTTTGGCTCCAAAATAGTTGTTGCCCGTTTTCAATTACAAATTTCGCCGATCTTCCACAAACATAGTAAATAACGAATACATAATCTAATTACTCTTATAATTAAAAAGTAAATAGATGAAATTTCATAAAATTTTATATCGTTGTATATAATTCTAAATTTTAATAACTTTCCAAATTATATTTTGAGAATTACATATACATATAACATACATATAATTGTGTTATATGTATAGGTAAACAAGTAGATCTTGTTTGATATAAAATAATATTTGCTTTTCCTGTTTTCGCATTTTAAAAAATTTAAATATACCATAATTAGAGGAATTTCTTATTCAAGAACTGTTAGACCCATGATTAATATAATAGCAAAATAACAAATGCTCTTGGAATGTTTCGTTTTCATCTAAAACTGGATAAATGTGAAAACTTTTCAATGAGCTCAATATTGATTTAAATTAAACAATTTGAATCGTTTAATGAAAATTATTTTTATGTCATGAAATCAATTTTGTATTTGAATTCAACAGAACATGGCACTCTATATAATTTGAAAACAAACAGTGCAAGCAAATTATTCAGTTTAAAATCTGGCAGTCGTTTACTGCTGTTTTGATATGCCGTAAATTCTGGATAGGGTATCAAACATGTAGTGTTCGTTTTATGTTTCATTTAAGTTACAATCTGGAGAATTTTCTTTTGTTTTGGTCATTTAATTTTCCTCCTTTTCAGTATGTAACTTCTCTATATATCCATTCCCACTTTTTTAAGTTTTCAAGATGTTTTACTTTATAGCCCTAATGGTCATTGAAAATAAAGATTTTTACTCAGTTAGCGACGATTGAAAAATGTTTGTTTACTGAAATTATATATACCATAGTATTCAAGCAATATTCAGTTAATTCATTGACAGAATTTACGTAGATGCCTCGTAATGCTCCGTTTTTCTTGGATTAGTAATTTGAACCGGTTCACATTAATGAGGAGATACCTATTAACTGTTTCAGATGTATTTGTATTTTTTTGCATTAAAAATGGATGTAAAATAATTAAAACTCTTGTTGATTTATTTTATGAAAATTGATAATGGAATGATTGATTTATAAAGTCATTTTCTTTTGTGGTTTAAAGCTAATTAATTAAGAGTAAGTTAATAATGAAAGATTTGTTTTGAGTATTTTTAGATTGTTTGGCTGTTCTTGAAATTGTTTTAATATTTTCGAATAAGATGATCCTAATTTTAATCAGTAATTGTGTATATTATATCATTTTTCTTGTTTCATTTGTCAAAAATATGACTTGCTTTGCATTAGTAAAGTAGGTGGTAATAATAATTCTTTCCTCACTGAATTTCCATTGACATTAGGCAAGCCTTTTGTTTTTGAATGTATTTAATTATATAATATGATTAACAAAATTGCATGCAATATAAAAAGATGTTTTAAAGATTGGGAATGTAATAATTATTGAAAGGGATAAAAATTGATATTTTTAAATTTAATCAAATCCTATGATGATGAATTTTCTTATTATATATATTCTCTAAAAATTATTATTTCCTTCGGGAATAAATACTGTAGTTCATTCTACAATTAGCCATTCTCAGATTTTGTATTTTTAGTTTTGAATTATATTTGATTTGATAATTCATCTATTTCTCTTTTTTTTTTCTCCTCCTACCCCCTTCCTTCATCTTTTCTTTGTACCTGATACTATACAGTTATATGCATGTAATTCATCTATATCTTGCATTTTTTTTTTTTTTTTTGCAGGATTGTATTTTTTAAACATAATTTATATAATGTACAATTTTTAATATGTATATGTATGATAAATATGTATGATTTTTAAATTTATTTTAAAATGAATAAAATCAAATTTATTCATATACCTTTAGTTGGAATACTATTTGAACATTAATTAAAATTAATTTCCTAATTGTTAGAATTTTTATGTTTTTAAAAGATGAGGTGATTCAAAATTCTGTTTTACTTATAATAATTAAAAAAATTTACGTCATAGTTGTTTAAATAAAATTTGTATGATTTTTATTCGCTACTTGTACTTGATATTTACTACATAAATTTTAATTCAACTTTAGATCTTGTGATGTTCATTTTTATAGCCTTTTTTAAATACCTGAAACAGCTTTTCAAGTTTAAGAATATAAATATGTTGAGCAAACTTGAATTTAGATTCTTCTATTATGTTTTATTTAAAGAGAAAGCAACATCTGCATATTTTAATAGTTTTATATTTTAGTTGCTTAAAAAAAATCAAACTTATATAATGAACTATTTTAACTGATCTATAATAAAATTATAGATTTAAGTATAATAGAAGAACTGTTATCTTTTTTTAGTAGAAATGAATCGAAGCCAATCAACAAATTGTGATTTTGCTTCCAAATATGGTTTGCAACACAATGTATCTGATGCAAGCTTACCTCCTAAATTAGAAGATATTAAAAAACAGCTTAAAGAAGAGATACGCAAGGAACTGAAAATTAAAGAAGGAGCTGAAAATCTGAGGAAAGCTACAACTGATAAAAAATCATTATCTAATATTAATTCTATTGTCAAGAAAGCCAACAGTAAATTACATGAGCTTCAACAAGAATTGCAGGATTTGAATGCATATATGTTAGTTTTTCAAGGTCAGAGTGGAGATATTAATTTTACAGGTATCTTTTAAAATTTTAGTCTGATTGATTTAGTATTTTATTAAGTAAAATTTATTTTTTATTCATTTTATTTTTTCTATGAATAATAAGTAAACATTTTTAAGTTCTTAATTTCATGTTTTAAATGACAATTAAGTAATTTTATGTGATAATGATATATTGACGTTTGTTTTATTCTTTATGGATGTAATCATATATTTATATTGCACTAAATTTAATTTTCATTTGTGACTCAAAAGCACATGTGTACTAATCGTGTGTCATAGTTTATCAGTAATTGCATCCTTTTGATAAAAATTGTGTATCAGTGGATAAAGGATATTGAAAAGTGTAGAGAAAATATGTTCAATTAAGAATTTTCACTTAAATTCTTAAGTTTTTTCTATTTGTTAAAATTTTATTACAAATATATATATATATATATATATATATAATGCACTTTCATAGAAATTAATATATCAATGAATAATTATTAGTTCCTTTATATCAAATGCTTGCAATAAAACCTGTGTATAACAATATTGTCCTTAATGATCTTTTCATTGGTCCTGGAGAAATTCTTATATACTCAATGAATTTGAACCTACTTACTGTAATAATCAATTTTTAGATACACCTTTTTGTAATGATAATTTTATTTCTTGAGAAAACTGGTACAGAGCAATGTCCTCCCCTCCCTCCCTCCCTTCTTTCATCTAAGGAAATAACATGCTGTGTTCCAAATAGTAAGATAGCAGATAAATCAATAAATAGGTATGAAAACTGAAGCTTGTTGTAATTAGAGGAACAAGGGGTCAATGATGAGTAGTGATGGGAAAGTATATAAATGGTTTTTGTCTCAGTCTCCAGATGGGCACTGTCAAACCTGTTAATTCACAATTAATGCAATAGATTAATCACTTGTCTCTTGAAGCTCAATTTTTATGTTTGAACATTTTTAATCTATGATAATACGATGTAAAGTATTCATCTTTAAAGTAAGGTTACAAATTTTTGGAAATTGATCCAGTTAGTTAAATTAGTCAAATCAAGTTAATTCTACCAAAAAAAAAATGTAAATTTCTGAATTATTAATAATTTTTTCAAAAAAAATTTAAATATATATAAAATGAATAAATATATGTAATAAAATCAGCTTATTATTTACATGCACACATATTTCATTATTGATCCATAAATGTCCAATCTGTCTGTGAAAATTCCCTGTCTATAGCAATATATATATATCTTGATCTGTTCAGTAGTTGCCTTCAGGTTTAAACCTCCAGAAAATAAGTTGCATAGTGTTTTTTTTTTTTAAAGCAAAAATTTGTCTGGAAAAAAAGTTTAGTGCTACTGTAGAATTTCTCTTTGGTTGCTTTATAGAATGATTGTTCTCTATAAGTTTGGTACTAAACTTATCAGAATTGATTAAATGATAATTTCAATTATTGATGAATGTTTTTTGATGAAATATATTTAGTGTCGAAAGCATTATTATTCTTAACTATTTATTTGTTTCTTCGTAAATATAGCATTCATAAAAATGATGTAACGATAAAATTTGCATTTAAACATTATAAAAAGGAATATAATTTACTTTGGTACTTACCATTGTAAAAGCCACAATATCTCACTGAATAAATTTCAAAATCTGTGTTACTATAATAATTCTCTTCATAAGACAGTTGCAGAAAAATTCTAATCCATAAATTACATCTTTGATTCTGACCTTTTTATTTACGTAATTTTTTTATATTTTCTTACGAATAAACAATATGAAAGGCAATTGAATTATCTATTTAAATCATTAATGTGCTTAATCCTTTAAGTAGACAAGGGAAGGTTTTACCATTCATTATATTCAATTCTAGAGGTAATAATTTGAATATATTCCTATATTTTCTTTCAAACCTCAAAGTAAAACAAAGTATAAAGATTTATTACTAATCACACAACTATTTTGATCTTGCAGCATTAAGTAACAAGACCAGAATTAATAGCAAGATTAAATAATGAAACTAATTGTATCAAAATGTATTTAAAATTTTATGCATTTTAAAATTATTTATAATTTTTATTTTACTTAAAATAAAGGATTTTTTTCCCCCAATCAGAATATCTCATACTTGTATGTCTTAATTTTTAATAAGTACTAACTTCTGTCAACCACCCAATTGGTCAGAGTTATTGGTTACATTTAAGGTGTGTGACTTTGCCAAATTATCAAACATTAAAAGTTTTATTGTTTTAATTAACTTATTTCTGCTTATTGTATGCATGCACCTTTCTGAAAGGAAACAACCCATTGCTTCATAGTACTATTAAAAATGTAAATATCCATTTCATTTACCTTTTGAATTTCACAGTACTGTAACCACTTTTTTTTTATTCATCTGGTAAACTATACAGATTAGTAGAGGTGAATGTGAGCTGTTTCAAAAAGTTTCAAGACAGTTTACATTTTTGGAACATCATTAAACTTATTTTGTTGTGATTGAAGCATTTTTGTTTAAATATAGCAATATTTTTAAAAATTTATTTTAGAAAGTTGCGTGATTTCTCCAGACAAATATGTACAAGAACAAGTTGAAATTCCTTTATCTGCATCAGGGCAGCGACTTAAATCTCTTGAAAAACAGCTAAATATAGAAATGAAGGTAATGTTTCTATTTATACTGCTTCCCCATTAAATGTTATTGTAAGTTTGATAATTTTTTTTAAAATTGCATAATTTTTTAAAAGTTGTTTTGGTTTTCAATTAAAACTTGTGTATTTTGTCTTTCATTATTGATATTTGACTGAATTATTTATATTTTTCAGACTATTGATAATATTGGTAATTTTAAAATCGTATTGCATTATTACACGATTCCTTATTTTATGTTTTGAAAAGTTGTATGGTATATGGTGCAATTAAAATAATATTTGATGGGTATGAAAGTCTTTCATTTATAATTCTCCAGAATTTAAAAAACATTGCTGTTATTTACTTTTTAACCTTATACATTACAGAATATATCAATTTTCTTTTCGAAATTTCATTGCAAATTGTATTAATTTATATTTGAAATTATAGCAAGTTGTTTGCTTTTTTAAAAAAAATATTGAATTACATGTTGCACAAATTGTACATTTTTAAAGATCCTTGGCACACAATGCTTTATTAAATAACTATTTTTATTATTGCAGCCCTTTTAATCAGACACGAATTTATGATTTTAAAAATCTCTTATTTAAATTTTATTTGCAGTTTTCAAGTATTTTTTATATTTTTGTATATAAGAAGTTTGCATTATATATAACCAATGTGCTTGTGATTGTCATAGTTTTGAATTATTATTTTTATAGGTTAAAAATGGAGCTGAAAATATGCTTCAGATGTACAGCTCTGGTTCTTCTAAAGACAAAAAATTATCTGCTGAAGCTCAACAAATGTTAGCAGATTCTAAAGCAAAAATTGAGTATATTCGGATGATGATTAATAAAGTGAAACATGACAAAGAAAATAATGTTGATGGGACTCCATCTGGGAATGAAGGTGCAGGTAAATTTTTTTCATGAATCTTTTTTTATCACAATTTTTCCTTTAAATAATTTGCCTTATATAAATATTGCATTTATTCCTTAGAAAAAATATGAAAAAGGCATACTAATCAATAAATTGGTTTTAAATTATACTTATTAAATAAACTTTGTCTTTTGTGTGAAAAAGGAAAAAAAAAAAAAAAAAAAGAGGGGGGATTTTAAAAAATATTAGGATAGTTTTTCTGGTATTACTGACTTGATAAATGTCAAAATTAAAAATTTCTTCTTCATATTTTTGGTATGGTTTTGCTCTTTACTTTGACAGCAGTTTTTGCAAAGTGTAATTATACACTAATATGCACTTAGTACACCGATTTTCCCTGCAAAGTTAATGAAAAGTTCTTACTTATTGTAAGAATATTTTATTCTTCTTTTGGTGCATTGGATGAAAAATTTGTTTACCTCTGAACCAACAAAAATGTGTCCTTTTGTCCTTTTCAAAATCAATCTTTATATTTCAGCAAAACTGCCTGAAATTATGTCACCTTTAGAACTGCGAATAGAAGAATTGCGGCATCGACTAAAAGTTGAATGCGCTGTTGTTGAAGGTGCTAAGAATGTGATTCGTTTACTACAAAGCTCAAAGATCACTGACCGAAAAGCTCTACAAGAGGTATGCCAAATGTGCATGTAGAAATAATCCTTTTATATAATATCTTTTTGATATTAATTTTCTAACAAAAATTAAAAATTATTCTGTTTATTATTATTAATTATATTAATGACAACTGAATTAGATTTTTGGAATAAAGCTGTGAAGTTTATTTAAAGCTATTCATTCATTATCTCGAAATGATTAGTTTTGAATAGGATTATAATGTATTTAAGAGTGTTTTAACAGATTATAGTTTTCCCTTCTAGTATTACAATTATTCCCATGTTATAAATTACTAATATATATTTAAATATATTGTATAGAGTTTTGATTAATTTGTAGCAATTAAATTACATTAAAAGTAAATAATTATGAATTTTTTTAATTTTTTTTTTGTAGTTTTTACATTTTTGTTACTGTTGTTTCCACTAATAAAAATATATGATCATTCTTAAGTTGGAAGTCTTTCTTTCTTATTAAGAATTAATAAAACTGAAAAAAAAAATTGTTGATTTTTTTTTTTTTTTTTGATGGTTGTACTTAAAAATTCCATAAGATACCATATTATGAAACATATTCAGTATTATATTTTAAAAATTTCAATGCTGGGTGATTAATTTATTCTGCTTTATATATCTTGAATTTGTTTTGATTCAGCAAGTAAGTTATGAAGTGTGCAATTATTTCTTGTATCAGATTAAAATTAAAATTCTTTGTGATGTTTTGAATAGTAATAGTATATAAATGCGTAGCACGATTAAAAGAACACATGTAAGGCTTTTAAAATAATATGTTAAATATCTATCAAAATTTGAAATTTAAAATTATTTTTCTACCTGAATCTCTAAGACTTGCTGTACATAAGAAATTTAAATAAAAGTTTATGTGAGCATATTAATACTGACAAATCAATTAGTCTAAATTAAATTTAAAGATTTCTGAAACTGATGTGAAGATTCCTTTGTAAGATACGTGATGCTAAATTCTTCATAGAGAAATCTGATATAATTTAATGATGATAGTTATCTTTTGCAATTATTTAGTTATAAACTGTAATCAAATTCTGTTTAGTTAGATATTACTTAATAATTGTAGGAAGATAAAACACATTCAAAGTAAATTTAATATGAAAGCATATGTTTGATAAAGTTTCAGCATTTTTATAATATGCATGATAGTATAATTTTAAATCCATTCTTCTTTGTGTAGGCACAGAATAATTTGTCTGAGTCAAGCCAGAAATTAGACTTAATTCGTCGTTCAATGGAAATAAGAAAGCTGGAATTACCACCAGAATCACCAAAATTAGAAGTGTTAAAAAGTGAATTAGAAAGTAGTCAAGCAACCAGTCCTGTATTATATCCGTCCACTATTCACCCCCATGGTACCCGAGATACGTCTATGCAGCTGTACAGTACTTCACTCTCTAAGCCAGCAACTGTAACTGGTAAACTTGAAGTCAGGTAAGAATTAAAACTAATAGGAAAATTATTTCATAACATGTGTGACAGATTTGAGAAATTTGAAGCATTTTTTCTCTCTGGTTAGTTTAAAAACAATTTTATTATTATTTAATTTGTTACTAAAAAAATATTTCATGCCATAGTATTTGTTTTGAATTAATTTTTCTGCTTTTAACTAAACAAAACATGTTGTTTAGAGACTTAGTTAATAAATGCAGTGAATACATACCTCAAAAAATTGAAAGTAAATAAAGAAGGAATGTTATTTTAGCAGAAGCAGAGATTAAGTGTCTCTATGATATATACAATTTCATATTTTTTAAACCTTATGAAATCAAACTATGCTAGCCAAACTTATGAACTAATAATTTATTTAGCTAAAGCTATACTTCAAAGCATTTGTATAATTGTTCTGATGCATTGCATTTCATTTCTGTATATACGTTATTAATTATTTATTTTTTCCATATTTAAAAGCGAATTTAGCAGGATGTAATTGAAATTCCTTAAAATATGTTTTTAAAAATTATTATTAAAGAAAGATAAAAAGTATTTGTCTTTTTTTAAAAAGTGCACTTTTAAAATTGAAATATGAATATCACAACAGATAGAACACCTTATTTTGTTGTTAATTTCATAAAATTAAATAGTATCTTAATAACATAATAGTAAAGAATGTGTTATACATATATCCACATAATTTGTTTTTATGTTTGTATCATTATAAACTTTTCCTTGTTATAATAGATGTTGCTTTTTATGACTAATTTTATTATTTTAAAAATCTTTTAAATATGCCTTATATTTTCATGCTCATATAATTCAGCATTTTTATTGCAAACACATTTAATCTTTCCATATCTGAATGTTAGCTTTTGAGTTTTTCAAAACTCTGATGCTACATTTATTTACTATGTTACTTTTTTTTTTACATGGCATTAAAATTGAGTACAAAAAGCAATATTTAAAAATACTTTATATAATGTAGACTTATGGGTTGTCAAGATTTATTAGAAGATGTTCCTGGTCGTATACCTAGAAGGGATCAAGGCCCTCATTCTAGCCCTGCAGATTTGCGAAGTTTTGTTCGTGCAACAGGAAAGGGTTTAACAGGGCGAGGATCCTCAAAATCATATAGTATAAAGGAAGAGACATCTAGTAAGTGAATTTGTTTATTCAGTTGATGATTTATGAATTTAAATATCTATATGTTAAAGATGTGTTATTTCATAATCCATCTTTGCACCTAGCTGGCCTCTTGCCTGATCATCATTATTAGTTGAAAAATAAAGCTGTATTTATAGAATATTTTGAGGAAAATACATTTTTAACTTGAGGTTGGATCACTTTGTTTGAGAAGAAATGCACAACTGATGATACTAGTTTATTGATCTGTTATCAAAAGTACATGATCAGCAAAAATATATTAGTTATAAATAATTTAAATTAATTATGCTTGCTTTTTGTAGGAACTTTCTTTTTCTTTGTAATACAGGAACTTTCTCTGTATATTTAAGAATTAATTCAATTTTGGAGGTAATGATAGATATAGGAGCATAATACCGGGGACTTTTGGGAATTGTAGTGAAATGCTTATTTTGTAAAACTTGAAATTTCTTTTCCTAAGAATAGCATCTGATTCTTGAACTTACGACATAAAATCTTGAATTTATAGAACAAAAGCTTATTTCTGATTGAAAGTCTACTTCATGGAGAAATGACTTTTTTGAGATTAAGGAGTATTTGCAAGACCGGTGGTACTTTCTGGATAGCATATATAAATGTTATAAACTTAATTATGTACCAAAAATTAACAATAGATATTCGAGATTTGCTGTCATAGAGATAACCTGGCTCATTATCTTGGTAGGATTAACTTCAGAGCATTGTTTGAATGTAATTGGACTTTAGAATTTTTCTGCATTACATAAGTTTTTACTATCAAAATTATCTTTTTATGTGTATAAATTCCTCAGAATTTATTTTAATGTAGTCCTGTGAAACTAATGTTATTTACTTAAAGCTGAAAGAATCAATTACTTAAATTATTTTGATTAAATTCAGATTATTCTATGTAATATCTTTAATATACTGTAAATTGAAATATTATATTATTGATGAAGTTGAAATATAATCCCTATTTATTTGAAAAATTTATATTTTTCAGATGATATAATGGCTGTTCTAAAGCTTGATAATTGTACAGTTGCTCAAACTACATGGAAACCATGCAGCCAGCAGGCATGGGATCAGCGATTCAGCATTGATTTGGACAGAGTACTTAAATAGTTTTTCTTAAATCATTTTTAAAGATAAAGTTTAATATGTTGGATTCAAGCTCTTAGAAATATTATTCTCAATATTTCAAATTATTTATATTTGCTGAAGTAAATACTATTCATTCATGATGATAACTATTATAGGAATGGATGTTTTTTGCATAGAAATAAAAACATGTACAACTGTTCATGCAACAACTGTAATGGTACAATATCTTTGAAACTTTCAATTACTTTTATATTTATTACATACCAGTGTCAGTATATTTAATCAATTATAATAAATTGTTTTTGAAACAGAATTGAGCTTGCAATTATCTTACGAATCTGAATTTATACCATGTGTGTCTATTTGGTCTTCAAGTTGCTGTTTTTTTATTAAATATGATAATTATTTTTAAAGTAAATACATCGTTCCTTTTGCATTAAAAAAATTAGCATGTATGGTTCAAATTTATTATGATGTAAGAATAAATATTTATTTATTACTAGCTGGTACCCAGCGCCTTGCCATTGCAGAATAAATAATTTTGGAAATATCATTTGAAATGGCTATCTTGTTTAATTAGGAATGGTAGAAAGAATAATATTTATTTTCCTGTCAACAATGAATATGTTTAATAAAATTGAACGATGTATAAATTTTATTAAACATAAAGGAAAAGTATAAATGAGAATTATTCTATTTATTTTGACTTTATTATTCAAGTATACTGTAAGGTAGACAATATTTTTTTGTTTTTCTGTCTTCAGCGAAACCAAATTTCGCAGTTCTCCAACTCATGAGCATCAAACAATCTATTGGCCATGTGAAAAACATGGATTTTTTTAGGTTCAAAACAATAAGTTGGCAAAGTTTTATCGCCATCAGATGAACAGTATGGCAATTCATAAAATATGAGCAAACAAACATTAATTTTTATATATTAGATATAAAAATTGTACTGTGCCTATAAACTGTGCCTGCAAACTGCAAGCAATAAGTTGGCAAAGTTTTATTGTAGTCGAATGAATGATACAACAGCACATAAAATATGAACAAATAAAAATTGTATATTAGATTACATATTCTGTACAGTAAATTTTAATAGACATTAGTCATTTATTCTCATAATGTTTGAATAAATCTATGTTGTTGATAATTTTAATCATATTATTTTCTTTTTTTAGTCTCGGGAATTAGAAATACAAGTTTATTGGAGAGATTGGCGATCAATGTGTGCAGTGAAATTCCTCAGGTTGGAAGAATTTATTGATGACAACCGCCATGGCATAGCTCTTCATCTGGAACCACAAGGCCTTTTATTTGCTGAAGTGAGTTTTAAATCAAAACTAAAAACATAAATTTTATGTTGATGTTTTATCAGTAGTTTTGAAATTTTTAATTTATTACAAACAGGTCAAATTCTTAAACCCTATGATATCAAGAAGACCTAAGCTTCAAAGACAGAGAAAACTCTTTAAGCATAAAGGTAACATGATGTTCAAACTTACTTTTATTCTATTGATTAAAATGCAGATTTTTTTTTTATTGCACACAATCATGTGTGCAATAAAAGAATTGAATAATAAACAATAAAAGACAATAAAAGAATATCAAAAACATTGGAAGATAATTTGTTTATATAAGTTTAAGAATTTTATTTATTACAAATGAAAAAAAAAACTAAACATGTTAGTAATTTCATTTATTTAATATTATAATTTACTCAGAGATGGATATAAACACATTTAGGAATAAGATAAAAAATTTAGTGAGCACTGAAAAAAAATTCAAAAATTCTTTATTGCGAGAACTGAGCCATATAAACATATGTAAAGAGTTTTTTGATATCAACTAAAACTTAAGATTTAATTTGTTATAACTGAAACTGTTAATGGATTAGTAATTTCATTTATTAAAAGGTTATAGTTTAGATTAGATTTTGTTAAAAGATTATAGCCAAGCTTTTAAGAAATTAAAAATGAATTTATTATAAAATTAAAGTATTTTATAAAATTATTTTTTTAAATATTTTTTAGTATTAATTCATTGAATGAGGTAATATAGCAAGTTGTTTTAAATATGGTATTTCTAATAATTTTATAATTTTGATACTGTTATTTTAAAATCCATGATGAGCTGATTAAAACTCTAATTGGTCATATCTGGCCCATACATCATAGTTTGTTTTATACCATTCAGTTTCATTTATAGAATTACAAACTTTTTTAATGTAAGAAAATCATGCATTCTTTAGTAAGAAAGGTTTCACATTGTTTTATACACTTAAATTGGACTCCTGTTACAGGTAAAAATTTCTTGAGGCCAGGGCAGATGAATATTAATGTGGCTACTTGGGGTCGTTTAATGAAAAGAGCCATGCCTCAGGCTTGTTCTGAGCAACCCTCAACAATAAGTCCTCCAACTTGTCTAATGACACCAGGTAAGTCTTGTTTTTGCATATGTGGATTTTTAGTATAACAGTAATAATCTTGTAAAATTTTAGTTTAAATTGTAAAAGGGTTTTCATTTGCAAACCACATTTTTCTTTTTTTCTTCTGGAACTCTTGGATACTAGTATCCATAGCCATCAATTATGTCAGCCATTATGCTATCAAATAACCATTGATAATACAGATGAAATATATTTTGTAGAAATGGGCTTACTTAATATGTTTACAGCCACAACTTATGCCTGGTATTTAGTTCTTTATCTAAATACCATACCCTCTTGTTTCTATCTCTTGACTATTGTCCAGAAGGAGTCATCTAATTAGATAGATGGTTTGGTATGATTAAATAGCTGACGTGAACCACCTGAAAGTAGCACGACTGTTCATTTGTTAAGCCTAATAATCAATTTAATATTGTAGCTTCCATTGAGACGGATTTGGTTTGTTAACCATTAGTTTGTAATGCTTTAATAGAACATGTTAAGAATTTTTGTATTTTGATTTCATTTGCTTTTTTTTGTGTGTGTGTGTATAACTTTGCAAGAACTGATTATTTTGATTTTCGGAGTGTATCGCTTTCCTTTTGGATTTTTTTTAAAAGTAAATTTAATGAAACTATGGTAGAATTAAATTTTCGTGGTTGTCTCTATAATTATTGTCTATTTAAATGTTTGAACTTGTATTAGTTAAACTTATTAAATAATTTATAAATAAAAAAAGACTGGAATTGTGTTATGAATAATGATATTATTCCTAGATTATTTCAAGATTATTATTATTAATACTATTACTACTAATTTGTACTTATGATTTTGATCACATAGTTTATAACAAATAACATAATTTTAGATGTCCTCTTTCAAACAGAAATGCTGTTAGGTAATGGACTTCTCTAGTTTTTAAATATCTGTCAAATATTAAAATACATTGAATGCAAAAAAAAAAAAAAAACATTTTCAGAGCTTTTGCTTAGATTTAAGATTATAAGTTTATGAATGGATACATTGAGCATCTTGAAATGATAGTTTTGTCTTTTTTATATATAGTAATAATTTTCTTATGGAACCAAAGTTTTAAAATTGGTTATGAAGCAAGTTTCAAAATTAGTTATTTCATGTCTGTGTTTTGATTTTTGTTGTATAACAGAATGGATCTCCATGTTTAAAACTATAAGAAAGTCTGTTACTTACTTATTTTAAAGGTTAATCATTTTCCTTGCTCAAAGCTTTTTTTTTTTTTTTTTTTTTTAAAAATGTAAAATTTGTCTAATATCTTGACAAATGTTTTTAAATTTAATATTTCATTTAATTATTTAAAGCTTCAATATGATTCCTGTTATTCAGAATTAGAAATAACATGATTCCCACTTTTTTTTTTCCTTCTGTTCAAAGCTTCAAATAAAACCCGTCCATTAGATAGTATAGTAACTAAATTGGATTTTGAAGCAAATCTCTCAGAAGATCAAACAGACAAGACTGGAGATCGTAGACTTTCAACTGATCAAGGATCAGCTATTTTGGAGTTAGATATCAAAGTAAGTTTCTATGTTTTTCTCATATTTGGTTGGAATTTGTTTTTAATACCATTTCCATTTTTGGATGCCATCATATAATATTAATAAATTTAAATAAATATGCCATATCACAACCATATATATGTTGGTGATTGGAATTGTCAAAGCCTTTTGGAAAAGGTGAATTTTTGAAATTTGATAACTTATAAAAGCAATTTGACTAAAATAAATGCCATAAGGTTGTATCATTTTCAAGAATTTAACCAAGAATCTGTTTAAGTAATTTTTGTAATAGATATTTGTATAATAATAGCAGTTATAAAGAAGAAAAATGAAATATAGATATAATGACAGACACCAAAAAATTTGCTTATGGCATTTAATAATTAGATGGTTAACTTTTAGTATTATTTATGACCTTGCAATGATTTTCCATGGAATTCATCAATACTAGTAATTTCTAATTAAATTAATGCTATAGTTTACGTTCTAGATTCTGATATCCAAATAACATACTGGTTGACCTATTGATTATCTACTGTTCTTTGCACGAAGCTTGCCATTCTTGATATTTATTAGGACCAAAATTTGTTTGGTATCTTATAATTCAGGAGTTAATATCAAAATGAATTATAGATTTTTTTTTCAGGAATTTATTTTGAAAATTAGAATGACATTCCAATTTGCTTTATTCATACTTAAAACCTTGATAGCTAATTTTCAATAATGCTGTTAATTAAATTTAGGGCACATTGGAAAATTGAACCCGATTTTCTCTAAAAATTCATGAAGTAAGTTTAGCTATGATGTAGCAGGTTTATTTGTAATATTAATCTTCAGTCGATTAATTTTTGAATTAAAAATGCACCCATGATGATATCTAGATTTTCAATTCTTATTTGCGAAAAACGAATTGTAAAAAGTTTGAGCTCTCCTGGCTTATTCTAATTTGCAAGCTAAAAGCTTATAGGATTTAATGTTTGAAAGGTGTCATCTGAGGTTTGTATTATACGTTGTAGCTTTTAAAAGTCTCAGTAATTTAAAGCATTTATTTTTAATTATTTCTTTTTAGACTGCATTGGGTGAATTTGACTTCTTAGGACCTGACAATGATTTTGAACGATACACCCATAATTCTCACATAAAAGAATGTCTCTCTGAAAGTGATTTAATCGTAAACAACAGGATTCGTCATTCTCCCACACCAGAACCCTTGGTAGAAATGCCAGAAGAACCAGAACAAGTAATTACAAGGCTTCCTCCCATACTTCATGAAGCAGAAAGGTATGAAAAAATTCTTTTTAGGTATTTTATTAAACACTTATGTTTTTAGAAACTAATTGTCAGTGAATTGGAATTGGGTGAAGATTGCCATACAAATATTCCATTTTTATTAATCTTCATCCCTTTGCCTTGCTGAAATAGTATAAAGGATGTATATTTTAATCATGACCAATTAGCCTTGACCAATTCTAAACCATTCGAGATAAGCAAAAGTCCTAAATGGTGCGAAAAAAATTTATGGTTTTTGTAAATTCCTCTATATTTATTTAATCTAAATTTGTAAAATTTAATTTATATAATTTCAGATTTTTGTAATTAATGTGGAATGTAAAATAATAATGCATTTATTTAATAATCAATTAATTCTAAATTAATGCTTTATACAAAACTGAAATGTTATGACTTTTAATGAAGAGACCATATTTGAAATGTTAAATGTAAATCATTAATAAGTTAAACTCTAGTATAATAAAAGTTTTTCATTGGATCTGCACCATTTTATTATATACATTCACATTGTTTACACTGTTGCATTTGTTACATATTATATACATGTACATTTACATTGTTATTTATCATATTCTATATATTATGTGTATAGAATATTAACTTCGCTGAGTTTTTGAATGGCTTAAGATTCATTATCAACAAATTGTAGGAATGTTATTAAATTTTTCTGTAAAAATTTTCATGCATGTCTCTTTTTGTTGAACAGCAATCACTTGATAACTTATCATGAAAAGTTATATTTTATTTCATTGAGCTACTTATTATTATTATTAAATTTTAATGAAAGAAATTTCTTTGTTTTTACTATACTGTGCTCTTTAGCTTCCAATTTATTTTGTAATTATTTTTTTCATTTATTTGTTTTGCAGTGTGAAAGTTGGGCTATCATTAGAAAATTTCAAATTTATTAGTCTTTTAGGTAGAGGCCATTTTGGAAAGGTTTGTAATAATTTCTATATTTTAAAAGCAGATGTAATTACCTGAATATTTATATGCTTTCATTTTTTTCCTCGGTACCAAATATCAAATAAACACAAAATGTCTGAATATTTTTGGAAATAAAGTAATTTTTTGTAGTTAAATTATTTTCAGAATGTTAACATATTATAATGAATTTTAATATTTTTGAAAACAATAATTTTGAAACTTTTTCAATATTGAAAGAAATTTTGAAAGAAAAAGGCTTATTGAATTCTAGAATTAAAGTCTGAAAACTTTTTTTTTTCAATATCTTTTAATCTTGAATGGCACATTATTAAATTTCAAGTAAAGTATCACTTATCAATATACCATAATAACCAGAATAGAAAAAAAGAAAAAAAAAATCCTGCTGATTTTAAGATTTTACTTTTGCTTTTCCAGCAGCAGAGTATGAATAAATGTGAAGAGGTTTTCTAAAATCTGACTGAATGATCTAGTAAAATTAGATATCATGCATGAGTTTTTGATATGGTTGATATCTTTATTAGTCTTAGGGAAGTACCTCGATTTTTTAGTTGAAAGTGAAATTGAATGCCAATATGGAGTATTTTCTGTACATGAAACTTTGAAGTTAAATTTGAAATTCTTGAAATTAATTGCAAAAAATAACTTGCATCTGTGAGAAATAAGTTTTGTTAAAATATTACATTTATTTTGTTTAAAATTTTACTTTTAATGGCTGCATGTGATTTCAACATTTGTTTTTTATTAGTTTGTATGTACTTGTGTCTTATATTATCATTCCAGTCATTATTCCTTATTCTAATTCTAGCATCTATGATAAAAGTTGCTTCTTATATATATTTTTTCTTTTACCCTAAATTAGTTAACTGGCTTCAATTTTAAAATTTCATTTGCAGTAAAATTTTAAAAGAATAGAATATTTATGAATTGTTTGAAGTCATTTGCTAAAATGTTTACAAAACTCAGCATTAATGACTTTAAAATCTAGATTTATAATTTTAATAGTGTCTGAATTTCTTTCTTATTAGAGATGAACCAGTATAAGTGTTAATATTATGTGTCCATTGATTTGAATGTCATTATATAAACATGTGCAAGAATTTGTTTATTATTAACTACCATGTAATTATTTTTATCTAAATTCTCTTTTGTAGGCTTCAAATAATATTACTTATGATACTATTCAAATTTTCTCTCCTTTTTAAGGTTATCCTTAGCAAGTTCAAAAACACGGATGAATATTTTGCTATAAAAGCATTAAAGAAAGGTGATATCATTGCAAGAGAAGAAATTGAAAGTTTAATGGCTGAGCGAAGAATTTTTAAGATTGCCAATTCTGTCCGTCATCCATTTTTAGTGAATCTCTTTGCTTGTTTCCAAACGCCAGTAAGTTAAATTTTACTCTTTTTTATATGTATATACACATGGCAATGTATACTGTAGTTGTAAACATCACTTGGAATATTGAAACCTTAATAATTAATGTATTTTTCAAAATTTCTTTGTAAATTTTGATAGAAAAATACTAATTTTTTACTTTTTACAGAGCAACTCTGTTAAAATTGTCCGACATTCAATTCGTTAATTAAAATTTTTTTAATTCATTAAAATTCTACTTTTCTTTATGATTTCTGAGTTTATAAGACAAATTTTATTTGATAAACATGATTGTAATAAAATTTGTTTTTCATTTTCAGACTCATGTTTGTTTTGTAATGGAATATGCTTGTGGAGGAGATTTAATGATGCACATTCACACAGATATATTTCCAGAGCCTCGGGCTGTATTTTATGCTGCTTGTGTTGTGTTAGGTTTACAATTCTTACATGAAAACAAAATCATTTATAGGTGAGTGTAGCTATTATTGTAATCAAAATGGAATTATTAATCATATTAGAAGTTGATGCTTTTTTTTTTATTCTGATGTGGATAAAATATAAAATTAAAAGTTTACATTGTTAAAAAAAATAATGAGTGTCTTTGCATTTTCAGTTAATTACAACATTTAATTTGTATCATTTTACTTTTCTTGTTTCAGTTAGTAGACAACAAATACTTTACTTTGATCTAGCTTTATATTTTGCTATTTTTAGTGCATTTTCTTAAATTTACACATGTATTTTATTGTTTAGATTACAAAGATTTGATGTCAGAATATTCAAAAATCTTGAAAGTTTAATTCTTATTTTAAAAGAGAAATGTATAATACTTTTCTGAAAAAATAAATATATTAATGTTTAAATGTTAGAATAGCAATATATCCCCCTCCTTGTCCAACGTTATTTGAAATTTTTAAATGATTTTTCCCGTTTATCTTTTATGCATATTTTTTAAAAATTTATTTATAGTATTATTAGAAGAAAGGTTTAAAAATTTGTAAAAAATATTACCTGGAAATTAAGATATATATATATATTGACATTTTATATGTGTTTTTGTCTAACTTTTTTAAATTTCATTATCACTATTCATTTTTTGTATTCAATCAGGCTAAATATCTCAAATTTTGTCACCATAAACAAACAATTCTACAAGTACATTATTATTATATACTTTGTGTAATTCATTATTCATTTTTATTTTTTACATTGTATAAATGCATTTTATTTGCAGTTTTTTTAAAAAATTGGACTAGCTCCATTTTTTATATATTATAACCAAGTTTTGTTTTTATTTTATTTAGGGATCTGAAGTTAGATAATCTTCTGTTAGATGCAGAAGGTTATGTCAAAATTGCAGATTTTGGTCTATGTAAGGAAGGAATGGGTTATGGAGATAGAACTGGAACTTTCTGTGGAACGCCAGAATTTTTAGCGCCTGAAGTGCTAACAGAAACATCTTATACTAGAGCTGTAGATTGGTGGGGCTTGGGTGTCCTTATTTATGAAATGATGGTTGGTGAGGTAAGATATGTTTTTTATATGATTATATTTTAATGAATATATAAGGGTTGCCCAAATGAAAAAAATACCTTTATTGGAAATCAAAAGAAGCTGACTTGGGTGTTGCCAGCAGCATAGGTCTCATTGTTTAGGCAGCAAGTCTATGTCTTTGCTGTAGAAAGATGGTTGTTGATTCTAGAGAAAGTCCTGTACAGCTTCCTTCACTTCATCGTCTGAATGGAATCATGTCCCCTGTAATGCTCTTTTAAGTGGCCCAAAGATGTGGAAATCACAGGGTAACAAATACAAACTGTATAGCGAGTGTTCCAACATTTTCCAACGGAATTTTTTTAATGTTATCAGAGTTTCGTAGTAGATGTATGGGCGGCATTTTCGAGGAGAAGAATAACTTGTTATGTGAGAAGGCCTGGCTATTTGCTTTTGATTGTTTTCCGTAGTTTCATCAGAGTATTGCAGTATTGTGTTGAGTTGATAGTGTTCTCTTGGGGCAGGAAATCAATCAACAGAACCCTGGTAATCGAAGTATCAGAAAACCATACTATTGTGCGTTGTTCTAATCTGGACACATCCATGTACAGAACTTTACTTTCGATCAATTTCCTCTAATAAGAACAGCTTTCACTGTTGAATGCCGTATGTAGTGCTCTTATTGCTCTTTATATCCCTGTTCGGTGGCACTGCTATAGCTGCATTCATTTTGACGCAATTGTGTCTACTTTTCATTTGGGCAACCCATATAGTATGTGATAAATTCACACTGTATGTGTAACTTAATCTTTATATTTTTACGAAATTACTTTTAAGTATACTTTATGCATCATAGTAGAAGTCAATGCATTTTACACCTCAAATATTAAAAGAAAAGCTTATATATTCATTTTCCATCTGCTGATATTAATTGGTACTAATATTTTAGTCCCCTTTCCCTGGTGATGATGAAGAGGAAGTATTTGACAGCATAGTGAATGATGAAGTTCGATATCCTACATTTTTATCTCTCGAGTCTATTGCAATCATGCGAAGGGTAAATTACAAAAACCTCTTCTTTTTTTAAAATTAATTTGCATCATTTATTATCATTTATAAATCTGTTGTTTTTGTTGTCACAGCTTTTGAGAAAAAACCCAGAACGACGTCTAGGTGCAAGTGAGAGGGATGCTGAAGATGTAAAGAAGCAGGCATTCTTTAGGGTAGGTCACTTTTTTAAAAATCATAAATGTCATTTTAGTTATTTGCTTTAAATAATATTTTTAATGAAGTTTCTTGTTGTCCACTTTTTAGCTATTGATAATTGTAGCATAATCTTTGATATCATGTGTAACTTTGAAATTTGATCCATGCAATTTTCATGTGTTTCACAAATATTATATATGCTTTTGAATTAAATTAAAAATTTGGTTTTCTGATTAATTTTATTTCACTATTCTTCCCACTCCTCTAAAACAGCTTTATTGTTGTCCCACATAATAATGAATTATAATTAAGTATTTCAGTATTTGCTTATTTGATTTATAATCAATAGTTTGGGATATCAGAAATACTTTCCAAACTTGGTTAATGGGCACAGGAGCTCTCAACATCATTGCTCTGAAGGCAAAAGCATTGGAACTGTTCACATTTGGAGATGAAATATAACATTATGAACTTTTAAATCATTTTGTAAAGATTTGTAAGCTGGCAATGTGGAGAATTTGCATTTCATATGACTCATAGTAACTACTTCATATTCTGAATCACATACCATCAAAATCGTAATGACAGTCAACTCTCTGCATCAGTCAGCTTTCATTATGGTAAGTACAGCTGGAAAAGTGGCTTGTAATACAGGAATAAAGGTTCTTGGTTGCTCTTTGCAATGAATTTACAAGTCTTTCAATGTAGATAGTATGCGAGTGACAGTCATTTGAAAATAGTTATTTTTTGGGAAAGCATAAAACATCAAGATGATTTTGAGAAAACTCGCAGATATTTGGGAAACATCACAGGTGTCACGGAATAGACAGGCATCATCCTTATAATCTAGGGTATTAGGAACTCTATTCACTTTTCCAGTGATCAAGTAATTTGATATGTTCCCTTGGACATGACTGCCAATTTTCATCTTATCATATTGGACACTGGCTAGAGAGAAACAACTGTACATGTATCAGCTTGAAGATCACCACCCTACTCTATTTTTCTAGTCAATACTTTCGAAGAAGTAAATGTTCACCATTCATTGCATATATTAGGAGGAGTCAGTTCAGAATTGTTACTGTTCTTCTTACACAGCATGTTGATTCATCAATCATCAGACAGATCACTGAATAGGATTCTCTACATCTCCTGGCTATGGGGTCATAATGAATATTTGACATGAGATAACTGATCTTTCACAAATTAGACAAAAAAAAAAAAATAGGGGTTAGCCTTTTATTTATTTATTTATTTATTTATTTTATTTTTATTTTTTTTTGCCTCTTCACATTTCCAAAATATCAATCCTCCTTTCTCTCTCTCCTCCTCCCTTTTCTTTTTTTACCTTGAGTTTTCCCTTTTATATTAGCACACTTGGCTCTTTTACTGGTTTCCATGCCAATATTCTTCATTCTCGGTGAAATATTTTAATTTTTAACAGCTTTGGTAGGGCAACTGCAACCCTATAAAGGAATTTACTTCTTGTTTATTATTCATCAAATTTACACAGACAGCCAAAAATTTCTCTGATGGGTTTATTTAAAGATCCTCATGCAACTGCAATAAAAAACAGTCACCTTCTTTCAAATGAATTTTCTCAGCCAAATGCATTAGGAAGGAAATAATCAAATGTGTCTTTCCTGTATCGGGCATAAACAAAGCTATATTTTTCACCATTTTAGAATATTTTCATGAGAGATGAATATCTGAGGATTTAGTAAACATGTTTTTTTTAAACAATTTTTGTCCATATTTTATTCTACAACGAAATGTCGGTTTCTTTCAATAGTTACAGAAATTAAAGAAAAATATCCAATGAGAACAGAAATATATAATAAGTAATAGTATTAAATCAATACCACAGAAGAACTTTTTTTTCCCACTAAAAACTCATCAACTTGTGACTATTTCATTTAATATTAAAGTTCAAAAGAGAGGAAAATTGTATTAGTTATTGCTTTATGCTGTTATGATTTTTGGCATACTTCAATATTTGGAAATCATACTTATCTGCTATCCTGATTATTCCATTGGAAAACCAATTTACTAAGATGGTTTTTTTTACCGAAGAAAATAAATATTAATTGTGAAATTAAGAAATGCAATTATTTTGTTCTTACTGAAAGTAGAAAATCTTATATTTTATCCATATTTTATATTGCAACAGAGTTGCCATACTACTATGAAAATACCAGACATTTTGAAATTTTACTGAAAAAAAACCCAGAAAAGTGTAAAAAATTCTTAGATTTTTTTTAAATAAATGATGTTACCATAGCTTCAAAAACAAAATTTGTTCCCAACTGTTAAATCACAGAAACATTTCCCTTTCTTTTATATGGGTCAATCCAAATTCCAAGAAAAAAGTAATAAAAAAAATACAGAATTGGAATAGTGACTACAAGCTATACGAATGTTAGTTGAGCTACTGAAATTGAATTTTTGTATTTGTTACGAATACTATAAAATTTTTTTGAATGCATTATCCAAAAGTGTTACTTTAAAAACCACACCAGGTTTATTTTTAAAAAATAATGTAGCATTATTTGAAAATTAAATGGATAGTTGACATGATTTAATTTTTGTAATCAGTTTTCTTTATTTGTATAGATGATGCAAAGCTCAAATTTGAAATTTTCCTCGAATAAATGATTATAAAGAACAGCTTGATTCAATTAAGGAAAAATTTTGTTTAGATGATTTCTTTTCTAATATTTTTTCATAAAAAAATTTCCTGAATTTTAGGAAGTTGTAAAAATAATTCTTGTATTCCTGCAGCTGTGGAAAGTTTATTTAATATCAACAAAGCTATATTAGTGGAAAATCTGAAAGGTTCTTTAATTTATCTTGGAATTGTGTATGATTACATAAAGTTTTATGGATGTGTTTTAAATGTTCCAATCACAAGATATGCTTCAGTATGCATTACTAGTGCATAGCAGGTATGATGAAGCTTCAGAAAAATAGGAAGAAAGTTCATGAAAATGTAAAAGAATATCTAATGCATGAAAGGTATTACGAAGTTTCAGAAAAATAGAAAGAAAGTTCATGAAAGTGAAAAAGAATTCTAACTAATGCAAAGCAACTTTGCTAATTAAAATATTAGAAAAACTGAAACTGATCACTAAAAAATATCTGCAGAAATTGAGGCTCAAATTCTGATAAATATATCTGCAAAACAAAAGGAAAAGATTTTTTTTTTTTTAAATTTTGCTATATAATGTTTTGTTTAGTAATTATTAAGTCGTTTGTATCATGATAAGAGTTATAACTAAATATCACGATTCTCTTATTCATCGCATATATATATAAGGAAAATGCAGGAAGAACAATTTTTTTTCTTCAAATTTGAGTGTCAGCTCTATACACTTTATGCTATCCTCTCGCCTTCCCATGTCCATACAAGTCATTTGTATTTTTGCTTCCTTGGATTTAGAATACTATTTTGAAACAATAATATAAGATTTATTTAATTATTTCTGTTATAGAATATGTTTCTCAGTGTTCTAATGGTTTCAATTTAATTTTTAATATTTCTTTTATATATAGAATATTCATTGGGATGACTTATTAATGAGGAAGATAAAACCTCCTTTTGTTCCCACTGTGGTGAGTTTAGTTAATTCCTTTCTGTTTAGAATGTGCAGCAAAAATGTTTTAATTGAGCGCTATTGCTTTTTTTTTATAGCTTTTGCCAGTAATATTTATTGATAAATTCTTAATTTCATATATTCTTAAATTTTGTGAGGGAACATGCTATTTTATCATTGTTTTTAAGTGATCTTTATAAAAGAGAGTATTCAATAATGAATTTTTAAGACTAATTACTATTTAATGAAGTATTTTTATACTTCATTTAAAAGCATGCTGTTGAATAATTGAATCATCATTTAATAGAGCATGGCCTCGTATATGATATTAGTATTGACAAATAGTTTACAAAATTAGTGGATTAAAATTATTGTTAATCCACTAATTGTCAGAAACTATTTATGTTGGCGAAAAATTTCCGGCTTAAAGGAACGTATATATTCTTTGAAAAAATTAGTTCAGATTTCTTTTTCTTAATTGGTTAATTTTTTCAAAATACAAGTCTGACCATGAAGATTTTGAAAGAATTATATCTTCTAAACTGAAAATCATATATCCCCTATGTATATTCTTATTGTTGTTTATAGTTATGCATTTAATTATAATTTTAATAATGTGCACTAAACATTTTTTTTCTCTTTTTCTGATAATTTTCCATTTTAATGGAATCTTATGTTTCTTTTAATGATCTGATTTTAAATCGCCTCATGTTTTTGAGTATTTGTTTTGTTTTGGTAAAACCCATTTCATCAAGTTTTCTAAATTTTATAATTGTTTCAATAATTTATACGCCTATTTTAATATTTTTAGAAAAGTGCTGAGGATGTCAGCAATTTCGATGAAGAATTCACATCTGAACGACCCATCCTCACACCTCCAAAAGATCCTCGCCCTCTCACAAAAGATGACCAAATGGCTTTCCGTGATTTTGAATACATGGCTGATTGGTGCTGATTTTAGGTTTGGCTCACTTTGTATCATTACAGCACTCACTCACTCAATTGTTTTTGCCTTGTATATGTACGTACTCCGTCCTCAAATATTGAGGGCAGTGAATCTAGGAATTCCCGGTGCTGCGGAGAACCAGCAGCTACAAGTGTTCAGCTCAGGCTATTACCCCTTCAAAAGATGCAATTCTGTGCTGAATTCCAAGTATCATTGCCTTATGTTATGTGTCTAGCCCATACTGATGTGTCAAGCTGTGAAGGAATCTTGTGATATCACTAAGCCGTGATATCATACAAAGCTGAGACTGTGCCAAAAGCCATAGAAGTTAATGCCTTCTAGCTTTGCTGTATGTGTTAGTCTTATGTGTGTGCTTAACTCTGAAACCTCTCATCTGCATTTTTTTATATAATTTTATACTAGGTATAATGTTAAAGCGTTCTATGACACAACAGTTATCTATTTTTTGGAAAAAAAGGAAGTCTGTTTATTTGTGTAATATGCTCAATTCTGTATTTGGGCTTATATTGAAAAATATCCTCTGGAGTGAAATACAAAAATAGTCTAAAATTTGTAATTCTATTAAATGACTGAAAATTCCGTCCTCAGTAACATCTTGTCATCAGAAGTATGAAATTGTTACTATATATCTGTTGTAACCACTGATCTCTATTTTACTTAAAAAAGTGTTGTATTCTTTTTTCGAAATGCTATTTACATTACATTGTAACAAATACAAATGTATATAGTAGCTACAAGAACTTTGTAGATGTGTGTCCTGTATGTCTATGTATCTGATTTTATTTTTAAATAATCTGGTCTTTACATAAATTATTGTTCTACAAATGTAAATTTATGGTTTATTTCTGTTATGGTTTTATATTCTTTCAATTGTTTTGATTTTAAGAGAATTCTAAAATTAAATATCCCAGAAAACTGTTCTGTGATTTTTAAATTTTAAAAACACATAGGAATTCATTTTATAAAAATTGGATCATTTTAGCTGTCTGTTGCAATAATTTTTGGTAGTTACTAAAGTACTATTTTAAATTGAATAATTTAAATTATACTTTTATGTGGCAATAAGTATATTAGTAATTTTTATAAGTTTTCATACTTTGTTATGTGTATCTCAGAAAAATTAGTTATTTGAATGAATATTTATGTATGTGTTTTTTTTTTTTTTTTAAAGTATGACCATTGAGGAATTGTACTTAAATAAGAATTGTCATTTTGTAAATTATATTTTTCTAAATGTAGCATGTATTATACCTTGCATTTTATAAAATTGTTGCATTTTTTTAAAAAAAATTGTTCAAGTTTCAATGTTTTATTAAATTGTATAAAATTAAGTTTTCATAATGCTGAACTTACTATATTTTTTGTACAAAGGTTACCTAAGCTGAAAATTCTCTCAATAAACTCTATAATATATTTGTATCTTCCATTATAATATGAACTTCTTGAAATTTCTTTTTTCTGATGCATAAGGGTTATAGAAAATTTTAAGAATTTCCTCCCTTGCTTCTCTTGAATTATTACAAATTAATTTTGCTGTTTTTTATAGCAGTATTAAAATTAAAATTGCCATTCTGTGTTCTGTACTATAAAAACTGAAAATATAACTTTTAGATGTTTACTGATACTGATTCCAATGGAATTATATTGAATGCTATTATATTGACATTTATTATTATCATATCAAATTTCAAAAAAAAATCTCATTGAAACTGTTAGGTATAATTTATATCTTAAAACTATTTGTAGTCTGCATCTACTATATAAAAAGTCCTACATACTGACGATATGTAGTAAAGGTTTTAAAATCTGTTATTAAATATATTTTGTGGATAAAATGTTCAAAAAGTCACAAGGAAAAAAAATGTTGTCAAAATGTTGCTTGTAAATGAATATTTTATAGTATGAATTTTAAGTAGGATTTGTTATTTGTTTTGCATAAATTTTATTTTGGATTTTTTAAAGTATACTTATATTGTAACAAAGGTAACTTAAATGTAGATTTTAAAAAAACTATTAGTTTCATGCTTTTTTAATTAGCCCTAAAGTAACTCTTTTACTAATTTATTTTTCTGAAAAAAATATTCTTTTAACCTTCAGAATATTTTGTTAAGTAACCTTCATATAAGTTACAGTTGTAGATGATTCCAATTTAAAAAATTATCTAATACTTTTGCCTTGAAGTTGTCTTTGTCCTATTTGTTGAATTTAAAATATACCTCTTGTCTTCAAGTGTAGAATACATTGAATTTTTGAAATTTCTTCACATATCTTACAGTTACTTTTGAAATATTTGTTAGTTCTAATGTAAAAATTCTTATTAAAAATTGAAGGGTAATGAGAATAATTAAATTAAAAATAAAATTAACTGCTTATATCATAACCCTCTTTATTATAATCTGTAGTTGGTCAAATATGAATGTAAATCTTCCCTGATTTTTAATTATGTAATTTTAAAATTTTATATTAATTTCAATTACACTTATTATTGATTTTTTTGCATATTATAAACATGATTTGATATATTCATATCATTTTCTTTTATCATCATGATTTGATTCATTATTTAAAGATGAGTAATTGCTTCCTGTGTTTTAATTCACATACATTTAATTAAGTAAATATTAAAAACTATATTACTTTATATTTTAACATATATACAAGGAACATTTTATCGAGATAAACCATGTAATTTGCAGTTCCATCCAACCATGCTGGCATTGGTTGTTAAAAATTCTTTTTGCAGAAGATGTATAATGTTTAAAGCTCAAGAAGTCCTTTTATTTCATATGGAGATCTTTTGTATTTAGTAATGCAGATTTTAAAGTAATTTATTTGATATAAATAAGATAAGTGGAATTTCACTAGTTTGGAGTTCTGATAGTGGTGACTAAATTAATCTCAATTTAAAAAGGCCTATAAGTATAAGATTTTCTTAACCTTTAATTGTATGTAAAAAAAATTTATTATATTTTATTTTGCCAAAATATTACCAGTAGTGTGTATATATATTCATGAAAAAGTAGAAATGGTCACATATAAAAAAAAATCTATATTTTTCTCTGTGAGAATAAAAAGAAGTAGTAAAATATTTTATGTACTTTGCGATTTTATAAAAGAATTCATAACTTCTTAAAATTAGTCTGAGTTAATAAGTGATTTGAAAATATCTATTGTTAATAGTATTTTCTACATTGAGATATCGGAAAGAGAAGTATCTGTAATTTTAAAGTTTAAATTATATTTTTCAAAAAGTTATATGAATCATACATGGATGAGTTCATTCAATATGATAGTAAAAGAATATAAAGATATCATTTTTCAATAATTACATAAGCATTCTGAAAGTGATTAAGAATTCTTTTGCTCTTATTAAGTGCATTTATGTGGTTTTATATCTGTTTAAAATATTACTTAAAATTTTTTTCCAATTCTGAGAAAAATTAATCTATTGATGTATTCATTTTTTAAGATTTTTGTTATTATTCTAGGATTATTTTCTTTTTAATGTATGATGATTTCACGATTTGTAATTTCTTCATACAATGATGAAATGTGTCATTTCCCTTTTAGTTTCTATTATTCTCTACTAATAAGAGGGAGGACAAAAATCTTTCCTGCCATCAACTTATGAATTTATTACTATAATACATGAAGTTGGCAGTATAGTAATGTAAATAAAAAATATTCTTTTAACTGCACAATAAATAATTTTTTCCTTCATGAATTGATCAGAACAGTTTCTGTCTCTGGAACTTCCAAAATGTGTTATTTTAAACACATTTAAGCATATCTTGAAATGTAAATTATATTGTATAATAAATACCTTTATAAAAATATTTTGATGCATCTATTAAATATAAACTGAATCTGTACAATATTTTATGTTTGGAAAATATTTACTTCAATTTAAATGATGTTATTTTTTTACAATTTTTAAATGTACATATATACAAATCCATATTAAGAATTAATATTCACTATTATTTAAAAATTTGTATTGATATATAAATTAAATTTTTACTGAATATTTCAGAAATTCATATTATTTTTATGACATTATCCTTGTTTCATTCAAATTTGGATTGTTTTTCAATGAAAAGAAGTCATCAATTTTAAATCATTACTTTTTTACTCTGCTTTAAATTTTACATATTATTATATTGTAAAAAATATGTAAAAACTCTTTGTCTTCAATTGTTTGAATACTTATTTACTAAAAATAGTCATTTGAATGAAATTTGATTTTTTATTTCAAGATAGCTTTGTAAATTATGAATTAAATATATCGTTTCTGTAGAGAAACAAATTACTAAATTGTATTAACAGTTTAAAAACTTTTCTATTTGCCATTCAATTTAAATTCAAACTAATTTAGCAATTTTGGTGACATATCTTTTATATATATTTTGGAAAGATATATGAGCGTGCATTTACTTTTGTGCTTTTAATTTTCTTTTCAGTTTAATTCATTTGAAATTTGCTCAATAACAAAATTGCACTTCTCTAATAAATTTATTGTGATATATATTTGATTCAGATTTTTAAAAATATGTTTAGCTAGTTATATTTTCTATTGAAATAAACTGAATTTGCAGAAGAATTTAAAAAATGGGGAGGGGGCAATGAAAAGGAACATAAATATGTTACTTTCTGTGTTGTTTCTTAGTGGAAAGCATGTAGTGATGTTAAAATTATTTTCAGGGAAGAATACTTACTTGGTATCAAGCACTTGCAGCTTATTCATTATTGAAAGCCCTTGGTGTTCAGTTTTGTAAATACCACAAGTAGTTTGTTTACTGTGTGTTTGTTAGATTGCATTTTAATGGAGGAATCTTAAAATACTCTTATAAAACCATTTTTGCATTTGGTCTTCATACAGGGCTAACATAAATTTAGCCAACTGACAAAGCTCTATTTTCATGTATACCCCTGTGAATTATGTATTATAAACTCTTAACTTCATTTGTATAAAATTTTAAATCCTTTTTCTTGAAAATTAATGGTCATAAAAGTTGGGAGAAGCTGTGATTTCAATCTCATCCTATATTTATTCAGAAATGTTTATAGAATAATGATGAATGTAATTCAATTCAGATTTGTTTGCAGCTAATAAGAAAAATTAAATCCTTAGTATCCTAATCTAATATGTTTTTGTTTCATTGTTTTAATATTTGTTGAATTTTAAACATCATTATTTCATTTACTCATCTAATGTAGTTTTTTTCATTTGTCTGGTATTGTATGAAGCATAGGTTGGAATTAAGGTTCTTTCCCCTTAATATGCTATGTAAACTTTTTTTTTTCTTTTCTTGAGTGCATATATCTTTATTATAGCTGTTAAAACTTGGCTTTGTACAGTTGAAATTCATTTTGATCTTAATCTTCATTATCAATATGATTTTAGTATTATTTAATAAACTAACTTTTAAAATTATTTATGCAGTGTCATTGATTGAAATAAATTTTTTCATCTATTTGTCTTTTTAAAAACTGACTTCTCTTCTATAGTTCTAATTAGATAATAAAGTAGTTTTCTATATATGAATTGCAATTCCATAATACAAAAAGAAAAGCCTTATTTATACCTTGTGAAATCAAGCTTCTATGATTTATTTCTAAAAAAACCTTTGTAATTTGGAACAATATTGTAATGGAAAATCGATCCAATGGGTGCAAATGAAAAGTTAATAAGCTCAATATTGGATAAGAGCATTTTACTTTACACAATACACAAATGAAGCATACATAAAGTAGCGCTTGCAGAAAGCAACTACATACAAATAGCATATCATTATTTTTGCAAGAGCATAAATTGTTTAGAGAGGACTTTCTTTACAACTCTGTCTCTCGGGCTTTTATAGTCTTCTTAATGGAGAAGCTTCTTGAATTGATGTTTCTGAAATTTGAATGTTTCAGTATCAACTTTTAAACAAAATCAGTTTATCGATGTGAAGGTAATTAATCTCAATCCGATGAGTCGATGCTTAACAGCTACTTACTTGAACTTTTATCCTTGATGCATTTCATGATTGTTTAAAGTGTATGTTTTATTGTTGCATTACCTTTCTAAAATCCATTATCATGCAAAGAACCAATTCGAAATTACTCATTTTGAAATGAATTTAAACAATTATAGCCAAAAATTAATATATTTTTTTTAATTCAAATATAATCACTGCATTTTTTCTTTAGCTTAATGTGCAATGAAATAGTTTTGTATAGTCAATTGCACTGACGTACATATCTAATTAATGAAACCAAAATATAATAAGTTGTTTGTTGGTTATTTATTTTAAAATTCCCTCCGATTTTTATCAAACATTTAAAACTGACTTTTATACGGATTCGTTATTTAGTTTTAAATTTGCGAGATTATTTGTGCCAACAATTTTTTTCTGGTTACAGTATTTATTATTCATTGAAAAATATAATTTAAAATTTTATGCACATAATTATATTTATTGTGAATAAATTTAAAACATATCAAAAAATTTCATTATTCTTTTTTATGCTACATGCATATATAAATATATCAAATTCAGGTTCTTTTGTTTTTTTAAATATTCATTATGTCATTCAAATTTTAATGCACATGTGTTAAGAATTAAGTATAAGAATTAAATGTTACTAGTTTTATTGTTTGAGATAATTTATAAAACTTGCTAGCAATTAATTAATGGATTTACTATCAATGATGAAAGCATAACAGCAGCATCAATAGAAAAATATTATCAATGAACAAAATTCTGAAAAATTAAAGTTGCAAGTTTACTCATCATTTAATGAATAAATTTTATTTCTGATCAAACTTTTGATGCAGTTTAAAATTTCGAAACCAGCTCTGAATTGCACCTTAAGATTTTTTCATTCTTTTTAAATCATTTTCTTTTTTTCAATATGTGCTTTTAAATTTTCAAAAATTTATCAACATTTATACCTCTAAAAACATTAATTCATTTCTTTTTTCATAGTATATTGTTCATTAAATTGTGTTGTTCTTTATTTATGATAAAGAATAAATTTAAGAGGCAGATCAGTTCACCTGCCATTTGATCACTTTCTAAATTTTGTTGTTCATGATTCTTAAATGAGTGAATATTCAATGTTAATCGAGCTTGATGGAATGTTCGATATTTATCGAATTATCAGTTCGTACCGAATATTTGATAATTATCGAGCTTTCGATATCGATCGAACTTTTGATGCTGAATAATTCCTTATATTGATTATTTGCAAGATAAGTTGCTAAGTCATGCATTTATTGGATCAGTAGGATTTTGTGATTTAGTTTTCAATTTTTGAGAAATAGAATAGTATTCTTAATTACTCCTGGCAGTTTTCATCGAAAAAGAATTAAGAACACGCTTTTAACGCAATAAAAATACCTATACTTTTTATGTATTTTGTATATTTTTTGTATTATATTAATTAAGTCTAGGAACACGATAATGTTTTATGCCGTCCATTACATTTATTATTTTATGCCAAATAAACAATTGATATTTTTAAAGAATCTACTATGTAATCTACATATAAAATATTTTTCATGTACTTAATTCGATTATTGATAATTATTTCATGTCGATCGACGTATATAGAAGAAAATCTGGAAACTGACGTCATGTTGAAATAGGAATCTGAAGATAATTATTTTATATAAGAAACTTTTGTTGTGGTAATGGAAAAAAATAACGCTTTGAATTACCAATGATCTGAATTTTCAACATATATGCATATTCTGATTGGTTAATTTGAAGAATTAATAAAGTTGAAAGTAGTTGACTGAATGCGACAGAATTGCAGAGCACATAATTGGCTTAATCAAGATTTATTTTGATGATTAATGATAATTTATGATTATCAAGAGTAAGATAAAATTTATATTACCATATACTTCAACATTGTAAATGTTAGAGAAAAATTGGAGATTGAACTTTCTACTTGAAATTAGAGTTCCACTTTCTTCTACTAAATGAACGGCTAATCGTAACTCTTATTAAAGTAAGCTCCAAATCTTATATATTTCCTTCTCACGCCGCATTTATTTATTTATTTATTGTAATGTTTTTGTAGCAACATCGAATTAAGTTACTGTCTTTTCATTATGTAGTATTGCTTTTTTTTGCATTTTTTTTTCAGAAAACACGATTTATTTTAATAGATCTAAGCTAGTACTGTATATACAAATATGAACTACTATGGGTATGTTCATCTATATTTATAATAAAGCTCAATGTGTGTTGGCGCTCTACAGGCCAGACGATTCAACCTACAGCTACCAAATTTGGCACGTGCATACCTTGGAGGCCGAGAATGTGCACCTGGGGGTTATTTTTTCGAATTTTTAATTAGAATTTTATTTATTTAAAAATTAAGCAAAATTTTGGCGTGTTTCTGCTATAACTTCCGAAAATATTACCGCACAAAAAAGATTTTTACATCAAGTTAAAGATCAAAAATTTATCTTTTAAATAATACCAATGTTTTAATCTTAAAATTAAATTTCTATTTTTAATGAATTGTCAAATAAATATTTTAACTATATTTTTCAACATTTATTTTCGTACAAAATAAAAATAAAATTTAAGCTGCACGAGCACGTTTCGCATTCATGGGGAAAAATTCGCTTTTTCCAAAGTGTTGCCATCACATTGATTAAAGCTCCAATTAAAAATAAATTAAATCTTTTTGGAAATGAAATCTGCAAAAATATAATTTTCGGCACGTGTCTGTAGGAAATGAAACAAATATGAAATATTATCTTTTCTAAAAAATAAATTCAAGAAAAATTATTTTATGATTATTAATCCAATTAATCAGTTTTATTTTAAGGCAAGTTTTGTTTAATATGAACAGGATATCTATTCAAATCAGGGCCACACAGCTAATTTGTAAACCTTTAGTAAGACACAGATCTGCTAAAATGGTCTAAATGGAAAATGATTATATTTTATGTAACTTGATTAAATAAATGCTCTAATAAATAACGAATTTTTGATTTTACATAAAGCTTCTGCTGTGGAAATCACGAATAACAAAATGTTCTTGAAACACTAATATTTTAAATAAAAAGAGTTAATTTCCAATCAACTAAATCAATCACTTAAACTGATTGCTTAATGAAAATTTGAATATCACTTTTCAATAAAAAAAGGATAATTTTAGATTTTCCATCGATCGTTTTAAAGAAAATACGCCAATCAAAGTGCAGGCTTCTCAAGATTAATTGGCCTAAGATTATGAAAATGGTGAGTTTTTCTAAATTTTTATCATTCAAAACTTTATAAATCAGTCTTAGTTGATCGTGGAAAACAGAAACATTCATTCATTTATTTCAAATTTGGTGTGTCCAGAATATTTCTCGGAATATGATACCTTACTGCATTAAATTTAGACTTCATAATTTTTGACATATATTTATAGGCCGGAACAAAATATTATTATTGATTTGATTTCAATCCTTTTGAAAGCAAAACGAAAAACTGAATTTTATGCTGAATCTGAGAAATTTTTGTTGAAGAGATATTACAAAATCTTTGTTGTTTGAGATATTACATAAATTATGAAAAATATTTTGTAGTTCACATAAGACTTAATTACCGAGCGATTCTGTTTGCAATACTCATATTCAATAATAATAATAATAAATTAATAACAATAAAGATGATAAATAAAATAAAACGCTTGGTTTTATTAAAAAATATCTTTATATTAATTGCAATTTCATCATTTCCACTTTAAATTAAAGTTGATGTTTTATCGGAAATGACAACAAATTAGCAAAATATATATAGTAAATTGAACGAAACGATCTAAACAACAGTATAAGTTTGGTATGACTATCAAAATTTGAAGATTAAAAATGTTTTGTTTGAGAATCTATTAAGAGACCAGTTACTTAAAATATTTAATTGAAAATCGTAGCGAGAGGTAATACTGGCGAACCGGCTGGTCGCAGTATTAATAGGCTAGTATAAAATAAAGAAAGAAAGGAAAAATGTTCAAATATTCGGTTAAGAAGCAAGAGTGTTTTTTGTTTGTTTGTTTGCATTCTATAGGCATAAAATAGCGTTGAATGAAAATTCACTTTGCATTGAATTTCAAAATAGTTTTCTCTTAACATCAAGGTCATTATTTTTGTCTTATATTGTGATTTTGATAGACTGAAACAATTCAATTTAACTCTTTTCTGTAGAATCATTTAAATAATAATAAAAATTTGATTTAACATTTCAGATTAGATGGCAAGATACTATTTCTGACCCAAATTTCCTTCGTAAAGGCCTTCCGCACAGCATTATTCCTTCACCGATTCTTTTGCTTTTATCATGAATGAATTTTTTCAGTCTATGGACGCAAATGTAGTGTTCCATTTTTGCTGACTATATGTTTGTTTATTGTTCTCGTCCTTCATTGAATTATATCAAAACTAAATTACAAAATAAATTGGAAAATATTTATAAATGGGGATTTTATAAAATTTCCGTTAGGGCTGAAAAAGGTGTATCATTGATCTATCGAAAAAAGCTCAATTTTATTGCCGTATATAACCTATGACAGAATTCCACTTACATGGAGTAAATCGATCAAATATCTTGGAATTCCATTTGCTAAAACTAAACAAAATGGCATAATTTTAAAGAACTTTTAGAAATAAGACACTTAAAAAAATACAATACCTCAAAATTCTAGAATCCAAAAGACACAGTCCAGGAATTAAAAAAAAACAAAAAACCATTTGTAAATAATAACACACTTAGTCTGTTTTATTACAGTAATCCTATCATTAATAAATTCTCTTAAACACATTTGTCCTGTAATACAACTTATATTCCGAGAATAGCACTTGGAATATCCATATGGATTCCCAAATGCCTTTACTAAAACTTTCAGAATAAGAAAAACTTTCGGAATAAATTAAACGCTATGCAATTATATTTTTCATCTAACAAGTTGCTAATTTTTTCTTCTCATTTTTAATATCAACAATTCTGATGAATTGAATGCACAATTGACAAGAAAAGAAGAAATTCTCAAAGTTATGTTTCAAAATCTGAATTACTCTCCGAAGCATCTAATAAAAACACCAATTATACCATTCTAGTCCAGAAGTTTGTGAAATATTTTTTGAACGATTTCCGTTTCGAACATAGAGAATCTCAAGCTTCTGTTATAATAGCAAAATTCATAGAATGTATCTAGAGCACATATTCGTAATCTAGAGCCTATTCTATATGCATCCGAGCGTATATCATTTCATCATAGCCACTGATAGCTCAAAATCTCTCCTTCAAATGCTTATTTCAATTACAGTATTTTCTGCATCGAAATAGCATCCATGCCATAAACTCCTTATTTACAGCTGAAGTTTTAGCGATCTGTAAAGCTGTTGCATCTAAATAGGAAAACAATAGTTAATAACCTTTAAATATAATAGTTATGTCAACTTCATATAGATGGCGTTGTTATGCACGTCATAAAAACTCATACGTCATATTTCTTGTTCTTGTACTGTTTTGTTACTGAGTTACTGTTAATAAAACGTTAAACGAAAATGGCTCTCACTGATGTTCATCAAACTTATAGTCATTAATAATCTCGTGTCTCTACATTTGGCGCCCAACGTATATTCCATTATCATAATGGCTTCTTCTTCAAATTGCTTAATTCAAGGCAAAGTGCTACGGTCTGCCGTAACGAGAATAATAAATGAGCTGGATTCCTTCATAAGGGCTAACGACGTTCAAAAAGCCACGTTGGCATTTGCAAAACTCGAAGATAAATCCAAGTGCTTGTGCGACAACGACGATATGGTTATTGCATACCTTACTTCTACTTCGGATGTGCAATCAGAAACCACTGGAGATAGACCGAGTCTTGAGGAAATTATCGAAAAAGAATTGGAGAAATGTGAAAATTACCGCGATGGTTTCATATCGGCAAAATTACGATTTCAAGAGTTTATGAAATCCGGTGAAAACGAAAATAAGCAGGTTGAATCGGATAATCTCAACCTCAATTTACCAAGACTGGAATTGGTCCACTTTGATGGAAATCCCAAAAACTGGTTTTCGTTTTGGTCTTTATTTAAAAAGATAGATGAGGATCCCAAATTGGCGGACGACATAAAACTACTCAGGGTAAGGCTTTTGATTTTGTTCAATCTTATCAAGTTTCTAAAAGTGATTATAAAACGGTGATTAAGGGTTTAAAGGCGCGTTTTGCTGATGATAAAATGTTAATTGAATTATATGTGCGCGAGCTTTTAAAACTTATTTTAAATCAATCACAAAATATGCCTTTTGTTACTTTAGCTGATCAAATAGACACACAATTGCGTTGTTTAGAAAATTTAGGCGTAACTAAAGAAAAATATGCATGTATGTTATATCCGCTCGTTGAGGCTTCAATTCCTGATAATATATTAATTGCATGGGAAAGGGAAAGAAATTCTGTTTCTCATTCGGAATCTGAGAGTTCACCTGACCTTGAGCGTTTAATGCAATTTCTACGGAATGAGGTCATTGGATCCGAACGGATTCGTGTGGCTAAAACATTCTGTTCGAATAAAAATAAAATAAGTAAAACACATAAATTCGAAGAAAACGAGACACTGGCGCCAACTGCTTCCGCTTTGTTAAACCAAATAAAAAAAGGATACTCCAACGAACTTTCATAAACGAGGAGAAAAATTATATTCCCTATTTTGCGAAAAGGTGACTCATCGCAGCTGTGATTGTTTCACTGCTCAGAAAATGACGTTTCAAGAAAGGGAAAATGTAATTAAAATGAAAGCGTGTTTCTCTTACTTGAGAATTAATTGCCGTGCCGATAAATGCGGATTTAGTGTTCGGAGTCTAATCTGTTCTAAAAAGCATTATCCAATATTATGCCCTAATTTATGTAAAGAAGGGGGAAAATCTTTTTCTTCTTTCAACAAAACCGAAACTAATAATGTGAGTAATAGCGCTTCCGCTTCCGCAGATGTTTTGTTACAAACGCTCCAAATTAGAGTATTAGGGCCTGCGAGGTCAGCGGTTGTACGCGCTTTGTTCGACAGTGGCTCGCAATTGTCATATATAAGAAGTGATGTTGTGGAGTATTTGAACTTGAAAACTGATCATTATGAATCCCTAACATATAGTTTATTTGGCGGCATAGAAACGGAAAAAATAAGACATTCGCTTTAAAATGTGAACTTCAGGAAATTCGCGGAAACTTTTCGTGTAATGTTGTTTTATTGGATAAAGAAACTATTTGTGATACTGTTCCTAAAATAAGTAAATCTGATGTCAATTTTTTTTCTAAAAATGGGATTTATTTGTCTGACAGTGAAAGTGATAATTCAGATATTTCGATACTTCTTGGTGCTGATTACTTGGGAAAACTTTTGACTGGTTCTATTTGTCAACATCCGAATGGTTTAACTGCTGTCCAAACATATTTAGGGTGGGTAGTTATGGGAAAACCCGAATCCTCTAGGACAAGTTCTACTCATGCTATGCCCATAATTTCACTACATAGTGCTAGCAGAGTTTGCGATCTTTGGTCATTGGATACTCTCGGGATTAGAGATCCTGTAGAAAGCAAAACAAGAACAGAAATTGATAGGGAAACTTTATCCTTTTTTGAAAGAACTATTAAATTTCGTAATGGTAGGTACGAAGTGAATCTCCCATGGGTTGAAGGTCATCCGGAATTATGTGACTTACGAGATCAGTCGGAGAGACGTCTAATCTCCATGACTTCTAGGCTTATCTCTTTAGGAAAATTAGATGCATATGACAATATTTTTCG